>JAKMXP010000001.1:3000000-3361022 GCA_022506055.1 Microbotryum violaceum
TCGCCTCTCGTCGTGGCCGAGCGATCTCTCGGTGGGGACCTGTCCAAGATTCAGAGGGGCGATTGTCTCGTTACGTTCTCGAGGAGCAACATCTTTGCCTTCAAGCGCGCGGTTGAGGAAAAGACGGGGCTTAAAGTCGCCGTGGCGTATGGGGGCTTGCCACCTGAGGTGCGAGAGGAACAGGCGAGGATGTTCAACGAGGGTGCTTACGATGTGCTCGTTGCTTCCGATGCGGTGGGGATGGGTCTCAACCTGTGAGCTAGGAGATCACTTGTTCGATGTTCACCGCAGAAACTGATTCAATTTCGCGGAACGTTTCCAGTAAAGTCCGACGCATCGTATTCGAAAGTCTTCACAAGTGGGACGGCAAAGCCGAGATCCAGCTCCCGACGCCGCAGATCAAGCAAATCGCCGGTCGAGCAGGTCGATTCGGCCTCCACACGCCAACTAGTCCATCAGGTCCCGACGACGGCTCCGTATCCGTTGAAGACGTCGTGGGCGAAGCGACCTGCCTCGACGAGGACGACATGCCCATCCTGATCGACGCCATGAAGACGCCAACGATCAAGGTCGGACGGGCTGTGCTCGAAACAAGTGTAGCCGCGTTCCAACGCGTCCAAGCCTTACTTCCAGCCCACACGCCTTTCTCCAAAGTCTTCCGCCTCGTCCAGATCCTCTCCCGTACCAATACCGAGCTGTATACGATCCCTTCCATCCGCTCGGCGAGTCAGGTTGTCGATGCGATCGCGCACATCGGACCACTAGGCTGCGACGAGCGGCTCTTGTTCGGCAACGCGCCCGTCAACATGCGCGATGTCAATGTCGTCGGTGCTCTGGTTCATTTTGTGCAAGAGTTTGCTGCGGGGCGACCTATCATGATGGAGAGGTGGGCGAAGACAAGTGGCATATCGGATGCGTTGGAACTTATTGACGAAGTCACGGCGGCGCAGAAAGCCCGTGGTTCGACGGCATCCGAGGGACCCGCCGGTACTGAAGCAGCAGCAGAAACCGTCGTCACGGCGTTCCAAGCCTCGCAGGCACGCTCCCTCGTGTACAATTCGGACTTCTTGATGCGACTGGAGTCGTTCCATCGATGCTTGACCTTGTACCTCTGGCTCTCGTATCGTCAATGGTCCATCTTCCAGGACCGAGAAGCGGCGAGGGCCCTGAGGAAAAAAATCGAGGTCGGCATTGATCTCGTCTTGGGAGGTCTAAAGTTCGAGAGGGTCAGTCTTTGTGTGAGTTCGGTGGTGAATGTTGTCTGTTGACATATCGTCTTCTTCTGCAGGTTTTGAGGCCATCAAAGACGAAGCGCAATAGGGCTCGGGTTACCTCTAGGGATGATGCAGCCATGTCCGATCTCTTCGGCAAGAGTGGTAGTGGTTCGGCAGAGCACATCGCACGCCAATGATCGCCAAAGCGTTTTCTCGCTCGATCTTGACGATTTGGAAAAGGTATCACGGTATAAAGACGATTATTTCAGGTAGACATATGGGTAGCCGTGGGAAAAGTATAAAAAGTCCAAACAAAATGCTCTTGCTACAAAAATGATAATTTCCGCCAAAAATGGGGCAACCAAGACCAAGACGAAGTGTAATCCGGACGCTAAGTTCAAGCCGAAACGCCACCGGCCATGCCAGCCATCAACAAGCTCCTGATCGCGTCGAGCTGAGACGAGAGCGAAGCGATCTCCTTCTTGGACTCATTATCCTGAACACGCAGCTCCTTCTTGGCTTCTTCTAGCTCGACCTTGGAAGCCTCGAGCTGCTCTTGCGCAGTCTTGCTCTGCTTGGCGAGTTTGGCCTCCCACTCGGCGTGGATCTGCTTCTCGTCTACCTGACGTGCGGCCTTGGCTTGACCCGCCGTTCGGAGCTCGACGATCTGCCTTTGGAGTGTCGACAAGTGGTGTCGGTCCGCTTTTCGTAGCGTCTCGAGGTCGGTCAATTGCTTCCATAGGTCTCTGATCTCGACTCGCTGGGCGTCGATCGTGCGCTTTGCTTCATCGAGCTGATCGGCATCGACAAGGCGAGGCAAGCCTCGAGGACCCGATCGAACCGACGAACCTTGCGACGATACCGAAGCTCGTGAGGTACGTCGAGTCGCTTGCATCTTGGCGATCGAAGCGAGCACGGTCGGTGTGAGTTCCGAGACACGCGTCTTGGCAGAACCGGGAGGAGACGGGAACTTGAGCATAGCCGACGAGGCATCGTCGTCAAAGTCCATCAGGTCGTCCAGAACGGATTCGTCCATGCCCAGAGGACCGTAGGCGCCTTCGGGGCGCGCTCGGGAAAAACCGTTGGCTGAGTTCATCGACTTCCTCGACGACTCTGAGTTGCGAGCCGAGCGGTCCATCGAGTACGAGGCGAGGATCGAGTCCTGACGCGCAGACGAGAAAGGCGTAAGAGCACCTTCTTGGGCCGAAGAGTTGGAGGACGAAAGCGATGTGCCTCGACGCTCTTCGTCGAGAGCAGGCACGGGCGTGGCTTCTTCATTGACACCGGCGATGAGAAAGTCCTCTTGCAACTCTCGTGAGGTAACCTGGTGAATAGCGACGGTCGGTGACACGGGAGCGGTATCGTCCGACATCGGGGTTGTGGGCAAATCTTGCGAGGGAGGGGGTCCCATCGCGGAGGTTCGTGCGCCGTACGGGTCGGGTGTGACCTCCTTCGCCGGCGTGGGTGGCGGCAGATCCTCGTACATTTCTTCAGGCACAACTTGGATAGGCTGCGGCTTGTGCGCTGCTTGGTGCGAAATTGGGCCACCCTCGGTCGGCGAATCCCAATCAAAGATAATAGGTGTCATGGTTTTGGTGCTGACACGTCGACTCGTGACGTCCGAGTCGGTAACAGTCGAGACGACTCGCTCCACGGGGCTGGCGTTGACCAGCGTATCTTGCGAGTATTGCGACAGGTCGCGGGTCTCGGCCGCAGTAGGATCGACATGAACCGATCCGGAGCGGAGTCGCGGAAGGATCTCGGGCCTCGTAGGTGTGTCCGGCGCTCTTGGCGCTTCTGTGTCGGCCCCTCTTTGAATTTCGGGCTCCACAGGTTGGGGTTTGACCTGCGCGACCTCGGGCTGCTCGACCTTGGCCTTGGCCGCGGGGACGATGAGCAGCGTCGCTCGGGACGAGGTAGCTTCGGGCTGGGACATGCTCTGCTTCAACTCGTCATTCGGCAAGAAGCGCAAGGGGTCGGCGGCACCATCGAGCTCCTCTTCAATATCGTCCTTGGGGTGGGATAACGAGTCGGTCCTCGTAGAGGATGCAACGGTGTCCCGATCTAGCACGGCATCGACGTCGACGTCGAATTCGGGCTCCAACAACCCGTCGGCGACCAGACTCCAGTGCTTGAGAAGCCACAAGAGGGCTTCCTCAGCCCTCTTGGCGTTCGCGCTCGAGTTGAGCGTATCCGTCGGACCCGTGATGTGTGCCAACAGCTTGATCCCTTTCGACTGCGACTGAGGCGACGGATCTCGCGGCGACATGAGCATGGCGCCCACGATGTGCGAAACGCTTTCGAGCGGGATGCGGTTCTCGGGGAATAAGGGAATTTGGGACAGGAAGGCAACCATGTAGACGAGCAGAGAAAAGTTGGGTGTCGGGAGGAGTCGCAAGATGATTTGGGCACTCGTCACGCGAACCTTGATCGAGTTGGTCGAGTCTACGCAAACCGAGAGGAACAACTTCCATAGTCGCTGGTCGAGAACTGGCTCGGGCAGATCGCGCAGGTACTTTTTGAGCCTGGAAAAGCAGAGGCGGGGCGAGGTCAGGTCACTTTTACTCCGAATCCATACCGAGGCTCGTGTGAACTCACAAAGCGGTGACGTTGTGGATCGATTCAACGGAGAGGTCGTGCTGCTCGCCGTACTCGGGCGCGGTGTTGTAGATTGCCACCAGCTTGGCGACGCGAGAAGTTTCGCCGTGATTGACGAGCAGACCGGGAACGTTCATTCCTGAGTATGCAACAACGACTCAGTCAAGCTCAAAGAGGACGGACCAATAATTGCAGAATTCAGCTCACCTTGGCCCCGTCGGTAAATCTCCTCAACGGCGCTGAAGCAGACTCCAGGCAGCTCGTGGCGTTGCCCAGCGATCATCGATGTCACAAAGCCGTATTCGGCCGCCACAGTGAGCGGCACGCCAAAGATGCCCTTGGACGGCTGGCTCTTGGTCGACGTGTCCGCTTTTTTGCTCTCAGCAACCTGCGCTCCGAGGGCACGCTTCATCTTGTTGAAGAATGTATTCCTAGCTCCAGACCCAGCGACGACCTCGGTGCTGCTGCTGCTGCTTCTGCTGCCGTTGTTGCTCTTGTGCAGTTTACGCTGAGAGGGAGGACGAACGGTGGGCATGCCGATCAAGGATTTGCGGTGGTTCGCTCGATTGGTCTGTGAAGCGGCCGACAAATGGGATCAGGACTCTGGCTACAAAGGAAAAGAACAGATGTAGGAGAAAAGGGTTACCGCGTTTGATGCGGGGCTCGCTCCGATGGAAAGGATTGCCTCGGCATCCTCAATCGTCAAGAATGATCCCGTGATAGCCTCAAGCTTCTCTAGGAGGGCCAGTCGCCATGAGTAACCGACGGTGTCAGAGATGTGGGCCGCGCGGCGAGCGAGAGAGAGGAGGTTGCCGGGCAAGCGACCCGACTTGTTGGGGGCAACGAAAGAGGACGACATCTTGGGCGAAGTGGAGGACTTGGGCGAAGCCGTGTTGTTCGGAAACGGCCCCGAGGCTTGAGCGGGCGAGGGACGGCTCGGCTTCACCTTTTCGACGACGGGCGCAGTCGGCTCGAGCTTCGGTGACTGACTCACAATCGGGGTACCACGAGAGGCGACGCTGGTGGTGAAGACATCGGACCGATCGACCGTGGCTGAGATGGCGGAGTTGGTTTCACCTACAGTGGGGACTGGGATCTCGATTTCTTGACTTTTGTTGGGCAAGGTCTTCGCGCTGCTGCGCTGGCTGTCTCCGGCCGGTCGGAACGTCGAGTAGAAGGCGCCGGCCGTCTCATCAAATTGAACGCCGAGATCGAGACTCCCGAGCGAAGGGAACGAGACGTCGATCGGAGCGGCGTCGCCCTCCCCGCCGGGGAGGGCGCCGAGCGAAGTGGAGGATTCCAACGCCGAGGCGAGGAAAGGGGCCGAGCTCGGGCGAACAGGGCGAGGAGGAGGAGGGCCAGTACGCTGCGCATTGAGCGAGAATTTGGGCTTGGCGATGTGGATGAGCTCGGGGGGCGAAAGCGGCGTCTGAGATGAGGTCGACTTGTCGTCCTCGAGACCTTTGGCGCTGGACCGGGTTGCTTGGCTCTCCTGCTTGTTGCGCCCGAGCACGACTTCGCCATCGGCGTCGGACCTCGTCGAAGCGGCAAGCGACGAGCGCACCGCGGTCGCAGCGTGTACCTTCTGCACGCTCGCCGACGAATCGGACCTTGAAATCCATGCAGGGGTTCCCGTAATCTTGGGAGAACGTCGCAACTCTTCTCGCATCGCGGGAGTGACCTTCTTGGTCGATATGGGCATGATGTCCAGCACGGGCGAGTCCCGTCCAGCCTCGCTGCCGTAGAGGCTCGGCGAGGGGGGCGGCGGAGTGCGAAGTTGCGAGGCGAGACCGTAGGTCGACGATGGAGAATCCGTGATTGTGGCCATGGTGCAAGATTCGTTCGAATGAACTGGGACTAGATGGTCAAGGTCGCTTGGAACTGCTGTTTAATCCTGCGCGGCGGTCTCCGGCGGCGGTCACGGAGGTGGAAAGTGGGCTGAGAGGGGCAATGTGGTGAGCTGCTCGATCGGAGCCCGGAGGCGGAGCTGGTTTCGGGGAAATCGAGTCGAAGAGTGCGATGGTAGTGCAGAGGAAGGAGTGGTGGTCACAGTGTTGTGTAGAATAAACGCTGTGTTTTTGACAAGTGCCAAAAGAACGGAAGTGAATCGGTGAGTGACGAAGGAAAACGGGTGATGTGAAGGGAGGGCAGATCTGTTACGAACATTTGGGCCGAGGGTGAAATTGAGACCTCTCCGCTTGACTCTGGGTTGTATGAGCCTGGATTCGACATTAGACCCTCCCCGCTGCGACATGCCATTTTGGTGGCGCCGACGGCGAGTGCGCGAGCGCGGTGGCCGCAAGGATGTGAGACTTTCCTGTTTCAGGCGTCGGCGCGGCGCAAGCTCCAAGACGTCAGTGGAATTTCAATCAGCGCGGACGTTTCGGGCTGGCCCGTGCGAGCCAGCGGCGCCATCGGAGCTGCCACAGCAGGACGAGCGCTTGAGCTTGCGTGCGCGCGCACAGAGTGAGTCGCTTGTCTCACCATCAGCTGCATCGCGCTTGCTAAGTGCAAATTGCGCTGCGGGCGCAAAGTCGAATTCACTCTCTCCAAGCCTCCGCGGAGATCGCGGTTTCATGGGCACCTTCCAGGGCAAACAGAGCTTCGTGACGAAATGAAAGCGACGGGTGACGCATAATGAACTGGGATCGACGTCTTGCAGCCTTGCAAAAGCTTGAGATCCCAAGCAATGGCCCCCTGCTGACAGGCCCGCTCAAACCTTGGCAACCTTAATAAGCCGAGGGAGACTGCCATGTCTCACACGCCTGTTGCGCCAAATTTTGGTTTGGCACTTGGCTTCTACCCATGTACTACCAAGGACTAAGGTCAGAGCTTTTAATAGCAGGGCCACGTACCCAGTCACTTAATATAGCTTGTGTCCAGAGCGCCCGGCAAGGGCACGTTCACACACGTCTTGTAGGATTTACAACAAGCGGCTTGCCGGTGCTAGCCTCGGGGATTGTCACCGCTCTCGGAATCGGATCCACATTGATGCTCGCGACACACGGGTTATTTGTCCGGTGTCCTGCCCGGCCTGATAGTATCCCTATCACGTGATCTCGGCCGGCCAGTTGGAATGCCCGACGAGATTTCCGCGGGTCGCATGGCTTTTCGACCCCTGGATGACGTCGGTCGCTCCTATCCACTCGTGCGGATCCAGCGCTCAAGCCTCCCAGGGCGGGTCAACGCCTCAGCGCGCGATCGCGTGCGACTGGGGCCAGTGTTGACCCACAGCTCAGAGCCTCCTTCTCCTCCTTACAGCTCCCTTTTGGGGTGACTTTCTTCTGATTCTGCAACTACATCCTACCTAGTCGTTGCTCAAATCGAGATCATAACCTCACCGGCCAAGACCGCCCACGACCCAACCATTCTTCAACCGCGGCACACGACAGCGAGTTTCGTTCAACCATCATCCATGGCCGGCTTCGCACATACGAGCGGCCAATGGACACTGGGCGATGAAAGCTGTAGGCATTCTCCGAGTCGACGCCATGCCACCTTCCAAACACCCGTAATTGAGTTTGCTTACCTCCGAACACCTGTCAGGGCACGCCCCGCCGAGGGAGGAAAGGGATCGGGATCGCCAGGCTCGCGCGTCGTTCGAACGTCCGGCGCGAGGGGCCAAGGTGAGAGGAGCTCGTTCGATAGAACCGGGACAAGTCCGGCTCGTCTGCTGTACCCTGTAACACTGACGTTCCGCATCCTGACGTAGAATCCGCAGCTTCACTCGAGCCCCCTCAAAGACAATTACATTCCGCACCGACGGGTAAGTCAACCTGTCAGTCAAGGGGTTCACGCGACCGAGCCCTGGCAGAAGCCAGATGGTGAACTCGTCTATTATATTTCTCGTCCAGAGTCACGACCAAATGAATGCCTACCTCGACTATGAGCTCGGTGCCCGACTCTGCGGGTTGCAGCCCCCTCAACAATCTCCCTCTCGGCCTTCCCCTCCTCGACATCGAGTTCCCTCTCGCACTAACGACTCTCGACACCATCATCCGACAAGCCAAGGTCACAACACGACACCACCTTGCGTCATCAATTCGAACCCTGATCGACCATCCCTTCCTTCGCCCGGGATTGAGAATCTCGCTTTGCGCAAGCCCCACGAGCTGCCGAATCAGGAATCGGACTCTCGAGCACGAAGGGAGAATTCCGGGAAACGACAACACGAAATGCAAGTCGCGCCCGATTACCAGCATGCTTGTCGACCGCGCAACGAGACTTTTCCCAGAATATCGCCGGAAAAGGTCGATTATCGCTTCGACCTTTTTCCCGAGCCAGAATATTATGGCGGCGACGTCGGGAGTTTGTCGAGCGTGCTGCCTCCCCTACCACCTCAGCAGCCTCTAACGACGACTGCCCACGGAACGGCGTATCCACTCGCCCACAAGTTCCAAAGCACCCCCGTTTTCAACTCGTATGACAGCCGCACCCTGCCAGGCGGTTACCCAACTTCACCGGCGTATCATGCCACGGGCGTGGAGTCTAATTTGATGGATGGGGCTGACAGGGTTATGCATAAAGGTGAACCTGTTGGTCGAGGCGAGTTTGATGGTTTCCATTGCACGGATCGGCAGTTTGCGGAAGATGGACGACATGTCGGTGAGTTCTTGCTGTCGTCATCGGTGACTCGGCTGAAAATCTTGAGCTCTTTTGAGCTTGTGCGGTATCGGATATTTCCCTTACCATGCTAACATACTACCCGAGGCACACCTGTCATCCTGAACACTTGTGGTGATTATCAGTCAGCAACCTAGGTCTCATCGAGGGCTTCTCTATGGCGTTCAAGGACGAAGTGGAGATGATCGACGACGCGCTCGAGGCCATGATCGCGAACGCCAAGTAAGCAGAAGCCAATCTCACGCGCAGTATAACATAAGAGCATCACGTGCTGACGATTTTCGGGATGTGTGATGAACTCGTAGACGCCAAGGTGCGAACGGGGTGCTGGGGATGCAAGTCGATTTGGCCGACGACGGTGCCGTGATTGCAAGGGGTCAAGGGGTCGTGCTCGTGTAAAGGAAAGAAGGAGGCACACATGTTCTTGTGTTTTTCGATATCGCGTGTACTGCTTGGAATGCTCAAGTATCGGTGTTTGCCAGAGGTCCAGCCGAGCCCAGGGGTAGAAGGAATTCCCGCTGGACATGAGCTCTCACGGCCAGCCCGCTTCTTGGCCCGAACCAGCAGCGCGATCGTTGACGAAGACATTGCGTGTTGATGACAGATGTTTTGGTACAATAAGTAGGTCCTTCGAAGATGGTGGTCTACGCGTGGTATCCCATCTTGCGAGGCGTGCGTCATTTGAGTTTGGCTTCCATGAAGAGGACGTGCTTGCCCGCTGTGAGGTACAAACAATGTCAGGGTTTAGTCTTGCGCAGACGTGATCGAGCATGCTCACCGTACCTTTGGGATCGTACTGCATACACGTGCAAACACAGCGAACCGGGAGCGGTCAGCTCCAATCTCCCCCCCCCCCTACTCCATCCTACCTCTACGACGTATCGACGCACCTTCATGAACGCCAACTTCTTCTCCGCCGTCCTCGGCCTCTTGGCGATGTAGCTGAACCCTGTCCCGACACTGTTCCCGGGCATGCAGGACGGGAACGTGCGAGAGGGGAAAGGGGAAGATTATCGAGTGTCAGCTCAGCGTCCTTTGTGAGCGTGGCGAGGTACAGGGTCTTGTAGGGGTCTTACGTCGAGAGTAGTCGTACGGTCAATAACCTAGATTTGGCCTTGGCCATGTTGGGGGGCTTGTTTTGGGTTTTGAAGGAGGAGGATGTGGAAGAAGGGGAAGAGAAGAGGGGCTCAGCGCGCGCTTTCGGCCAATTCCTCCGCGAGAATTCTCGGGAAGCTCTCGGAAGAGTCGTCCGGCCTGGCGTGGACGTGGGCCTCACTCGGGCTCGCATGACATCGGCGCGGTGGAGGCCGGGAAAAAGACGCCAATCCAATTACATACGAGTATCTCATTTCTTGATCAACGCTTAAAGTAGACAGCAGTCTCGTTGTTAGAGCCACGCATCAAATACGACTCATTTTCCTCATGCCGTCGAAGGCGAAAGCTCGATTCTAGTCTCTCCTCCTGGCCATTCTCTAATGCATTTACAGCTCATAATACAACAAAGGGAGTCTAACTCTTCTATTCTACGCCGATCTTATAAAGGCTCAAAACAGGTCCGCCGCCCTCGCCCTCTTGACGGGTTCGAACGAAACTTTGGCGCCCGCTCCGATCGCCGACTCGTTCTTTTCCTCTTCGCGCTTCCTTCGCGGCGAAGACGATGACGACGCCAGAATCGACGGATGGACGATCGAAGGTGCTTCTTCCCACTCGTCCGTCTCGTCAACTGCGTCCACAGGTCCCTTCGCCACTTGTACCTCGACCTTCTTCCCCTCCCTCTGCGTATCCCGCTCCTTCTTCACCTTCTTCACCGCCTTGCTTACATTCGCACTACCCGCACCCTCCTCTTCATCCCCCATATCGAAACTCAGCGTCCCCGCGTTCCGCTTCTCCTTCTCCTTCTTCTTCTTCTTCTTATCCTTTTCCGCCCCTGCCGATTTGTTGGAAGACCGATTGACGAACGTCGGCTTGTAATCAACGACGGTCTCGGACGAAAGGAGCGGCATCATTTCCGCCAACGTCGGTCCCGAAGGCGCCATCGTCGGACCTAACGTAGGTCGGGGCACCTCCACCTCCAGGGGCATTTCCACTTCCATCGGTTGCGTGCCCCCATCACTCGCCACTTCCCTCCTCCCCTCCAACGGAAACCCTCCATCCTCCTCCTCCTCATTATCATCATCACTCTCTCCGAAAATAGTCTCAAAGATATCCCTCGGCGCCTTCTCGTACGTCAACGTTTCTTCCCCTTGTCTCTCATCGTCCCCCAAACCAACGGTTTCGAGTGTCGGGAGGGGTGGTTTAGGGTTCAGTCGCGTCGAGGTGGCGACGGCGAGATGGTCGACCAGACCTTCCACAGAATCCTTCGTCGTCATAGGCGTGTGCGCAGGCATCTTGCCCCCATTCGCCTCCCTCATCAACTCGTCCATCGACGCCTTCCCCAACACATCCCCGACTTTCCTCCCTGCCCCACCCCTCTCCAAAGGCACCTTGAATTCCCCCTCCAAATTCGCCTCCTTCCACTTCCCCCCTACCCTCTGCCCACCCTCCTCTTCGTCTCCCTTCGTGACCCCAAAAGGATCCGCGACGCCGAACCTCTTGCACAGCAACTTGTCCGGCTTAAACGTCGTCGTCGTTCTCGTCAACGGACCAAACTGATCGGTCTTAATCGCTTGTTGAACTGGCGACAACTCCACCACCACCACCTTCGTCTTCTCCTCCTCCTCCTTCAGCTTGTGGTCCTCCCTCGTCTTGAGCACAGGCGTATACAAACCCGGTTCGACTTTCGGAACCAATAACGCACTCGCGCTCGTCCCCGAAGTGAATCGATTACCCAACATCCCCGAAACGGGTTTGAACACTTTTGCAGAAGCGACGTAGTCCCTCAATTCCTTGTTGAGTTCTTTCGTCGTTTGGAGTCGCGTATTCGACGAAGTGGACGAAGAGCTGTGGGTTGAAAGGGGTAGGGCACGAGGTCCGAATGGAAAGCCCGGGATCGAAGTCGGTAATTGACCGGCCGAGTACTGGAGGAACAATGTATACCTCGCTTGACGGATCGGGTCCGGCGACGTGGACGCGGAGGAGAAAGGTTGGAATCCGCGTAAGGCGAGCGAAGCGGTCGAACTGTCCAGTGCAGGAATGATGAATTCTTCGTCGGGTTCTTCGTCGGGTTCTTGAGCGCGGGCTGGGACTGATGTAGAGGGACGGGATCGGTTGGCTCCGAGGGGTGTGAGGTTCGAGGAGGTTCCGCTGGTGGGCATGCTGGAGGGTGGCAGGTGCCCCGTTGTGGAAAGAGTCGAAAGTCGTGCCTGATCTTTGGACGAGAGGTACTCAAATACCGACTTTGGAGGAGGTGGGGGTATTTTCTCCCCCAACAGAGTCCCACGCTGGTAATGGGACACGTTCCCCACGTTAGCATACTCATGCGTAGCGGGAATGCGATGAGCCGCACCTGATCCACGCACCTGATCCGCACTTAATTGCGCATGTGCTCGATTCTCCTTCCCCTCTTGTTGGGCAGAGGTGGCCCCCATCGCTTCGGCTTGTTCCTCGGCCCAAATCTTGGTCGGGTTCGGGCGCCATTCCTTGGGTGGGTTCGGGGGTAGTTGAAAACTATAAGACGGGCCAAGACCACAGTACATCAGATTATTAATCGGTTGGTTGGGTTTGAACTGTAGAGTCCGACCTACATTGTGGGAGGTGTGTAAGGCTCGTGGTGGAGCACGAAGCCGGACAAAACTTTGAGGCCGTCGTGGAAGGTCTCGTCTTTGTGTTTCCCCTTGGCTCGATCCGATGGATGAGCCTGCTCGGACAACCGACCATCAGCATTCCCCGGGTCTTTCCATTATAGGATCACTGCTCCACTCACCTCGACTCTTTGTCTCCCCATTCTTTCCATCTGTCCATCATCGTCCTCTTCATCCATTAGCTCCTCCACCACTTCTCCCCTCAAACCCCCCTCATCCTGCGCGTACGGGTCCTCCTCCACGCTCCCCTTCCCCTTCCCTTTCCCACCCGCACCCGCACCCGCACCCGCACCCAATCTCTCCTCCCTGACCGCTTTCCTCCTCGCGCCTCCAATCCCACTCCACGAATCATACCCCAACCCTCTTCCCTTATCCTGACTCGCCGCGACCGCATTAAGCAAAATCAACGGTCGATTCAGCGGGGCGTAATAGTGTGCGTACCGTTCTTGATCGTCGACTTCTTCCTCCTCCTCGGCGGAACGTTCAAGAGCAAGACCCAGTTCCAAAGCTTGTCGTCTCCTCTGCGCTTGGGTCAAGCGAGGACCACACCCTTGACCGGGTCTCCACCCCATTTTACGCATCAGTTTCGCGCCGATGCGGGATGGGCTGGGTCCGAGGAGGGAGGCGAGCGTCGCTTGCGCGGAGGGGATCGTTGAGGTGGAGGTGGAGACGGAGGGGGTGGAATTGCCGAATAGACCGAGGAGGGGGTCGTAGCTCGACGAGGAAGGCACAGGAGCGGCGTAGGAGGAGGAAGTTTCGAGTTGGCGCGAGTTGGCGAGTTCTTCCAAATCCTGTGGCGGGGAGGGCAGCACGGATGAGTGATTTTGGGTAGGGTTCTTTTGTTCGAGAACGAAGGATGAGCTTACCTCGTCATCCATAAAGCGCTTGGCCGCATCGACGAGACTGCTTCCTGAGCTCTTGCCCTGGCTGTCGTTCGCCCCGTTCCGTTTCGCTCTCGAGCTCTTGAACGTCGACGGTGTCCATCCTGATCGCGCACAACAGGAACCGCTCGATCAGCCCAACATGCACCGCATCTCCCATCCTGTCCGAACGTACCCTCCTTGGACCCTACGGTGTTGTAATAGCCCGCCGAGAAGCCTCCTGTGAAAGCACCGTGGAGGCGTTTCCTGCCTTGATCATCAAACACCTCTTGTTCCCACAAGGGTTTGAATTCGTTCGTATCCCTTTTAGTAGAGGTCTGTAGCGGGGAGCAACGTAAAACGCAGGGCCAGGATTGGCTTAGAGTGTCTTTTCCGCAGGCCGAGCTCGACATCAAGTGGGGAACACGGAACTGACGAGCGAAGGTAGAGCCGTGCCTATTTCGACAAAGGATTCGTCTAGGTTGCCGTAGTGGGAGGGGGCGTCGGGGTTGTTGTGCAGCGCGCGTTTGAGGCGCGAGGAGGCCATGGTCGGGGATGGCCGTTGGGATGGCCGTTGGGGTGAGGCCGGTGAGGCGAGAGGAGACGAGAGGTCGGCGCGGGGCGAGCGCGCGAGTAAAGCAGTCGTAAAGCGCAATCTGTGTGAGGATTAGGGATCGGCGCACATGATCTTAATAGTTAGCTTTCGGTGGGGGCGTGCCGCCGAGCGAGTAAAGCAGTCGTAATGCGCAATTTGTGATAATCTAATTGTCGCGTTCGGCGGGGGAGCGCGACTCACTTTCGGGCTGTTCCCCGCGCCACCGACGACCTGCGGCCTGCCTCCTGCCTCCCTCCGCAGCCTTGCACCCGCACCAGCATGCCTTCCGACGTATTGCCAGGCGAGTGACCAAAGACCCTGGCCGTTTAGGATCGAACTGAGCCTTACCGTATCCCACTCTGCCCACTCTCAACTCTTGCGATCGTCGTCATCGCGCTCGCTCCCACTCCAACCAGCCGCCGTCGATGCCCAATCCCCCCTGACAGCGGACGAGGTGAGCCCACCCTAGCCCCGGCAAAGCTTCAGCTGTCAGAGCACCGACCCAACTCTCTCACCCCCGCCCCCCCAGCTCGACGTCCTGCGCTCGCAATACGAAACCGAATCGCAGAAAGGCTGGGTCTCGGTCCAAACCCGCTTCAACTACGCCTGGGGATCCGTCAAATCCAATGATCGAGTTCAAGTCGGCCAAGGCGTCGCTTTGCTCATGGGTCAGTGCAGTGCTGGTCCAGGGAGCGTGCGCATCACAGAGGTTTCTGATCTGATCACCGAGGTGCATCGCCAGATCTGTACCGCACCGAACCTACCCGACGAAGGGAATGCTTGTACTTCCTCGCCGTGGGGCATTACAAGTTGGGCAACTACCCCGAAGCGAAACGTTACAACGGTAAGATCACTCCCTCTAATGGGTTATGCCCCGACCAACCCCCAACTCGTTCCCAACCCCCCCTCAGGCCTCCTCCTCCAGAAAGAACCGAGCAACATGCAAGCCCGGTCGCTCGCGTCCCTCATCGACGCCGCTGTAGCGAAAGAAGGTTACGTCGGATTGGCTATTGCCGGTGGCGCCGCGACGGTCGCGGGGTTATTGTTGACGGCTTTGTTGAGTGGGGGGAGGAAGGGGAGGTAGGCCGGAAAGGGGACACGCGGCGTTCTCTCGGGGGGGTGGCGTGTAATTTCCTGGGTGGCGGGGTGCTGTATTGTTTGTCTTACTTTCCCCCCTTCTTCTTCTCTTGCATTTGTCGTGTTCCGCTTGCCATGCCCATGCCCGTGTATATATGCCCGTCACAAAACTCGTTCCGAGCGTTCTTCACCACGCTTAATGTGTTTGCAGAGTGATGTTACACCATACTACGAAAGGGAAGAAATTAGAACACACGCCCACACGCACGCGCACACACGCGCACACACACGCTCTAAATGATGCAAAGTCCACGCTCCACCTCCACCATACTACATCGTCCATCCCATCTACGGGGACATTCCTCTCCCATCTCCCTTGTCTCGTCTGGGGCCTAAGCCGCGATCGTCGCCCCAGGAAAACATTCGTTTGGCGTTTGTTTCGGGTGCTTGTTGACGGCGTGGTCGCGCAACATGATCGGCATCGACGCGACCAGTCTATCGAGTGGAAGGGGAGACTTGTCAGCCGGGTTCGGGGAACAGGAGTGAGCTGGGCAAAGGTGGGACCGAATCCCACGCACTGCTGCTTGCACACCGTACAGGTCAACATCGCTTTAGGCGCCTTCTTCAACACCTGCAAACACACCAGAACCAGATCGGATCAGTACCTCGGATCGGTCTAGATCCCCCTTCCGCGGACCGGGAACGTACACCGCCCGCAGTCGTATCCAACTTGATCCCCAGCGCCTCCTTCTTCTTTTGCTCGTTCTTGCGGATGTCCTTTTTGCTCGCCGGCATCGTGGGGTCGCTTTCGCTTGCGTATGTGCTTGGGCCGGGTGTTCTTTTGCGCTGCGGTGTGCGGTGTGTGGTCGGGACGGGCGCACAGTCGAGTGAGTGGCCGAGTCGAAAGGCGCGTGTTCGCGACTTCGCAGCCGCCGAGCGCGCAATTCAACGTCCAACGTTCAACCCTGGCCGATCTCCGGATTACTAAACTCGGCACTTGGTAAGCTCGGCATAATAGTCCAGCTTCGCAACCGGCGCAAGCCAGCCTGCGCGCGATCGAGGCAAGCTGGGCCCGTGTTCTCTCCTCTGACCGATCCCGCATCTTTCCGAGTCTAGTCACCACTCTACTACGTCGACATCGAGCCCCCGAGACGATGGCGAACAAGAACAAGGCCGGCGCGGTCAAGCGCTCCGCACCGCGCACGACCCCTTCAACCTCCTCCAAGTCCTCCTCCACACTCAGCAGCACTCAAGCACCCCCTCCCAAGAAAGCCCGATTCGAACCGACCCCCTCCGGTATCAAGTCGACGACCCGGCTCAGCAAAGTGGTCAACGAACCTCCGGTAACGAACCGAGCTTTTGCGAACGAAGCGCCTAACCGATTCCTCGTCTCGGCCGGGTCCTACGAACGATTACTCTACGGTCTTTCCTGTCAGCTCAGCTATGACGACGACGACCCTTCACGAGCATTACGACTTTCGATCGAACCTTATTTCTCTTTCCCCGCGCATTTATCGTCGATTCGCGCGCTCGGTTCGAGCTTGTTGCCGAGTCCTCGAACGGGGACGGAGAGGAAAGTCGGAGGCAAATGGTTGGTTTCGGGCGGTACGGACGAGATGATCAAAGTGTGGGATTTAAAGAGAAGAAAAGAGGTCGGTACTTTGGAAAGTGGGGAGATGAGAGGTAAGTTTGGACCGCGTCTGAAATTCAGCACCGGGGGGGAGTAGGAGGAGGAGGAGGAGGAGAAGGAAGGAATTGACTTGACCCCCCCCCCTGTCTTTGGGGCCTCACCAGGCACGATCACCACCCTCTCTTTTGTCCCTTCCCGAGGGATGCTCATGTGCACCACGACCGACTCGACGATCGCGCTCTACCGCGTGCGTGATTGGGTCCTCTTGAGGTCATTAAAGGGGCATAAAGGCACGGTCAATTCGATCGACCCTCATCCTGCTTCGAGGGTCGCGCTGAGTGTAGGCGCCGATCGCATGTTGAGGATGTGGGATTTGGTCGCGGGCAAGGCCGTGGCGACGATGAAGATTGGACTGGGTACGTCCTTTGATTGAGAAACAGGATCGGCTTTTGATCGGAGCAAGGTATGACTGATCTGTCGAGTTCGTTTGTGCGCAGAGGGCGATCGGGTCAAGTGGAATACGGACGGGACTAAATTCGCCATCATTTGCAACAACCGCTTGACCGTCTATGGCATCGTTAGCACAAAACTTTCTCGGTGTGACCACCGCTTCGATTTGCTAATTTCCCCACCCAATTTCAACTGGGACCCCCCACAGGACATGGCCATCCAACACACCCTCGTATCCACTTCCCGTTTCCAAGACGTTCAATTCACCTTTTACCCGCTCGATAAATGCCCTTCCCAAAAGGAATTCATGTTCGTCGCTTCCGACGACCAGACCACCCACGTTTACGACGTCAGTCAACCTTCGGTACCGCAGGATGGAGCAGGGGAGGGTTCGGTCGAGGAAGCGGACGCGGAGAAGGAGAAGGACGGGGAGAGGTCGACGTTGGAGAAGGAGGCTGTGTTGAAGGGGCATACGAATCGGGTCAAGGCGATCGAATTACTCGAAGTGGCCTTACCTACCAAACCGAACGCTCGGACCGACGTCGATGGTTCAACTTCGACGATCGTTTTGACGTCCGTTTCGTCCGACGGTCAGATCCTCTTTTACGATTTGGCGCGATTGGTTACGGGCCAGAGGGAAGACGCGGGACGGGTTAGGGAAGTAGAACCGCTCGGTAGGTGGGATACCAAAGGATCAAGGTTGACGTGTTTGAGCGTGGTGGGATTACCGGAGAAAGAGAAGAAGGAGCAACAAGGGGGGGAGGGGAAGGAGGATGATGAGGAGGGGCAAGAGGCGAGTGATGAGGAGAGTGGGAGTGAGGAAGACGGGGGGGAGGACGATGTCGATGTCGAGAGTTTGGACAGTGATGAAAAAGATGAGCAAGACGGAGAAGAGGAATGGGATGGAAGTGAAGAAGAAGAAGAAGAGGAGGAGGAGGAGGAGGAGGAAGAAGAGGCAGAATAGTGATTTTCTCTCTTTTCAACGTTCGAAATCGTATCTTGGACTGTTCAAAACCGAAATGCGATATTGCAAACTTCATATCTACACGAGCCCCCTCATTGAAAAGACTCTATATTCCCAACACCTGACGACGATGGCAATCATCTATTCAGCGCCGTCGCCGCGACCTCGGACCTACGATCCGCCTCGGACTCTTCCAAAAACGCTTCGACCAACCCACTCCCGAAAGAGTTCGACCTCGGTTTCGACGTCTTCTCGACGTGTAAACGTTTCGCCCCACTTTGGTCCTTACCGTTCCCCTTGGCTTCTCCACCTCGTATCGAACCCTCTTCCTCCTCGGACGCATCGTCCTCCCGGATCTGTAAACCGCCTGCACCACCTTCCAAATCCCTCTCCCTCTCCCCCTCCCCTTCCTCCCCCCTCCCGCGATCCGTCCCCTGCACAACAGCTTGATTCGCCTGACTGACTTTCATCAAAGCGATCTTGACGCCCCCGGCAACGATGATCGCCGCTCCGCAGAGGGAGAGGAAATCGGGGAGTTTGCCAAAGACGATCTTTTCGATCAACATCGCGAAGAGCAGGTTGGAGAAGACGGCGAGCGAACCGCGTCCGGCGGCTTCGCGTTGAAGACCTAGGGTCAGCAGACTGCGACGGAGGGGCCATCATGGAAGCTGAAAGTGAGTCCTACGTAAACGCAACAGCGAATGAACAGCCCTGATCTGATCACTCACGCCTGCGCGACAAAGCCAAAGATTCCGATTGGGGTGATCAACAACCAAAACGTCGGATCGGTGAAATAAAACACCGGCGGTGAGTCGAAAAAGATCGGGTACAGGCTCGACACGAGGCAGCAGTAGATGGAGAAATAGGCGATCGAATGCGTCGCGCTGGCTCGTTTGCCGATCTTGCGGATGAGCAGGTAAGCTGCGGCGGCACCGAAGGAGGAGCCGAGGCAGACGAAAACGGCAAAGGTACGTTGTTCGGGCGTAACGCCTTCGGGGGATTGGGAGAGATGGCCGGGGAAGAGGAACGACGGTTTGGCGATGAGCACGACACCGCACAGCGAGACGAGTGCGACGAGGCCTTCGGTCAACGAGTAGGCTTCGCCGAGAAAGACGCTGCCGAGGACGCCGATGATGAAGGGGGCGAGGAAGCCGAGCACGGTCGCGTCACTGAGGGGGATGTAGCGCAACGAGTAATACAGTGGGGCGATGCCCCAGAAGCCAACGAAGCCTCGGGCGGCGAGGAGGAAACGCACCCCCGGGGGACCGAGGAAGGGGTGTTCGACGTTGTTGCAGCGCATCCAGGTGTAGCAGCCGACCCTGTTTCTCATCAGATTCGGTAAGCTTTTTCCCCGCTGATCCGAGTCGGATCATAGGTCGTGAGGAAAGGGATGCGTACCAGGTCAAGGACATGCGAATGAGGATGAGTTCCCATACGGGCATGTTCATCCGCTCTTGTAGTGCCTGTGAAATGAATGCTTCGTCAGTCTCCGGGGGAATCTCGGTCAGAGCAACACTAGAGAGATCGCTGACGAACCTTGACGCAGGCGGATATCGTTGCAAAGAATGCCTGAGCCGCTCCAATCAACAAGAAGCCTGTTCCAATAGAAGATAAGACTTGAGTGTGAGTTTGAGGCACCCAACTGATGGGACGCGCGCACGGACCTTCGTTCCGTTTGACAAAGTCCTTGGTGCGATCGATTGCCCCCCATATGCCCGGTCGATCGTCCTGGTAGTCCTTCTTGAGCCTGGCCCACCTCCTAGGGGCATCCCGATCGACTTCGTCCAATCCGTCATCGTTATTGAGGTTACTCGCTCCGGCTCGACCGGGTGAGGACCGACGTGGGAGCAGAGGGGAGGCCGACGGGCTGCTGCGATGACCGGCCCCGCCGTTCAGTGGTCGACGGGTGTAGTAGTCCCGGGGGGACGGAGAAGCGGTCGTAGGTGAGTCGGACGAGATACCGGGGCCGTTGTTGGTCACCACAAAGGGGAGTACACGCTCTGGGTGGGTCGGCTGGGTCTTGGACGAGGTGGTGGTGGTCGTGGTGGTCGTGGTGGTCGTGGTCGTGTGCGCGCCACCGCTGCTGGCGGCTCGATCATGCCCCGAGCACGACGACGACGGAGACGACGCACACGTCCCAAACGCAACGATCGCAGGACTGTTGGGCAAATGGGACGAACCCGAAGACGACTTGGGCGACTCGGTCAGTTCATGGACTTCGACTCGTGGCCGAGTGCATCGTGGAGGGGTCGACATCGTTCGGAAACGAGCACCCAGGAGGTCGGAGCGGAGCAGTCAAAGAGTCGCGGCCGCAGCGGAGAGGCGGCACGGGCGAGTTGGCGCTAGCTAAGGCTTGCAAGAACCTGAAGAGGCTCCTTCCGCCCTGCCAATCCGCAGCTTGATGACTCTTAGGTGGGGCTAATTTAGTCGCGATGTGAGGTGTGGTCGATGGCCGACTGTTGTTCGAGCGTTGATTGCTGACTCGGAGGCAAATCCTGCCTGGCCGGTGCTCATTCCGAGCGCGATGAGCGGTCCGAGCTCAAGCCGCGAGATCAGCCCCCTATCGCGAGAATGCAATCTTTTCCAACTCGAGTGGAAGACCGTTGCTGCCCGCTCTCTCAATTCGAACCGTGCATTCCCAAGCATCTTTGCGTCAATGAAGCGTCGTGTGAACCGAGTACGATGGGAAATCGGATCGTGCACTGTTGCCAGTTGGATCCACTGCGAATGGAAAGCGTGCGCGCTGGCTCGCGTCGTTTGGCGCGGCAGAGGCGCTTGGGTTTCCCTCCCGCCGCTCGATTGGACTCAAACTCCACCCTTACCGCCTATTCAAGAGGGTCGTCCTGCCCCAACCCACTCGACCACCATGAACTCCCGAAAAGCAGCACGCACGATCCCGTCGACGATCTCGCGCCTCTTGAAATCGCAGGCGTTCCTCAAATCGCCCCCGGCCGCATTCGAAGCCCTCCTGTCCCACCCACCACCACCCTCCCTGATCCGCACACTACCCAGTCGACCGAACGACGACCTTCCCCTCATACATCGAGAGCACTCGTCCCCGAGATCGCCGAGAGCCGTCAAAGCTCTCCCGCAGCCCCACACGAATCGCACACCCCCTCGTCGACCCAATACCAAGAACCCCAAACCGTTGCCCATCGTCTTCCCCGAGGATCGAATCCGGCAACAGTTCTTTTTGGATCATCCGTTCGAGGCGTACAGGCCCAAGGATTTGAACGAATTGGAGACCGTGCAACGCGACGCTCAGGGGCCCCAGGGGAAACAGTGGACAGAGTTGAGGCAGCGGTCTATCGTGCCTGGACCGGATGAGTGAGTTGCGATGTAAAGGATCGGTGTATCTACTCGGCATCATCGCAACTGACCGCCCCTCCCATTGCGGAACGACGCTCGCCTTCCCCCCTTTGCTGCTCCTCCTCCTCCTCTTCCTCTTTCCTCAGCGTGATCGCCTTCACCCTCAACCTAACCCAAGCGCATGCGATCCCGCTCTCCAAGGCCTACGCCCACGCCCTAAGTCAATACCGCACCCTCAAAGCCGAACACGAAATCGCGACCTCGTCCGCGATCGCCGAGGCCCGCGCTCACGGCGCCTACTTCTTCGGTGAGGTCGAAAGGGGTTTGGTCAGCGAAGAAAGGGCTTTGGATGAATGGAAGAATGCGAAAGAGATCGAGGCTCAGTTATTGGCGGGCGCGAGTGCGGGCGCAAGAGCCGGTCGAGGTGGTGTCGCCGCTCCGACGACGGGTGCTTCGAGTTCGAGTTCGAGTTCGTCGTCGGTCGAGGTGGGAATGCCCTGGGGTGATTTGACGGGGTCGAACAGGGTCGAGGAGGAGCCGAATCAGACGTACGAGTTGACGGGTGGAGAGAGGTATTTGGAGAGGTTCGAAGAGAGGTTCCTGAATCAGGCCAATTTGGCGGCGCAGGAGAGGGCTCAACAGTAGAGGAACTCGACAGCTTGAGTAGGGAGGTGCAATCGCAGCGAACGGCTCATCTCAATCCATAACGGAGTTTAGATACGTCATTAGGCATTCATGAAAGCTAGGGCAGATGGCACGGCAGAAGATGCGTTTCTCAGAAGCGAAGAATCGGCTTGATCACCTGCTCGAGAAGCAATCACTTCGCGCGCGGTCAGATACCTGCACTCGTGTCCCATGTCCGATACATAAACACTCACCGAGCCATCCTTCATCGCTTTGAACGCCTCCTCGTGATCAGCGAGGGCAAATTGCTTGCTGAACTTCTCCAAGGGCAAGTACCCCGCTTTGCGCATCTCGATCAGTTGAGGGATGAAGACAGGAGGGTGCGACCCGCCTTCGACTGTTGGAGGTAGGCAGAGTGGTTAGCATTGAGTTTTTTTGTCGAGATATATCGAGTTGGGGCTTGAGTTACCGTTGCCGATGAAGGTGAGGTGTCTGACTTGAGTGGCGTTGATCTGGGGTCGTGCAGAGGAAGGATGAGAAGAATTGTCAGCGTCCACGGCGCTGGCATCTCACTCAACACGCCCCGGGAAGACCTACATCCAGCGACACCTCCGTGCCCTTGGGAAACACCCCAAGCTGACACAACTTCCCTCCATGTGCCAAAAAGGACCAAGCAGCGTACATGCAAGCTTTGACGCCCGAAGCCTCGACCGCATAATCGAGCATCTCCCCCTTGGTGATCTCCCTGATCCGAGCTTCGACGTCTTCGGTACTGGCGTTGATGGCGTGCGTGGCTCCGCATTCGAGAGCGATGGAGAGACGGGTCGGAATTATGTCGATGGCGATGATGATATTCACTTTGAGGGAGGAGGAGGCACAGATGGCGGATATACCGACTCCGCCTAGACCCCAGACACCGATCGAGGAGGTCGGCTCGGGTTTGAGCACCTTCAGTACGGCTCCCGCCCTGCGGAAGAGGAAGGTCAGTGATGGAATTTTACACCGCTTCAATCTCAACGTACCCCGTTTGGATACCACAGCCCAAAGGGGCGAGTAGTGCGAGCTCATCGGCGTCGTCGACGTCCACCTTGATGCACTTTGTTCGATCGAACGACAAGCGCGGTCAGCTAACCCGCCGCAACGGGTGAAAGTCATAATGCTCACGCTATTCGCAGCTGCCAGAGTATATCCCGAAAACGAAGATTGACCCAGAAAGAAGCCTTTGACCTTCTCCCCCGTTTTGGTCTCCTCGGCGAAATGTTGCTGCCCCTCGGAGGCGCGCCTCAAACCGAAATTGAGCAACGGCCACATTATGCACTGCGAGCCTTTTTGCGCATGGCACGAGCGACATTGCGAACAAAAATTGAAGCTGAGCAGAACGGAATCCCCTTTTTGGAGATGGGTCACACCTTCGCCTACTGCGTTGACGCTGTGGTACAGAACAGGATGGGGTACAGTGGAAGTGGGGCTCAAAATCAGCTTGAGAAAACCGCTTCGAATTTCGGCGAGCTTAGAGTTTCAGTAGCAATCAGTCTACTCGCACGACACGTACATGCCTGCGCCCTCATGCCCAAGGCAGGAAGGGAATTGACCTGGAAGTACCCCGTTCTGGACTGAGAGATCGGAATGACAGATCCCGGAGGCGACGAGTTGGACCAGGACTTCGCCCGCCCGGGGGTCGTCGACCGAGACGTCGCTGAGCACGAACGGCTCGTTGAGGCCTTTGAGGAGAAGGGCTTGGGTCGAGGTGGGCATGGCGACGGTGTTGTGGTGGGTGGGTTGGGGTGGCAGAGGAGGGGGGGTGCGGCCAGGGACAAACCGTAAGTTTCGAGTGGATGCAGTCTGGTCGAGCGGTCAGAGACAAAGCAATGCAGGGCGCCCGTTCCAACAGTTCGGCGAGGCCGAACTCTGGTCAGGAGCAGGCGCGCTCGCTCGAAACCGTAAGTGGGGCGCTTAGCGCGGTCAGGAGCCTGTCATTGGCAGTTGAGGGCGACCTGACTGACTTCGACTTTCAATTTTCAGTCACAGTATACAGTACTGGTACATTCTAAGTTCTTTCTCGATCTCTCGAGTCCCAGGTTGTTCTCAGAGCGTGGTAGAGAGCTTATCATTCGGAAGCTGAGGAGAATTGAGGCCGACGGTCATCAGAGTAGTGTCTTTCGGCGTAGGTTCCCCCCTTATGTAAAGCTTGCGCAGCGCCAACAAATGCCAAGCTCGGTGCGATATATCATCACGAACCGGATGCAGTTCCTAGCTTCTACGATCTGAAAGCAAACAGGACGTTCGCGAGTTTGCCGCAAGTCGCCGTATCGAAAGTCAGTTGCCGAAAAGTGGCAGATTCAGCGCCTGCCAGCCAAATCATGCCCGACGCCTCCTCCCTGTCGTCCCGCGCACTTGAGCTTGTTGTTGCAGCCCCACCTCCCCGGTGACCCATTGTTCCCGTCGTCCTCTCCCTTTCACTCCTTCTCTGCAGACAGGTTCGAGCACTATGGCGTATGAATATGACACCAAGGCTGTGTTGCTTGATGTGAGTGCGGGGGCGTGTCGGAGGTGCTGTCGTGTTCCGTCTCGGCGTGTTGTGTTACCGGCGCGCGCGCGGGAATTCGCCACGCGTCTTACAAGCCATGATCCGCGCGTGGCACCTCTCTGCAAGGGTCAAGAAGCAAGCCGGTGGGATTCCTCCAGGATGCTGACTGACCCCGTCGCTGGACCATGGCTCGCTTGCAGTTGATGAAGGATGGCGAGAACAAGCTCTGCGTCGAGTGCGCCACGCCTCATCCCCAGTGGTCAGTCGGTCTGTCGAGGCAGTTCCACCTGGTCCCCATCGCACGCAGTCCATCTTTGAATGCTGAATCATGCTTCTACTCGCCAACCAGGTGCTCGCTCTCGTACGGCACCTACCTGTGTCTGTCCTGCTCCGGGATCCACCGCTCCCTCGGCGTGCACATCTCGTTCGTGCGCTCCACCTCGATGGACAAGTTCACCCCGGCCCAGTTGGGACGGATGAAAGCAGGTGGTAATCTGAAGTGGAGGCAGTGGATCGAGGCTAGTCCAGAGTACGAGAAGGGGATGTCGATTCCTGACAAGGTTCGTTCCCGGCGTGTGGGATCTGGCTTCTCTCTTGGCGGTGGGGGAACCCCCGTCACAGAGGAGCGTGATGAACGTGCGGAGCTGACGACCTGGTTTCCCAACCACAGTACAATACCCATGCGGCGGCACAGTTCAGGGACAAACTCTTGGCCGAAGCCGAAGGGCGATCGTGGTCCCCGGCCGACACGCCCGCACCCGTCGCGTCGAGCTCGTCCTCGTCGAACCAGACCGGCCTCCGTAAACCACGGACCAACATCCCAATTCGGGGAGCATCCCCTTCCGGAAGCATCGCGTCGTCCGATACGTCGTACAACCAACCTCGATCCGAATACGCCGCGTCGAACGACCAGCCACCGGACCAAAAGACGATGAACGAGAACTACTTCTCGCGTTTGGGAGCCGCGAATGATTCCCGGCCCGAGCATCTTTCCCCTTCGCAAGGCGGCAAATACGCGGGATTCGGCTCGGGTGGTGCGGCGTTCACACCTTCGCAATCGACCAGCTCAAACGCTCTCCCTTCGTTCGACGATCTCAGGGACGATCCCGGTTCGGCCCTGTCGAAAGGGTGGGGGTTCCTCGGTTCGGCCTTGGCTCAAGTCGGTCGAACGGTGCAAGAGAACGTCCTACAACCGACCTTGGAAAAGGCCGTAGACCCCAACTTGCAATCCCAGTTGAGTGGCTTCGTATCCAAAGCGGGGAACGTGTTGGGCGAAGCGAGTCGAACGGGTGGCGGTTACCTTGCCTCGGGGTTGCAAACGAGTTCGCAGTACTTGAAGAGGGAGGTCGGTGTCGATGTCGGAGATATGGGAGCTGGGTTCGTGGATCGGGCGACGGGGAGAGGGCCGGGGCAAGGCTATGCGCAAGTTGGGCGACATCAACCACCCGAGGGAACGGAAGGTCACGAGGCTGATTTCTTTAATGAGCATATGGGCTCGTTCGCTTCACCTTCAATCGCTTCGGCGAACCACAATGCGTATGGTGGTAACTCGAGGAACGAGTTTTCGTCATATGGGGATGAGAAGGGTCAGGATGCATGGGCCAAGATGGCACCCTCGGCCACAGCAGCGAGGTCCGGCGCCGTCTCGGCGGGCTCGAACGGGGGTGGAAGGAATTCGCCTGCTCTGGCAGTACCGGTGGCCACGGGGTCGAGGGGCTTAACGAGGACGCCTTCACCCAGAGGTGGGGCGAGCGCGGCGACGAAACCAGTGATGGCGGCGGCACCGAAGAAGAAGGACGATGATTGGGACGAGTGGTGATCAGCGGGGAGGAGGGAGGACAGTATGCTAAAGCTCGATAGAAGAAGGCTTCGATTGGTTTAGTCAGGGAACGAAAGATTTTATTTTTATTTTTTAATGACGCGCGTAGAAGACGACTTCCTCTTCTTTGCAACGACTTCCTTCTTTGATTTTCCTCTAGGGGTGGATTTCACTACACAACATCATGAATTGCACTACTTTCGACTTGGAGTGGCTTGCTATAATCTGCATTTTCTTTTCTATGTGTGCCTGCGCCTATGATCTGATCACCCGGTGGTATAAATAGCGATCTTGCCGACCAGTGGTTCGCCCGTCGTCGCCAGCAACTCTCTAACTTCGCGCTGCGTCCTAGATTCGTGCCATGCAGCAGAGAACTATGGTAAAAGGAGGCGTTTGAGCGAGGTTAGCGAGGTACGCAGGAAGGAGCGCGGCACTCGACCACGTCGCAACTCACCAACAGAGGGACGACGGTCCTCCCTTCCAATACGATGGAGTCCAACAAAAGCTGTTTAGGCAAACTAAAAGGGTCGAGGCAACCAGGCGGCGAAGGGGTAGGGTAAACAAACGTATCCTCCTCCTCCTCTTCCTCGTCCTCTTTTTCCACCTCCACCTCATCGACGTCCATCTGCTGCGCACCACCATTGCCCGGTGTAGAAGGACCCGAAGTCCCGACTTGAGAAACCGTATTCGACGCCGACGCCGACTGCGGCACCAACGGACCCGCCTCCGAGAACGAGGCCCTCTCGCACCGATCCAAAACCTTCTTACACGCGTCCCAAGGGAACCAGTCGTTCGTCATCGGATCCAACAACCAACTCGGTTGGTAATCGGCCTTGTACTTCATCTTGCCGCACGAATGAATGTAATAACCCATCATATAGCGCGTCAGATCTTCTAGTCCGCCCTGGGATTGCAGTTCGCGCACGAGGGCGACCTCGCGTAGGGCCGAGACCTTGCCGAGGGACAAACTCGAGTATTGAGGATCCCAGGCAAAGTAGACCGACGAGACGGCACCGGGAAGAATGTCGATCACGGCTAAGGCGATCAGTTGACCGTCGAGACGGTAGAGACCGTGATGGGAGCCGTAATTGTAAGAGGGGTTCGGCGTCGGCTCGAGATGCAAGGGCGTGTCGACGAGGAAGCGGCGGAAGCCTTTGCGGGTCACTTTGGAGTCCGGTTCGTGGTGGACTTGGGTCTGTACGGGATGACCTCAAGAATGAGTCCACGCGCTGCCTTGCCTTGGGTATTCTAGACGTACCTGATATCGTTGAAAGAGCGCATATTTTTCCTCGGTGAACGAGGCCTCCTCAAGAACGTACTATAGGGGGTCACAGTGCGCTCAATCAGCTGGAGGTTTCCGAGAGAATAGACGAGCCAACGCAAGACTGACCTCGAACTTGTGCTTGAAAGGTTTGTCCACAGGACTGTTGCCCCACTCAAGTTGATGCACCATCTCGCTTAGCTCGGTCGGGGCCTTGCGCCTGCCCCCCTTGGTAGGGCCAGCGAGTTTCGCTCTTGACTCGTCGCTCGGGCCGGGTTCCGCCATGGTCTCATCGGCCTTGGCTTTGCCCTTGCGTTGTGCATCATGTTTCGACCAAGTGGGAGCAGGGAGGTCTTGGTCTTCGTCGCTGATCGTAGGTGGCTCGATGGGCGAATCGAACGTGACCGCATTGGCCGTGGTCAGCAACGAATCGGCTTTGGTCGCGACGTTCTTGTTCATCGGCGGCG
This sequence comes from Microbotryum violaceum, assembly GCA_022506055.1. Classification (NCBI taxonomy): domain Eukaryota; kingdom Fungi; phylum Basidiomycota; class Microbotryomycetes; order Microbotryales; family Microbotryaceae; genus Microbotryum; species Microbotryum violaceum. The sequence continues at coordinate 3,027,759 of JAKMXP010000001.1, forward strand.
AGGTCGACAACACTGCCGTCGGAGGTGGGGGCACAGAGGAAGAGGAAGGATCGAGATTTGGATCGGCGTTGGCTGTCGTGGACGGATCGACAGGTCCCCAGCCCGGTTTGCCCTCGTGATCGCCGTCGATGACAAAGGCCGCGAACCGGTTCAAAACTTGACGTTGACTCTTTGCCGGAACGAACGCCGCCGCGTCGAGCCTACGGCATCGCGGATCGTAATCGGGGGTCAATTCCGAGGTCACACACGGACACCACTAGACACTGGGAACTAACGATATCGTGTATTGGGGACAACAGGTGCTGCGCATGTCGGGCTTGTAGCAGTACTTGCCCGACCTCCTCCACCCGCGATCGAGCATGAGCTTGTAGGTCGAGCAGCTGAGCAGATGGGCCCAGCATCTGAGCACACGAGGGAGGTCAGCACGTGTTTCTGCGGCTGTATCCGTTTCATTCCCCTGTTTCCGGTCGCTAGTCGAGACAGACAATTGAGTCTACAGCCCGCAGGCGAGGCAAGGGTGCTGCGGGGTTAAGAATCCCGGCGGTCGTGGCAGCAGAGGTCGACTGGTGGCCTGGCTGATGCGCTGCTGGACGACGCTTGGCACGAGACGCGGGGTCGCGTGGGGGCGGAGCACGGAGCACGGAGGAGGAGAGCACACAGGAGCAGTGACCGGAGACTGACCCGTAGCTCGAACTCGTCTTCTTCGGAGGCTTGGTCGTGTCGGATGATGCTCCGGAGAGGTTCTGGCCTTGACAGTAGCCGCACGTGCCCTTGGTGTAGCCGAGCGGTTGAAGGATCGAAAGCATTTGCGACGGCTGATGCGAGTGCGACTGGGACTGGGACTGGTCCGACGCGTACGACGACGAGCCCGAGGTCGAGGTCTCGGACGACGACGAGACCGAGTACACCGACATGGATCGTCGACTGCGACGCCCTCGCGCTGAGAGCCAAGGACAATGACGACGCGAAGCCGACGGTCGAAGCGAGACGAGGCCAGACGAGAGAAACGAGTCCACGCCAAGCCGGTGCGCTCGCCCTTTTTCAAGGCCCTGACTCGGCCGTGGCTTTTGCCCTCGACAGTCCGGGATCAGCGGAGCTGTTGTCAGATTAATGATTTTTCTTGGTGGTTACCTTCTGTCTGATCGGTCGAGGAGAGTCAGGCTAATGCCAAGCCGTCTTGCAGATCGGAATGAGGACTCGACCACCGAGTCAACGATCGGGATTGGGGCCAAAAGGAGGTGCAGGAGTCAAAAAGCAGCTCCAGTGGGCAGCCAACGACTTACATCCGGCCGCCGAAGCCGATTCGGATAGGTGCCTACATTTTGGGGGGCGCTGGCGGTGTCCAGGGAGTGCTAACTTCGCTAACTTCAGGCGCGCGCGCGCGCTTGAGGCCCGCTTGCGGCCCGCTTAGGCAATGAAGTTGGCGAAGTTAGCAGAGGCGTGGGGGAAGTTGGCAGAAAGGTGGGGGAAGTTAGCATTGGCCCACGGCAAGTTAGGAAAGGCGCGTGTGAGCGCGTGTGCTAACGGCGGGACGGTCGTACGAGAGACTCTCTCCCTCGGCTCATTCGCCTGCTTTCGACTCATATACATGAGCCATCCCAATGTTCGGGTTCCCAACCGAATCGACATGGCTGCGTCATGTAACCTCGCCATTTGATCACCGTCATTCATCCAGCCCAGTGCCGAATGATCAAGACGATGGAGACGCGATGGCGATCGACGAGGACTCGACTTCTATTGAAGACGGATCTGAAGATGACCCAGCGTCTTGGGATAAAACACCTCTCGACAATTTCAAGACTTCAACTATATCCTCAAAACCACTGAGTCGGCGATCCGTTGAACAGTCATTGAGCGACCAAGGACCACCGAAGCGGGCGCGAGGTCGTCCAGCCCTATCGGAGCAACAGAAGGCTGCAAGAGACGAAATGGACAAGAAGAAGAAGCAAGCGTTGAGAGAAGCGAAGGAAGCTCAGAGAGATCTGCAGAGAGAGGCACAGCGAGTCAAGGATCAGGCCGAGAAAGAGCGGCTTGAAGCCAAAGCCGAAACGGAACGCCAAGCTGCCGTCCTCAGGCAAGACGCACGTATACAGGTGAGTTCAACCCGCTCAAGCCTGGCGATCGTTCCTACGTGCTGTTCGCTGTGCTGATATTCGTGATCTATACCACTGCGAATAGAACCCGTCTGATAGAGAGTACACCGTGAGTGCACATCCCGGAGCTATGCCTTCGCGATTCGCTTGATCTCGCTTGATCTCGCCGATTGAACTCTAAGTACGATTAATGCTCAAACACTATAGAAACAAACGAAACTATTGTTCGCATCGCAAGGAACCCGTTCAAGCCCTCAAGCGCCTCAGCTCGTTTGCTCGAGCTCCAATGCCTCTAGTCCTTCGGAATCAAATTCGCCGAACGTTCAGCAGCGTGTCGCGGGGCTCTCCAGCTCAACCACCATCGCCAACTCGAGCCAGCAACGCCCGCAGTCAACTCGGCCATTGCCAGTAGATGTAGAAGCCTTCACGCAGGCGTCAGATTTCATCGAGGCTGGCGTACCCCTTTGCGATGGAGGAAGCGGCGAGCTTTACGACGGCGACGAAGATGAAGTCGCCACAGGGGCGACCAAAGGAAGTGAACGTTGGAAGCACCCCGCTTGGCTCCAAACGCAAACGACCCACCACCTCGAGCATATCAGGCGTGTTAACAACTATTCCAACAAAGCACGCGACCACAAGAGCGGTGATGAGCTAGTTCACGGTTTTCTACCTGTCAAGTCGGCTTGGACTAGGCTCTATGACGGCCGCATCTCCGACGCCAATCTGGACATCTACGCACCACAGTTCTTCTATTGGGATCCCCTCCTAATGATCGGCCAGCCGGATGACAAGCGAGCGGGTGTCGGCCTGCGGTGCATGGAGTGCGAGCTCAACGAAGCCGTCCTCAAAAAAGGCATGTTGAGGCTGAACGGGTTCTTGGATCGGCCGCGCCGAGCGTGTGGTCTCCGCGAGTCCGTCTATCTCATCGGCCGCTCTTACAAGTGCGACAACAAGAAGTGCTCCAAAACGTATCGGTCTTGGTCGCCAGAGGTCCTTGGCCAACTGGATCCATCACTGCGCTCGATGTTCCCGTTCTGTTTGTCACATCGCACCGCCATTACCTCGGAGGTGTTCGATCTAGTGCGATCTTCCTTCCACTACGGTCTGGGAGCCGAGCAAATTTCCGACATGCTTGTCTGCTTTCATCGTGCCGCCCACGACAGGCTGGAGCTCGACTATAGGTCGGCCATGCTCGCGCGCCAAAAGCCGGGACCTTATCAGGACATCAGTGATTGGGATGACCCGGCGGGCAATTGCGGCTATGTGCCAACATCGAAGGTTCTTGCGAATTTTTTCAATGCGAAAATAGAAGAGTAAGGCCGGATTGTAGTATCAAGCATTGCGGATACTTGCTTCTAATCTTCTCTGCTGACCCTCTTTGCTTTGCCCATTCTCAGACACGAGTCGCTCATACGCCACCATGTTTCATTGGCCCCTTGCACAATCATGTCACTCGATCACAGCTACAAGGTGAGAACTTGGAAAAGGGGCAAGCAATCTCTTGATCAATTCGAATTGTGCTAACCCAATGAGTCTCTCTTCATCTCAGGTCCCGAAGCAAATCGCCAAGATCAATGGCATTCCTCCCTTTCATGCGCTCCTGATGGTCGGAAACGAGTACGGCGAAGTTCGACTCACCGTCCTCACCGCGACCAAAGGCCACGCGCCGTTCGAATCACCACTCGAGGACATGTCGAAGCATCTGAAATTGTATGGTCACGAACAACCATCCATCTGCTACACGGATCAGCCCGACCAAGACACTACATTCTTGATACAAACGCTCCCCTCGCTTGCTCCGACTCTCGGCACCAACGCAGGCCCGCGCCAAGGCGACCTCATGCTACCTCCTGAGACGACCCCTATTCTAGTGAACACCATTTCCGCGTTGACCCAAGTGCTGAGGCAGATAACAGAAAACATCCCCAAAGATGGAAAACTTGTGGTTGGTGTCGACGCCGAATGGGCAACCGCTCCCGCAAACTCGTATCGCAACGTGGCCATTGCGGCCCCCAAGAAAGCCGTTGACGTCGTCCAATTCGCCTGGGAATCACTGGAGGGAGACTTGTTCATTCATGTGATTCAAGTGAGCTTTTCGTACCCGTGCTCTTCCACTTAAAGTCGAACAAAAAACTCACCAAATTGTTGCATGTCTACAGCTCTCGCAGATCATACAAAAGTGCTTCAAATGGCGTTTGCCCCCGCCCTTTCGGCATTTTCTCGAACGCGCGGATATCTTGAAGGTGGGCGTCGACGTTGCTGGCGACCTCACTCGCATCGTCAACGCCATCACGAACGCGGAGCGCTGGGAACTTGCGATCGATGAGGAGAATCCGATCAGTCTTACCGAAACCTTCAAGCATCGCGGTGGATTGGATCTGGCGCAGCACGCGAACCTGAACGGCCACATGCTCGGGAGAGGAGTTGGATCTCGAAGCCTCGCGCACTTTTCGAAACGCTTCCTCAAGAAACGGCTGCCGAAAGACGAATCAATTCGTCGATCAATGGATTGGGCTGAGACGACGCTGCCCCCACGCCACATCATGTACGCTGCACTCGACGCCTACGCGTCGCTTCTCGTCTACAAGGCGATCAGTAAAAGTCACACGCGACCATTGTCGCCCCTGGTACTTCCACGTGTGGGCACTCAAGTCGCTATCATGTATGAACCTGATCGTCCAATCGCGCGGGGTGTCATCCAGACAGTTGATTCCTCGATCGACGAAACGTGCGCGCCTCCACCCGAGTTTCACGGATTCAAATGGGACAAGAGCCGCGCTGTCGTTGCCATCACGCAAATCCTCATTCCTGGAGCGCTCGTTCCCGAATACAACACCAACTGCGATGACTTTCCACAGCGCGATCTTTTGGCCTTACGAGCGTTCTCAATTCAACAGAACACTGACAGCAACGTTCGCTCCCAATGCGGTGACGGATCATTCCCGTTGCTTTTTGCGCTCGATGCTCTCGTGGTCGACTTGGACGATGAGGTCACCATCGAGAGTTCCGTCCACAGCTCAGCTCACACGTTCACGTCCGCTCACAAGCCGTCGCTGTCCTCGGCTCAAATATCTTCGCCTTCAAAAGCACTGGACGTTGGAGCCGTAGCGAACTCCTGCACGAGAGAAACGGAGATGGAAGAGCACACGGAGGACTTCGACGACAGTCTCGATGCGGAGACCGCTGAGACCGAAGAAGCGCTCTTACTCGAACGTTGCGAGACGACTGCGGTTGAGATCTCGGCCATCTTTGACGCTGCCGACGGAAACAAAGGTTGGTCACTCCGGTTCCTCGGTTGAGTTTGTTTTAAGGCTCATTCGATTTTCATCTCTTTCATCTGGTCAGCCTCGTCGCTCGATGATCCCCAACCCCGAATTCTCATGGATCCCTTTCATTTTTTCCAGAGGATCTATCTATCGAAAAAGCACGGAGCTACAAGAGCTTTCCTTCGCGCTCTCTCCGATGCCATCTATGTCGTCAACCTAGACGACAAGCACCTAGTGTCGATACGACTCGCCAAAGCGATGATGACTTTCGACGAAGCCACACGTTCGCCCGCTCACGCCAAATACATCTGGAAGCGTGTCCGACGAACGATTCCTCCTCCAAGCATTCTTGAGCCATTGGTCAGGGAAGTTTTCGAGGCGTTCGGGTCGTTGCTCGATGCTAAAACAAAGCAGCCCCTCTTCAATAAGGCTGCACTCCTCGCCGCGAAAAGGTGTCTCGAACTCGTTCGAAAGGGACAGCTTTCTGATCCAGTGGGCATCGAGCTTTACACCGACCTCGGACCTTGTCGTGGACCTGATGGAACAGCTGATGATGGTGTCCGCTTGTATTCATGTCGGCGCGGCACGAACGGCCTCGAAGGTGGCATCCATCGAAATATCCGCGCGCGCTTCGCTAAGTCAGGCGTCACTCCGCGTCATGCAAACGCTCGCCTGCTGGACTATGTACTAGGACACAATCTTACAGTCAGTCGGCACGTTTATCGGTCGTGTTGACTACAAGCAACAAGAAGCTCATTCACGATTCAAACTTGCAGGTTGGCACATACAATCGCACTGGGGTGGCTTTCACCGGTCATTTCGACTTATGGCTCACTCTGGATCTGTATCGACTGCGACAAAAAACCGCACATCTTTTGCCTGTCCGCGAGTCCACGGCCTCCAAGATCATCGATCCGACGCTATACGCGGAGTCCTCGGAGCGCTTAGGTGTGGCACGCGTCGACTTGTTAAAGAGCTCCCAGTCAGGGCTCAACCTCGAGACGTATGTGCCTCTCACCCCTGTCCCACGCTCGGAACCTCTCGAGTGGAAACCACGTAGCTGGCCAACATCGACAACTTTAACATTACAACGTCTGAAGCCTCGGCATGACTGGCTTGCTGGACGCCAAGGAACTCGATTTGCGATTCTGCACGTGCACTCTCCAAAAGAGCGCGCGCTCTTCAAGTACTTGCTCAGCCGCGTGCCACCAGACTGGAGCGAAGAGAAGCGCGTGAACAAGATAACTCGAGATTGGAATCAGTACGCAAATGGTGATGGTGTCTTCTATAAGGTGGGCGTTCTTTCACTCACACCGACTCGCACGCGAACCGGGCTAACGACGTTCGTGCCATTCAATAGATGCCCGAGCACATCATCACTTGGATGTCAAAAAGTACGACGCTAGCCAATGCTCAAGCAACTTTGTCAATGGCAGGGGATGACATCAAGACGCTCCAAAAAAAAAGTGCTTGACCCAGATCGCGCTCGAGACGTCGACATGCTGCCGGCAAAACCTTTGATCGGACATGCTCCGCCAACCCTGGGGCGGCGCTCGGAAGCGGAGGTGGTCGCTTCAGAACCTCAAACTGTCGCCATACAGGCTTTCCAAGAAACAAGTGCGGCGACCCTTGCTTTGACCGCTGATGATGGAGTCGAGGGAGCCGGAAAAAGGCGTAAAAAGCACTGTCGTTTTTGCGGACGTGCGGACTGCCGAGCAAAAGGCTCGCAAGGTTCGGGGCGAGACCCGTGCCGTAATCCGTGCGCAGATTGCGGGAGGGAGTTTGGGGAGTCCGATGAGATGATTGCAGGAAATCCGCCCTCTCGACGGTTCTGTCAGGGTGTGGATAGCAAGGCGACGAAAGGCAAGGCTAGAAAGGACTGTCTGTGTCCAAACGCGAGTGCTGCTCAGGCTCAGACCTCTGTGCTTAATCAGACTGTATCTGTAACGCCTGTTTAGCCGTATTATAGACCGTGTGCAATCATTACATTACATGTATACCTATTTTGGCAATGTACGACATCCTCCCTTTTTCCCCTTCTTTTCTTTCCTTTCCTTTCCTTTTTTTTCTTTTTCTTTTTCTTTTTTTCTTTTTTTCTTTTTCTTTTTTTCTTTTTCTTTTCTTTTCTTTTTCTTTTTTCTTTTTTTCTTTTTCCGCTTCGCCGGCAACTCCCTGGACATGGGTGGCGGCCCACATTTTTCGGTAAAGGCCGAGTCAGGACTTTCGACTGCCTATCCGCGACAACCGGAAATCACCGACGGGCCGGCGAGACTTGCTTTGTTTTCTGGCTTGACCCGACGACGATCGAAATTAGGAGTCAAAACGGATCGCCTCTAGCTTCAAAGAACGTGCTCGAACCTCCGGTCAGGAGCCTTGGAATGACTCACCCGGCGCTCACCACTTCTCGGCCGACTCGAGCGAGTAATTTCCATCTCCGAATCCTCGCCCGGGTTCGGCCAGCAAAGTCGCTCGTTCACCTGGCCGAGTCCGGCGGGTCCGCCGCTTTCTAAATCCATCTTTGTAGCGCCGAGTTCGTTATAAAAGTCAGAGGTCTCCGGCACTCAATGGCCTGCCTAATACCGAATTGCCGAGTTTCAAGAGTCGACCGAGCGGTTCCGGCCGCGCGCTCTCTGCGCACAAGCGAGTCTCCTTTGCGCATTCACAGTCCATCCTCCGCAGGGGCCGACACCGGACAGAATGAGCGTGGCTTCGACGAGCCATCTCGCACCGGAGCACGCCCCACTTCCGCTCGAGTCAAGGTCGCTGTTGGTCGTGCACGCGACGGTGACGGGCACCGCAAGTGACGTCGCGGAACGGATCGCGCGTCGAGGCGTGCGAGCAGGCTGGCACGCCTCGGTCAAGCACGTCTCACAGTTCGAAAAGGTGTGTTCACACTGTCTCTTGATATCCGGTCTGAATTGAGCTTGAATGCTAACGCGTTGCGAGCGCGTTTGCGTCGGGCCCCGGGAGCAGACCGAATTGCTCGAGCTGGGGTTGATCGTCTTTGTCGTGCCTACGACCGGCAACGGAGCCACACCGCCTTGTTTCCTACCTCTATGGACATCCCTACTCCATCCCGAACTACCCCGGGACTTTCTCCAGGATCTGCGGCAAGTCCCTGTCCATCATTGCACTATTTCCCGGGGGTTGATCGGCGCTCATTTCGCTGACGGATTTACTTCTGCCATCAGGTATGCCGTCTTTGCACTGGGTGATTCGAGTTATGCCAAGTACAACTGGGCGGGCAAGAAGCTGTCGAGGCGGTTGGACAACCTCGGCGCGACCGCCGTCGTCGAGCGAGGCGAAGCCGACGATCAGAACCTGTGGGGGTCAGTCAAGTAACTGTTCTGAAGAGAGCCCGGATAGTGTAGAAATATAGTCTCTGATACGCTCTCCATCATGTTACAGGGTCGAGTCGACGTTCCCCTCGTGGCTCGAACGCTTCTACCAAGCCATAGACCCCTTGTTCGCCCCCGCACCGCACTTCAAACCCCTCAGCATCAATGACGTCCCACCTCCACGGATCAGGCTGACCAAAGTCACCCCCAACCAAGAGCACGCCGTGTCGAAGGAAGCTTTACCCTGGACGAACGATGCGAGATGGGCCAAGGTCGTCGAGATCAAGAAGACCACTCCGGAGGATTGGTTCCAGGACGTGAGGAAGCTCGAGGTCGAATTCGTCAGAGATGACTTGGCAAACTGGGATGATGAGGCAATCAGGTGCGTCTGCGAGAACAGCGATCGGTCGGATTTGTGGAACCTGAATGCCGAATTCCTCCCGTGTACAGATACTCCGCTGGGGACGTTCTCGAAATTCGACCGCAAAACTCGCCAGAAGATGTCGATCGATTTCTTTCGTCGGCGGGATGGAACGAGCTCGCCCATCAGCCGTTCCGGCTCGAGGCCCATAACGATAGTGCGTATCTCTTTCAAAAGGATGTTGTGGGCTTCGACTGACTCATCATCAACCGCCCAAAACAGACCGACCTCTCCCTTCGCATTTCCCACAGCCGTTCATCACGACCCTGCACTACCTCCTGACCTACGAGCTCGACATATCCGGCGTGCCGAGACTGTCCTTCTTCGAATGGCTAGCTCATTTCAGCGAAGGGGACATGAAGGAGAAGCTGCAATTCTTTTGTACGGGCGAGGGGCAGGTGAGCAGCTGGTATGTTAGCAAGTCCTCGATGTACTTTGGCTGAGCGAACGCGAGGATTTTGACCGCAGGACGACTTGAACGACTACACCTTACGCCCACGGCGGACAATCAACGAGGTCATGTACGAATTTCGCTCGGCCAACATTCCCATAGAATATATTCTCGACCTCCTACCGCCTCTAAGACCGCGGGCCTTCTCAATCGCAAGCACGCCCGAAGCCCACCAAGGCCACGTCGAGTTGCTCATCGCGATCGTCAAATACAAAACCAACATGTCGACGCCTAGGAAGGGAGTATGTACGAGTTGGTTGGCGGGCAGGGAAGTAGGGGAAAGAATATGGGTCAGATTCGATCGAAGTGGGTTGTTGAGGTCCCCCGTTGAGAATGGGAGACCCTTGGTCATGGTTGGGCCGGGCACCGGGGTGGCGCCTTTTAGGGCATTGATGGAGGAGAGGATACGAGAGGGAGCGAAAGGTACGTCGGCACGGTTGAGACACATGATCTCCGCCTGCGTACGGTAAGTTGACTTGCTTTTTGTGGGCTTCGCAGACAACCTACTCTTCTTTGGGTGTCGGTCCCTCGCCAAGGATTTCCATTTTCAAGCCGAGTTCACTCAGATGCGCGATCAAGGCTTCCTCAAATTGATCACAGTCGCGAGTCGAGATCAGGTACGCATGCCACACCCATCAATACAATGCTCGACTGTTTTTCAAAGGAATACTGATTGCGAAGTACCTCCTACAGGAGGACAAGATCTACGTGCAACACCTCATCCCATCGCAGTCGGCGCTGATATGGGATTGGATCCACGAACGCCGCGGCTCGATCTACATCTGCGGATCGTCGACCAACATGCCCAAGAGCGTCAAAAAGGCCTTCTTACAAGTCTTCATACAGAACCAACGGAATGGGGTAGGGAAGGGGAGCGATAAAGAGACTGAGGAGGAGAAGAGACGGGTGGACCAGAAGGCCGAGGCGTGGTGGGAAACGCTTGAAAAGGAGGGAAGGATCGTCGAGGAAACTTGGGGATAGAGTGAAACTCCTCATGTTCTCAACTGAAGTGCAATAGACGATGCACAGACACAACATTCTGGCATGAGATACACCGCATCTTTAAAAGAAAAGAAGAAGGGCGCGCTCGCGCGTGTACGTGTGTTGCAAGATTGGATCGATGAACGAGGTACTACAGGCAAAGAGGACCAAGACGGAAGAGAGGAGACAGAGAGGAAGAACATCTGCAGGGGTCATGGTACATGCATACAGTGATTCGGTGACCAAGACAAAATTGCTCTGAAGAGAGGGGCAAAAACGCCAGCAATCGGATCCGCAAGGCAGAGGAAAGCGTCGTGTATCGAAAAGAGCGGGCGAGCACAAGCGAGGGCGGAGACTGAGGGGGACTTGCTACACACAAGTGGGTCGGTGGTATTACGAGTCGTGAGTAAGTAAGTGAGGACAAGATGGCGCGAGGCGATTTGTGCAGTTCTGGGCGCAAGGGGGGAATATTTGTCCGTGTGAGGAGTTGCAAAAAGCGGAGTGGGTACATCGTGAGTGTCCAAGATGGGGACGATGAGTGTCAATATCGGTGGTATTGCTCATCCTGAAGCTGAGGTTGGTGAGGGTGGAAGGCGTAAGGCGATGCCGCTTCCCTGACCGAGCTCGATAGCCCTGACAGCGAAGTGCGGCGTTTGTCACCGGGCGTGGGCGGACCGTTCGCAAACATCGCATTGCCATTCCCTTTTGATGCAACGGACTTTTTCGATGCTTTAGGCTGCACATATGAAGATCATGGAATGAGCAGGCATCAGTTGACGTGTCGCCCATTTTGTGGGCGAAGGATCTGCGCACCTTGATTTTGGTCAGGTCACACACTCGATGCGGCGAGTCGCGGAAGAACAGGGGATGCATAAACCCATGATAGTCCGAAACCCGAGCAGGGTCTTCACTCGATGGGAGACATTCGACCAGCTCCATCGTCGAGAGGCGAGTGAAGGAGTCTGTGAATATGATACTGGTTCAGTGCGCTGTGCAGACATTGCTCGGTGGCGGACCACGGCCGCACAATGAGGTCGCTTACAAATGTTCAGTTGGCGAACGAAGGAGTGTATGTTGCCGTGACGGAAGATGCGAGTGAAGGCGTCAAGAAGCTCTGGCGAAGAATGCGCGAATGTGAACTTGTCACCCTGCAAATACGAAGCCGATCGTACAAAATGTCAGGGCACGCTGGATGAGGTGGGTCCACATCGATTGCACACTAACCTCATCGTTCCATCGTATGAGATGATGATAGTCCTCGTTCGAGAGCAAATGCGAGAGCTTGCTGATAAAGGGCTGGGTAATTTCAAGTCGAGAATAAGTGAGCATGAGCTCAACATGCGCAAACGGGAGAAGAAGCGGACGTACCGTCGTTGACTCCTTTCGTTCCTCATCGCTGCCGGTGCTTCGCTCGCTCGGCGGACTGTGGCGCGGTCGTAAAGGCATCGGTGGCGATGACAGAAGGGGAACAGGCATACCAGAAGCAATTGGTAGGTACTGTGCCCCACTTTGCGCCATGATTCCTTCCTCGTAAGTGCTGTAACGCGGTGCGGCGGAGAACACACCCACAGCGTTCGCGAATTCATTCGCCGAGCTCGGACCCCAGTGCTGGTTCACACTCGGCGGAGCCACCGCCGTGGGCCCTGACGCTATCGCATTAGGTTGATAAGGTCGATCGAGAATCGGGGACAACGTCGACCAGCTCGACGTAACCGAGGAAGACGATGACGAGCTCGGTCTCGCGTAGTGGACCTGCTGGGCCGCTGCCGGGTAGAACTGCTGCTGCCGAGATGTCGGCGATTCGCCGGATCTCGCGGACATGGCCAACGTCGGCGGAACGTGGTGGGAGAAGCCTACGGCACTCGTCTCGTGTTGTTGCTGTTGTGGATGTGAATGCGAATAGGAGTGTTGGTAGATGCCATGAATGTCATGTTGTTGCATCGACGGGTTGCGTGACGCGCTCAAGATCGCTGACTGTTGAATTGGGAGCGTTTGAATTGTCGGCTCATCGGTGCCCGAAGAGGCGCCAGAAGACGGCTGCTGCATGGAGGCGCTAACGGTCGCCACGCGCGCCGGCCCAACGGTCGAGTACCGGTCGTCGGAGCCGATGGCGCTCGCGAGATGCGCGCCTTCAAAGTTGGAATTGTTCATTCGAGCTTGGGAGGCATGCGGAGAGAGGTGTTCGAGTGGGTTGTAAGGTCGGTAGACGTGCGAAGGATGCCAGGTCGGTGTTCCACGGTCAGCCATCGGCCCCGCCCCCGCCCTGGTGCTGCTTGCCGGTGCTCCCGGATTTATGGGGGACGTGCGAAAATTCGGCATCGATTGATGGTGATACAGAGCCGGCGAGTAGTGCTGCTGTTGGTGATGTGGCTGCTGATTTTTTTGTGGATATTGTGGCTGTTGATACGGCTGTTGTGACGGGTGCTGCTGACTGTATGCGCGAGCTGATGAAGCATGTCGCTCGTCTTGGGCCGAGAGAGGAACCATTTGTAGTGGCAGGTGCTGGTGGTGGTGTTGGTGCTGCTGCTGCTGCTGCTGATGATGATGATGATGATGGTACTGATGAGGTTGATAAGAGTCGGTGTCACCAGACCCATCGCGCGCTTGCTCGGTCGAGCCGGGCGGCCAGCCAGCGGCTGCATGCCCCGGTGCATGCCCCGGTGCTGGTGCGGCACCTGTTACCCCACTTGACCCGGCCGACGGCGGTGGCGGCGGTGGTGGCGCATGGGCAGCTGTCGGAGCGGGCTGCGGCACGGCGGTCGCGTCGGCACTGGCGCATGACGTAGGCCCGTGCTCGTCGACTGCAGTGTAATTTTATCGCAGCAAAGCAAAAAGGTCGAGGTGCAGAGTCAGTTCGGTCGGTTCGACAACAAAGGTTGCCCATGCGAGTCAATCGCACTCACCCCAACTTGATCTACGATGATCGAACCCACTCGGCGGCGTCGATGGAATCGGTACTACAGCTGTTGTGGCCAGTTCCAGAGGAGCAGCAGCGCGCGGCATGGAACACGACCCAAGGCGCGGGACAGGTAGCCGCAGAGCGCATCCGGCGAGAAGGTCGCGCGGGGTCAGGGTCGAAATGTGGGTGACAGTGATCAGAGACACAAGGGGGGAGTTCAGGCGGTGAGAGCGGTTGCAGCATCAGCATGAGATACGAGATGATGCCACAATACGAGCACTTACGCATCACATGCCACGGCGTCTGTGCAAGAGCAAAGGGAGGGGTGGGGAGGGGGGAGGCCAAGGAGATTCGAGGAGAGAGGCGCACAAGTCGAGAAGATGAGCTGGGGTTTGGTTCGACGAGGACCGAGCGCCGACATCCAGGCTTTGAGCTAAACTCCGAGCCTACATTCTTCTGTTGCTTTTGCCCCATTAGCATCATCATCTGCGGCGATGATTTGCCCATCATCTCGTCCCCTGAGCGAGTAAAAGACCCGGTAACTGTGTTCGCCTCACGTCCATCCATGGTGGGATGTCGTTCGTGGTTCCTGCTATTGAACGACGACATTATCGGCAGGTCATGCCGGCCGCGCCGCGCTAGGACGCTGGTCGTCCCAGCTGGTGCCTGATCGTGCTTGGGCAAGCCGATGGACGCCCAGCTGTGTGCGTGAACGGCGTCGCTCTATGAGAGAAGGCCAGTCAGTGCCAGCAGACGGTGGTGTGCACAAAAACTGGGATGGGGGTCGTTCGTACTGGACTTAAAGTGGGGAGTCTTGGTATGAGCTGTACAGATCTGTCAAACTGGTGATCGTCGAGCCAGGTAGGGAGGTAGCGGTCTGGATGGTCGCGAGTCCAAGCAGGGACGGAGCACGCGAAATGGAGTTTGGAACACCAGGCGCAGGGCAGTGTCCATCCGTCGACTTTTGCGATGCAGTTCCGCACCTGCCCTATGGAAAAAGGGAAAAGGCACGCGATGAGGTAGGTATAGTCGGAGAAACCCAATACTGGGGGTCTTGTGGTAAGCCCATGTGAGATATTTTCGAGGTTTTTGGGTCCTTCACTGCGCAAAGCACGATAAACTCCGAGCCGAGCGGCGAGCGCACCTTCCCCATGCATTCTCGACGTGTCTCACGCACCTCCAGCTTGGGGCGGAGTGCGAGCCACGTCAATCGGCGAGGAATTGTCCATCGATGACTCGCGGTTCGATGGCTTGTGCATCGCCACAATCTTCTAGAAAGACCTACTGTACCAACTTAATTTATTATTCGTCTCAACACGGTTGGCCCGCGATGTTGTTTTTAGGTACAAGAGCGGCAGCTGGGACCAGCCGAGGACTGCGCCGGCCGGTTTTGCCACTGAAAATGACCCACGCTGAGAGGCGCATGTCCCGACGTCACTAACTGGCGAGGGGTTATCTTGGGCCCTGCCTGCTGCTATTGGTGACGGCTGCGACTCCGAGTCCCTCTCGATGTGAGTTGTCGTACTTGGTGTTGTTTGTGGCAATACAATTGCCTGTAGCCACATAGGCAAGTAATTTAGCATTGACCTGGGTAAGTAGGTATTTTCCGTTTGCTCATAACTCGAGATGCGATGCCGGGCAGTGAGGCTCTCACCTGTAAATCACCGGTTCGTGATCGCGTGATCGCCGGTCTACAGGGGCTATGTATGGGAACGATCTCGGAGCAGTGCCCCTACTCAGGGCGCCTGGTATTGAAAGACCTCAGACACCATCCTTCGTTATTGGGTAGCATGGGTCATGGGTAGGAATCGCTAGTGCGTCAAGGCATCATTCAGCTTCATCTCTCGAGAGGCAGAAACGGGAGGACTTGGTCGAACTGGGAAGATTTTTCTTCAGTACCGCTCGCCACCACAGTCAGCCAGGAGAATTAAATCTTACCATTAGTTATTGACCCATTGCTTTGCATATATCAGCCCCTGTCGCTCCTGTCACTCTGCAGAATCCTCATCGTGCGCATGCAAAACGAGCGCCTGCGAATTAGTGGGACGTGCGCGCTCGCGAGTTCCCGACCGGATGACTCTGCTCGCATAATCTCTGGCAAGACCTGCTGTTGAGTTTCCGAACCCCACTGTATGGGCTATATTGCTCCTATATCAGTAGGTACCAAGCGCAGGTTTGCACCGCGTTTTTTCACCCTGAACCCGAGCCATTCACTCAGCAACGGCGCGGCGACTTGGCTGTTTTCGCGCAGTTGGGTCACGTGCCTGCGGACTATCTTGCCCACGCCGCTCGGCGGTTGAACACTAGCCCGGTATGGTGGTCCAGTACTTTTTACAAAGGTACCGTATTCTCTGTGTCAAGGCTACCCTTGAAAAGATGCTCGGATCCATCCGGGATACAATGATGTCTTCAAAGTAATCGATACTCCGGACCGAAACTGTAAAGTACTTCGCACATTTGCAGTTACCGCACCTCCACAATCCGAACTGAGCCCGACCGCGGCAGACCGCGCCCCCCGCAAGTCCTCGGACTTGGCGATTTCAGGCACTGCGATCCAGTTGAGTGCCGTGGCCTGGTTGAGATTCAATGTTTACAATCCGCAACGTCGAGTCGCGATCCTACACTCTTCGTCCCGCCCTGGAGACAAAAATTTGCTTGAAAGTGACTGCAATTGTACCTCGGACTCGGAACTAGGTCGGTAGATAGATTTTAAAGCTTCATGTGCTACACCGACTCTGAAATGACAAGGCTGGAAGCTAAACAGCCTCCTCTTAGAGGTAGCTGGGTAAGTTACGACATCAGTGAACAACATGAGAGAATGCAACGCCTCCTGAAAGCCTTTAAAGACACTATAAAACTCACCAAAGCAACGCTCATTGGTAGCGGATGCGCTTTGCACCGCGCCCCTGTCTTTTGAAAAGTAAACCGTGACCTCCGGTCGTGGTCGTCCCAGTATGAGCTCGCCACCTGGGGTGTCCACTTACCTAATAGCGGGTACCTAAGTAGTAGGCATAGCTACCCAGCTACGTAGTTAGGTGCTCTCCAGGTACGGTTGATATCCAGCATTCTGTGTATGTGTGGCCTATTTTAGGCGATCGGGGAGTTTGCCGACGAGTTCTAGCGAAGTCGTGCCTGCGGCTGATGGTGGCTGTGGCGTACCAAGAGCCCCTGACAGGGCCGGTGTCGGTGTCGCAAAAGCCCGACGGGATTAGGCCTTGGTCCCTGGAACCTGAGTCAGTTTCGGACCTAGCTCGCCTACGACTTGCCCCAGGTCAGCACACGTGCTGAGGCCATTAGACTGAATTTATTTTCTCACTTGGCTCCACACGCAAAAAAAATCCCGCAGACGCGTGGCGCGTGGCGCGTGGCGCTTAGCCTGGTCTGCGATCGACGTCATCGTCAGAGCGATCCAAGATCCTCTGAAGCGGCTGCGGTGCACTGCCCCAAAACTCGCGCGAACGCCACCCACGGAATGTTCCACAGATGCTGGCTCCGGAGACAGATGGGTTTCGCCCAGGCTAAAGTGTTGCTGCCGGCCCACAGTTGTCACGGTGGCCGGCAACGTGTTCAGTAGAGTAGAAACAAAATTAGGCAGCAGCATCTCGTGGGTCGACCTATTTCAGATCGGTGAGATAAATTGGCCATAGAAATCGAGAAGGCACGCGAATGCATTCTCAATACAGCTCCGACTTGACGTGATAGATACCTACCTATCTCCATCATGAATGGTCAACCTCCATTCACGCTGCCAAGATACAAGGACTGTGTTCGCACAGACCCGAAGGACAACTCGCGAGCAGTTCCTCCTGCTCCTTCAGCCGCTGAGCGAATGTAATGCCGAATTCGGTATTTATCCGCAGCTCGGACTGCTCAGCGATTGGACCCTCTTCCCCCCACATCCATGCGCGTAGAGGAGCCAATAGCCCAGGAGTGGAAGGGTGTGATGGGTAAGCGGACGCCGAGCTGGCGATCGAGCTCCTCCTTGTCCCGAAATTGCGATCCTGCGTCGGAGATTTGGTCGGCTCGGAGCACTCGTTCGCAGAGACCGCGCTGGCGTACAATGCGAGGCATGTTGGGTGGGCGCCGTGACCGCAGACAGCGCAAAAGACCAGCAGCGCGTCGACGTCGCGTTGGCAGATGCAACAGCGGGTGGCTCGGGCCAAGCACCGAACGCACGCATCGAAGGGAGGTCCTTCCAAAGCTTTGCCACAATTGCCGCACGCGGTATGAAAGGTCACCGAGGTCTGGATAGTGTGCGAACAGTCCAAAGGAAGCGATCAGTCGTCGAAGAAGGTGCAGAAGACCAATCCCCAATGCGGTCGCTTACCTGAGCTTTCTCCCGCAAGTTCGCGACGGGAGTGTACTTTTGTAACGAAGCCGCCGCGATGTGCAACTCTGCGACATTGAGCGAGTCTATGAGGCAGCACACGGTCACCGTGAGGTGGCAGTCACGGCAGGAAGGCAGCAGGATAAGAACCAACGAACCTAGGTATGCTTGTGTAACGCGTGCAACGAAAAGCGAGTCCAGCTCCACGTCGCGATCCTGCAACACGCAGCATGCGACCGCACAGAGCTGCGAATCTCCCTGAGCTCGCCCCAACCCCCAAAGCCAGTCACCGGTTAGTGACCATATACCAGTAGACAGATAACGGCAGCAAATCATATCTGGCACTCACATCATCGGCAAAGCCCTGCAGCACCGAAGCGATCTGTCTCTTCATTATCTCGGTCGCCTCCTCGAGGCAACGGCTCATCGCTTTGGCCCGCTGAGTATTCAGTACCAGCAGCTCGATCTGCTCCCTCTCGGCCATAGCAGCTTGGAGGTCGTTCGAATTGCGTGCTTGGGTCCCGGGGGGTGCCAGCGATCCTCTTCGAGAGTTGATCAGGCCGACCACAGTCGGGTCTGCCGATGCGGCGCGACTTCCATTGATCTGCGCCGCCATATAGGCTTCACGTAGGTGTGTCGGTCGGCGTTTGTCGCTCGTGCTCGAGCTAGCCCGCCGCGAACGCGCGATTTGGAGCGAAGTGACGCGATCTCTACGGGACACGCCTTCACCGTCTTCTTCGCCCGATTCATTCTCGGAACTTGAACCTGAAGGGCGAGCGGGCCCTGTGCGGTGCCTTGAGCCCGAAGAAGGTCTAGGCGCCTCGAGAGCATTATCGATGGAGTTCGCGGTGCCACCTAGGTTTGTACCGCCAAAAGTCGAGCTCGTCGACCTTCGGCCCATGGTGAGACCTGAGCCACTGGTATTGAGGGGCCTCAGCGATGTCAAGCCTCCCAGTCCGGCCCTGACAGCGCTGCCTGAACTGGAAGAGCTGAGCTTCCGCGCCGCGCCCACTTTGAAAGGGCAATCAGCTTCAGAATCACTCGACGTCGAGCTCAAATCAGGGTAGTAAGCTCGCGATGTGGGTTGAGAGCGATCCTCGGACAGGGGCGAATCGGTCTCACTTGATGTGGACTCTTCGGCAAAGTCCGGGAGCGGAACCTTGTTCGAAATGTCCGTCGGCCCAACGTGAGGCGATGTGGTCACGGACCTTCGGGAGTTGGCGTATGCGGAAGAGTGGGAAAATCGGAACCGATGCGGGGAAGTCCAAAAGCTCGCTGGAGCGGCAAGGACATCGGCTTTGAACGAAGGAGGGGCTTCATTTTTGACAGGTGTCGCGGACGACGATTCGGGGGGCGACGTGCCTTCGAGCCAAATTTTAAGGATCCTCCAAAACTGGCACCTGTCCAGTCGTTCGGCGTACTCATAGGTCTGCAAGTGTTGCACCGGTTAGTGAATGTACTATAAGTTGCTCGGACTACTCGTGCGACCGCAGAGCCATGTCCCACTCACCTTGGCATTGGTTTCGCACATCTCCGCAAAGCTGACTCCCCCGACCACGAGACTGTTCGCCAGGTTTGCGAATTGGCTGGCCGAGAACTCGGGATCGAACTGCTGCAACGTGTTGATGTAAGCCGTCGATTGATACATCCCTGCTTCCAGTCCCTGTTGATCGATTTGGTCCTCGATCTTGGTTGAGCGGAACTCGAACGGTACGTCATGGCTCGTACGCGCTTCGTCGATGAAAGACATCGTCCCATCGAATGCCCAAGACGGCGTCGCTCGCGGAATGCTGTCTAGTAATACATACGAATCGGCATTGATGTCGTGCTGTTGGAAGATCGAGTTCGACTTGGAGACGGTCCAAAGCGTTTCGTCATCGTTGTAAAGGATTGCTGAGGGGTGCTCATCCGTTTTAAGCGCGTACTTGGGGAAGTGTGGCCTTCGGACGTCCCAGACCTCGATCTCTGTCTTCCAACCCGCTGCGACGCGGTCGAGACCACCCGATGTATCGCCGCTATCCGAATTGCCTTCCTCCGAGAGCAAGGACAGGGGGCTCGTCGCGAGCTCGGTCGGCTTTGTCGGATGCCAAGCGACCGTCGCAGCCGGTTGAGCAGGGTACAGCGTTCGGAAAGGTTTGGTCGCGATCGTCGCCCCTGAAAAGTCCCAGATCTTGATCGTACGATCCAATCCACTCGTGACGACCCACCCACCGTCTCTGCTCCCGCCTGCGCTGTCGGTGCGCTCATGGTGGAACCCGTCTCGCCAGTCCAACGAAAGGCAAGCATCGGTATGGCCGGCAATGCGGTCCGTCACTCCACCCGTTCTTTTGTTGACGTTTCTGACGTCGAAGCGGATCAAGGTCCCCGAGGCGCAAGCGGCAAGCAACGTCCACGGTTGCGATGAGGAAGGGGGGAAAGCGAGATGCTTGACGGGGGACGCCGTCTTGAGCTTCCGTGTTTGGTTTGGGCCCTCGCGCACATCCCACAACTTGATCAAGCCGTCCTGACCACCACTGGCCACCCACGACCCGGTGCTGCCACCGAACAAGACGCGATTGACTTTGCGGTCGTGCTCGAGCCGAACCTGGTCGACTCGATTTGAGCCGTCTTTGTTCAGGTCCCATAACACAACGGTCCCATTCGTGGACGCGGTGGCAAGCTTAGTCGAAGTGGCGGCATAGCCCCACGCCACATCGCTGAAGAGGTGGGCGGCGCCTAGTCGAGAACCCAGTTTGACATCGAGCACCTCGTTGATGCCATCTCTTCCCACGCGACGCTCGGGTGCAGCGCCATCTTCACTCTTGCCCACGTATCCATCCAAGGCGGTGGTACCACGCGATCTTGAGCGACGGTATGCAATCGAGGCGGTCGATATGGCCGACGCGTTGGGATCCACAGCACGGCGCACCCCTCCGCGGGGGACTTTGAGTATCCTCAGACCTGCAAACGGCACGCGCGTTCAATACTAAGCAGGTCCATAACAATCAGCGAATTTAGGCGGCCACTTACAGGCCCGCCCTGCTACTGCTACTCTTCCTTCACCGCCCTCCTTGGGCCTGGCCATGGCGACCATACCCCGCTCCCTCGAGACGACGCCGATCGAGTATCGCATCGCGCGTGAATGCTCCTTCAGCTTCCGCCCACCTCCGAGCGGACTCTCCCCGTTGTAGCGTCGGCTGGTTCCTGCGAAAGCATTCTCCGCAGACCAAGATCCGGCGGGCGAGTTGTTGAATGCCGAGGATCCGGCTGAGGACTGATGGGAGCCCGAGGCTTGTATCGGCGCTGGACCCATCGAGGCTTGGGACCGGATATGGCCCGACACACGATTGAATATACTCGTACCGGCCTGCTGAAACTGGTTCTGATAGCGGATGTAGGACGCGGACGGGTCCTCGAAGGAGAATGCTGCATTTGCGCCAAAGAAATGACTGGCGTTGACATCGGCGAGATGGTACGATGACGACGAGACGTAGGACGAGGTGGACGCAGGAAGGGCCTCGAACCCGCCGTAGGAATTGTGGGAGGTGGATGAGCTTTGGCCATAGTTGAGACTCCACGACGACGAGTCGCTGGCGCTGGTCGCAGCAGTTCGAAGTTGGGGCTCGCGTGAGCGGGCCGGGTCACTGGAACTTCTTGCGATCGAGGGCGCGGTGTAAGCCGACGACGGCGACGGCGATGCCCGCGCAAGCAACGGTTTCCTCGGGGCAGCCTTGATGATGTTGGAGCTCGAAGTGGGTGTTGCTGTCGTCGTACTTGGGATCGTAGTCGATATGGTGGTGGAGTCGTGGCTGGCGTGGGCGAGTGCTTCGAGCGCATCGACGGCGGTGGTCGGCGCCCCACTTGCGCTCGTCGCGGAGACGCCCGCGGTGGTCGCGCCGGAGCTCACACCCGTCGAAGCGTTCGCTCCCGTGTAACTCGCGGTCGCACCAGCAGCCGCCCCGGCGACGACTCTGAGTGGCGAAGGCATTAAGGACATGTTGAGCGCCGTAACGGTGGCGGTGGCGGTGGTCGTATCGAGGCTGATCGCAGCTGGCGCGGACGAGGTCGAGGCCGGCGATGCAGTCAGCGACGGGGCCGGTGAGGTCAACGTGGACCCGAGCGAAGGGTGGCCAGGAGTGGAGGGCGTGTACGGCTCGACGGTGCCGGCACTTGTCGTGGCCGTGGTTGGTGCCAGTCGTGAGAGCGTTGAAACGAAGGCGCCATGAGCGCTCCTCCGACGAGGCGCTGTGGGGCGATCATTCGGCGATGACATGGCGGATTTGACCCCACGTTACAGTGGAATCAGCCCACACCGCGCGAAGTTCTCCGTCGGGTTGATATGTTTCTGTCTCCGACAGCACGATGCGACAGGAAGGTAGCCAGTCGTCTTGGAGTGAAGCGAGTGAATGAGGCCAGCGCGGCTCAGCGCGGCTCTCGCTCTGCTTGCTGTCGCGTTCTCGGGGTATGCCCATCGTCCTCTGCTTGCCAAAGAAGCCGCGACCAGAAGCAACTAGACTAGTGAACAGTATAGGAAAGGTCCTGTCGTGGCCAGTATCTCCTCCGAGGCCAACATGCTTTGACGAATACGTACTTTACTGTCAGGTCCGAGAATGTCCGATTCAGGACGAGATCCCGTGTTCACAACCGAATGATGCTCGGGACAAATCCTTCTCACAAAATCTTCCTCATTTTTCCATCTTTGATTTGGACTTCAGACTCGTCGTTAAAACACATACACATTCGCACAGCAGACGTACAGCAGAATACCCCTACTTCGAGGAGAGGGGAAGGTGATGAAACACAAGACAGCGGCACTAACGAACCTTGTGGTTCCACGTCTTGGGCGCAGGGGAGGATACGAAAGACAGTGCAAGGAGTGGGGGAATGATGATAGGAAGAGGCGAAAGATGGCCTGATGTTGACACGGCGCGGAAAGTAGAAGAAGAGAGCTCAGGTCGCGAAGCCCGTGAACGAGCTTTGAGAAGCTGCCGAAGCCGGTAATGAAGGGATCAACTGTTGTTGCTGCTGTTGCGACAATTTAAGCCCCAGCTGTTGAACGTATTGGTGGGCGGCCGGACTCGAAATTCGGACGACACCTCCTCCGCTGGGAGACGGAAGCCCCTGGTTCAGGAAGGACGACGGGCTTTGAAGCAGATGTTGGGACGCGGCCGAATTGGGCCTCGAGCTCGGATTCAAACCCGCAACGCCCATCGAAATCGGTGATTGCCCACCCCCACCTGCAGCGGATTGCACGGCAACGAGTTGTTGTTGAGCTTGCAGCGCCAACTGGAGATTCGACAGCGGCGCCCGAGACGTCGGCAACTTATTTGCGTTGATTCCATTCGCGCCGTTCAAGAGCCCATTTGCTATACGCTGCTGCTGCTGCTGTTGCTGCGCGAACGCATGTTGCTGCATCCCGTTCTGCTGGACTTGGGGGAAGCCAGGTGGGAGGACGAGGCCCGAGGCAGCGGCTGCTGCGGCCAGTTTGGTCGCGTCGGCAGTGTTCCAATTCACCTGCATCGCTTGTACCCCTTGAGAAACCCCGTTCGGACCCAAATTGGAGACATTGTTTCCTGACGAGGGCGTTCGGCGCATCGCATTGTTGGAATCGGCGACCTGTTGCTGTCGCTTGAGTTGCACCTGCTGCTGCGCCGCCCGGAGAGCCTGAGCAGCCGCCATTTGCACCGGATTGAACGGTTGGCCCCCATTCGCGGCACCGAGCTGCATCGCCAGTCCAGCCGAGTTTTGGGGCTGCGAGAGGGGAGGCCGAGGAGGAGGTCGGCCAAAGGTCTGAGGCGGCGGGGCATGCTTGTCCGGATCGGTTGCGGCCCACTGATATGCTTGCTCGAGGTACGAAGTGTCGAGCGTCAGCGAAGCTAGATCATCGGGTTTGAGCAAGCCCGTTCGTTTCACTACGTGTCGTAGATCGAAATCGTCCAACACGACTGGCTCGTCGGCGCAAGCGAAGTCGTGATGGGCGTCCGAATCGTACTTGAACCTCTCGGCTTGTCGCGCCAGTCGAGCCTCTCTCAGATCGGCATCCTCTTCGACCTCGTCCAACTCGTCGTCGACATCGCTAACATCGGACTCGAACGCCAACTTGATCGTCAATGATTTGTGGATTGAGTTGGCCGATTGAAGGCTTGCCGCACGAACTGTTGGAGCGATTCGATCCAACATGACGCGACCACCCCGACCGACCCGTCTCCGAAAGGACGTACGCACACGGCCCATGGAAGGTTGGTACTGCGTCGCAAAGCCCATTGTCTCGACTTTGTTGACGTTCGATTGCGACGATGGCAGACCAGCGGTGGAACCTTGCACGCTTTCGACTGCTCGCCAGTACCGCGCCGGAGTGGCCGGTGCCCGAGGCACGTAAGCGCCATCCGTGTGGTCGTCCCATGCAGAATCGGCTTCTCGCTTCTTTTGCAGGTCCCGCTCCATTCGTGCCGTGATGGCGACCGCTCGGTCTTTCCGAGCTTTGAGATCTTCGGCGGAAGTGACGAGCAGGGCATGGTTAAGGTTCGAGGGATCGGGCTTCCGCAATGACAAGCGTAAAGTCCCAGTACTATGAGGAACGAAGACACGATGCCGAGGATATGATCAGTAACAACGACGAATACTCCCCTCTAGCCCGACCCCAACCCGAAACGTACGCATTCGCCGCAGCAAGCTCTTCCTTTCTCCGCTTCTTGTCCCTTCGACCAACGAGTAACTCTTCGTCGCCGTCCCCTTCACCCAACCGTCGTTTCAATTTCCTCGCTTCAACGCGGACCTCAAACACCTTGCGTTCCAATTCGATCGCCTCCAACTTGAGCCGCTCACGTTCCCTCACCTTGAGCATCAGCGCATGCGCAGCAAAGAGATCGTTCCTCAGCCTCGTCAAGCGCTCGATGTTTTGCGCATCCGAGCGGCGGGTCTTGCGCGACGACTTGAGCTCGCGACGCCGGAAACAGACGTAGGGGTTGTTCTCGTTGGATTCGTTGTAGTCGAGCTGAGGAATGATAGCTTTGCCGTTGCGGGCCAAACGTCGGTGCTTCCAATGCGGATAGATCGGGCGAGCAAGAGGTTCAAGTTGGGCGAATTCGGTCGATTCGGAGATGTGCAGTTCCATGTCAGCGACGGACGGTAGCAAGGACGAATCGACGTGGGCCATCGGTGCCTTCTGATCCGCCAGTTGCTCGAGAAGCTCCATGACGCGCTCGAAATCGTCTTCCGAAATGGTCGTCGCCGCTGTAGCATCGTCCTTCGAGTCCTCAGCCTTGGCTTTGTCCTTGCCTTTTCGTCTAGAGCTAGGCGTCAAGGCCGAGGCCGAGGCCGGGTCGTCGGTCAATTCGGATCGAGCCGTGGGACCGACACGTTTGTTGTAGGCCTCCAGCCAGTCCTCGTCGTCCTCATCCATCGTATAGTTGGTAGCGCCCTTGGTCGTGTCCTCGACCGTGTCCGAGAAGCGTATGTAAGTCATGGGATCGGTCCAACCCTTCGGGTAGAGCTGATAAAAGAGCTCATTGTCGATCGCACCATGGGCATCGGGCGTCGGAATGTAGGCCTTGTTGTCCTTTTGCGCATGGGACTTGTCCCCTCTCCCGCCTTTGTTCGCGTCCTGATCGTCTTTGGTCGCCCTCCCACTTGAACTCGAGTTCGACGAACTGGCACCTCCCGGTGTTGCCGCGTTGCTATTCGCAGTTGATGCGGCGGCGGCAGCGGCCGAAGCAGCGATCACGGCTTGGAGATGCACTTCCCCTTCTTCATCCTTGTCGACACCAGTCTCGACCGATTTACCTTTGGGGTCCTCTTCAAAGTCGAGGTCCTCGAGCGGGTCTTCATCAAAGTGGTCGACGCCGAGCACGATCGAGATGCGTGACTTGAAGCCGAGCTTGCGGTTGCGGAATCGGCCCGAAGACTTCACCATAGCGCCAACGTTTTGAACAAGGCGTCGAGCAGAGAGGAGGAAAAAGTGGGTGATCAAAGGCACCGAACAACCAATCAAGGTGTGGTGGTGGGAGGTAGGCGAAGTTGAGGTCGAGGAAACGGCCCTCACGCCGACCGCGACGCCGAGGTGTCACCGAGTTTAGTGAAGATGAGGTGTCGAGTCGTGAGGCGAAGGATATATACAAGCCGAGCCGACGATGTTTGCAGTGCCTCGGAACAAAAGGCAATAGCCAAAGAGGCCGTACAGAGGCGAGGGGAGAGGGGAGAGGGGAGAGTGGAATCCCAGCACAAGCTGTGTGAAAGCCGAGCTGGTGTCAGTTTCACTGAAGATGAAGCACATAAGACTCGAAGATGAGGTGCATCTGATTGCCGCTGGACATGTGCGTGTGTGCACGTTTGTGGGCGCGTCACTCTGAGCGTCATCCAAAATTGAGACCGAATTGTCGACACGTCAGGGGTCGAGGCGGCCGTAACAGGCTGGGCCGACGACGACGACTCGCGGCCGAGGCAACGAAGGCTTGGGGTGATGTGGCTCGGCCACGGCGCGAGCCCAAGCGCGAGGCAGAGTCCAAAACATCGGGTGGCCAGGGCACTCCACATCGCTCGTCAAGGTTCCAGACCGGGGGCATCGTGATGAAGGACTCACGTTCAGATGGGTGCCGCCGAGATCGGAGGTGTAGAGTGGATACAGCGGCGTTGAGAGGGGTTCACAAAAACGTCGATCGCCGCCGTTCGCTGACTTGTGAGGCGGATGGGGGGGCGGGCGATTGCGCGCACAAGCGGACGCGGCGGGGGTGAGGCGAGGCGAGGCGGAGCGGAGGGGGAAAGCGGCCTGAACTCAGAGGGAGCGGCGGGCGACGGGAGCTGACGACGAGCGGACGGCAGAAGGGAGGCAAGCTCCATCGTGTCAGCGGCGATGCATGCTGTTGACTCCAACGCAGGCGGCACTCACGAGGATAAGGAGCACCGCAACAGAGAGGGAACCAAAGGATCAATCAAGACCTGGTCGAGTTGGACGGGGGTGGGTGGTGGATCGGTGGATAGGGTGATGTACGGGTGTGGGTGTAGAGCAGTTGTACCCGCTGAAACGCCGCTGCGCGGAGTGTATGCGGGCCTCTGTGGGCTTCTGTGGACCTCTGCTTTGCCTCTGCGCCAGTCTGCGCCTACGTGCGCCTGGGCCAAGCGCACGGCCTCGCCTGCCTGCGCGCACGCCTTGGCCCCAAACCCACCAGCGTCATGGCGGTCGAGATTCGGCGCCCAGAGAAAAGCTGCGTCGGAGATGGCGCCAGATTTTGTTGAACAATTTTTCGAGCCAACGACGTATGACAAAAGAGAAACTCGGGACGATCGGAAGCCTCAAGGTCGATTTAGTGCTCGATAATGATGCCGGCTAAGGCTGAGCTCGCGCGCTGGACGGGTTGGAATGGCGCCGAGTGTTGGGGGGAGCAGACTTGACAGCCGCAGTGTGGTGGGGGTGAGCTGGGAGCGGTCGGTCAGTCGGATAGTCGCTGAGAACTCGGAGGTGGTACTGCGGGGTGACGTAAGGACGAGCACGACATGTCACAGTCGGATCCACGGCGCCAGTTTCCGCGTCGTTCATGTCCCAGTTCACACCCTGAGCGAGCTGTGCACCAAGGCTGAAGAGGCGAGAGATCGAGTCCTCGGGATCAGCTGAGCTCGGCTCGGCTCAGCTCAGTGCAGTCTTAACGACCAACGAGCCTAGAAAACGACCGGACGGGACAGGTGGGGGGTAAGGATAAGCACTCACTTGAGTAGGGACGTAATTGAGGTCGAGTAGGAAGGGATGGGACATTGCCATGTCACGCGGCGGTCAGATCAGTTAGTTGATTTCGAGTCGGCGGCAACAGGAGAGCCCCGAGTGCGCCTTGGCGAGCTCCGTTCCCCAAGAGGCCCGGTGCGAGCAATATACACGGGGGAACCATCCTGCCGGTATGGCTGTAGACTCGTGTAGGAAGTTGAGAGGGAGTCACAAGTGCGAGTGCGTCGGGCAAGAACAGAGAGAGAGAGAGAGCGCGAACGCGGAGAGCTGATAGTGAATGAGCGAGTCGATTTGCGAGCCCGCAATAATCCGCAATTGGCGAAGGCTAATGCGCTGGCTTGCCCTGGTCGGCGATCGGTAATGCTAGGGTGAAAGGGTCGCGCGCGCACGTGAGCCAGGGTGCGGTCCGTGCGAGCCTGCAGCTTCGCAGCTGTTCGTCGCGTGCCGGCTTCAGTGGTCGACTGTCGCTCGTCGACGTCAGCCCGCTCGCTACTCTGGGAACGCCTCGATTCGCGGTTCGCACCTTTTCGACCATGTCCTTGACCGACACGACCTATCCGAGTGTGATGGAGTCTCCCGTGAATGGGGACGCCCCTACGACCGAGAGCACGACCGCGACGGGCGAAGAGCAACAAATCGCGATCCGACTGACGACCCAGGATGCGCCGTACGAGATCCCAGCGACCAAATTCCTCGTCCCCGCCAGTTGGAGGCGCTTCCATCTCTCCCAGTTGATCAACAAGGTGCTCAACAAAGACGGTCAGTCTTTACAGCCGGCGTTGTGATCGCCGCTGGAGGTGCCGGAGCCCCTGAACAGAGTCGAGTTTCAAGGCATCGGCAACAGCTGACATGTCCTTTCGTACCTCCATCACTAGAGTCGACCCCCTTCGATTTCCTCATCAATCAAACCCTATTGCGGTCGTCGCTCGGGGCGTACTGCGCGCAGTCAGGCGTCTCGGAGGAAGTCACGCTCGAGATCGAATATCTCCCGTCGACCCTTCCGCCTCAACTCGAATCGACGATCCCGTCCCAGGACTGGGTGTCCGATATATCATTAGGCGTCAACGGGTAAGTAGTCCTTTGGACTCTTCTGAGCAATCCTTCCGGACCAGGAGTGCAGATTTTGACCCACCCCTGCCAACGTGCGTACCACCATGCGAACAGAGCGATCCTCACCTCTTCCTACGCTGGCACGCTGTCCTATATTCCGACGTTAGACCCAGCAAATCCTCTCACGTTCTACGGGCACGACCTATCCGTCTTGTCGTGCTGCTACGTACACAACCCGGCAGGGCAATCGAGCTCGAGAGCCGAGTCCGGCTGGATCGCCAGCGGTGGGATGGATCAAGTCGCGCGCGTATGGTCTTACAACGTAAGTCCGCTTTCACTTGGAGCGCCTGAAGCCTTTTTCAACTAATGTTCCTGCGAACATTTCTCAGCCCCCTTCAATCTCTTTGACAAATCCGACCCCATCGTCCGAAGTGACTGCGCCTTCCACTCTCTACACCCTCTCCCTCCACACAGGTCCCGTCTCGTCGATCCGAGCGCGACCTTTTCCCTCTCTGTCGACCGAAATGATGGCCACGCCCCATCTGCTGACCGGTGGGTGGGACGGCGTTGTCGGCGTTTGGGATTTGACCAAAGGCGTCAATGAGGGGGACGCGATCGAGGACGATGGACAGGAGAGGAAGAAGAAGAGAAGACTGGCAGCCCCACGGACCGCCGTCAACAAGGTGGGTTCGGTCTCTTCCTACATACGAAGGAATGGGCCACGTTTTCGAAGCTGACGCTCGCTTGAACCAATGCCGCAGACTCCTGTCTCCGCCTTGCTCGGTCACACGGGCAAGATCTCGCGCGCCATTTTCTCCTCGTCCTTCTTGACCTCGTCGCAAGCGTATTCGGCTTCTTACGACCACACACTCCGAACATGGGACCTCTCGACTGCCCAGCTCTTGACGACTCGAATAGCACCCTCTTCTTCGGTGCTCTTGGACCTGGCCCAACTGTCACAATCGACGAACCTCCTCATCACGGGCTCGACGGATCGATCGATCGGCGTATGGGACACAAGGGAGGATGCCTCTTCCCACATTTCAATCAGTCTCACCGGTCATACGGGTCCGGTTTCGAGCGTCGTCGGGCACCCGAAGGAATCGCTCTTGATCGCTTCGGGCTCATACGACTCGACGGTCAAGATCTGGGACGTGAGGAGTCCCAAGCAGGCCTTGTTTAGCTTGGATATGTCGAGGGAGGAACGAGACGAGACGAAGGACAGGGTTTTGGCGCTCGATTGGGATGGCGAACGACTCGTTGCTGCCGGAGAGGGGGCAAAGGTCACGGTGTGGAGGGTCAGTGGGAGTAAAGGCGTTGAGGCTCAGTAGACTGGTGTACTGCTGCGAGGATGCGATTGGATGTAAAGCAGTGTTTCTTCCTACGATCATAATCATCAGGAAGTGTCCAGAATGGCGTGTACCGGGAAGAGGCAGTAGACAGGAGTGCCGTACTCGGAGCTTCGCCAGCAATGCTGCTGCGGAGTGTCGGAAGAGAGGTTTCAACGGTCGGGGCAGTCGCACCAAACTCGCCGATTGATTTGCGAGACTCGCCAACGGGATCAAGGATTACCCGATGTCTCCAGTACCTTGAGGATCAATTTGTCCCTGCACCACTGCAGATGATCCGGTTAGATACCTCTAGGTTCTCGCAGAATTTCGCGGCTCGCGGTTCGGTAGGTCTGCCCGCTTCGCGGTGACGTGTGAGAGCGTGTGCCGGCTGCGGCACGATCCTCGGCAATGGCCGAGCCTTCATCGCAGGCGCTATCGTCGCTCATCGAGCGTCTCGTCAGTGGCGGCCAAGTTGACACGACAAGCAGGAGTCTCCGACTGAACGACGATCGTGGCGAACTCTATTCAAAAAGTTGAATAGTGATATATAATAAGTAGCCTTGGTACGGGCTTGGGTGCGTTTTTCAACGACATGGCTCCGCGAAGACACCTGAAACCTCGGAAGTCCCGAGCAAGCAACGGGTGAACTTGTTTTACACCGCGCTCGCCTCTCGCTCGGCGTGCCCGTTGGCCGCCTTTGGCAACCGGCCATCCCTAGGCATAGCCTCGGCTGTCGGCATTTTCGCTCTTGCTCTCCTTTCCCCATCTTGAACATCACTCCTTCGCTTTGATCTCTCAAAGCCAGGTATCACCGTTGCCTTACGATGTCCTCCACCAACACTGCTCAAGAATCGCGATCCGCTCCGGCTCACTTCGAAGAGGAGATGCTCGATCATCACTTTGAATGTCAGTGGCACTCTCCTGAATTCGGTCGGTCCAACGCTCTCAGTGCTGCGCTTGGTGCTAACCTCATGTTATTTTATTCAATGACAGACACCTACGACAACGGGTACGTGGAATCGGCATTGCGTTGCGTGGCAATTCGTGCCGCGCTCGATCATTGACTTAATCTCCTGGCCCCCTTTTCCCGTCCCTCGATGCGACAGATGGGTAGGTCCGCGCTCTCTCTCGCCTCCCTCGCGTCCTCTTCGTCGCACGACGTGTCTCAAACCATGCAATAGACATTTCCTGATATTTTTGGATGAACTTCACAGAAATACGAGTTCTGGGTTCCCAATCATGAGCGAATCATCTGTGAGTCATTGATTCGGTCGCTCCTGAGTGGGGGTTCGTTCGGAGTTGCTAATGCCATGCTTTGCTTGTCATTGGCTAGACGCGATCCATGGTGGTGCGACGACCTTACTGCTAGATACAATACAATGCTTGAATACAATAATGACGTGCTCGGGATTTTGTTTTCGTTGCACAGGACCCATGGTCGGCCGATCAAACTATCAAACGGCGTAAGTCGGCGCTTTGCGCTGGACCATGGAACAGACGTGCTCACACACTTACCCAACTCCTCCGGTTCTCCTGCTAGTTACTACCAACGCATCCGAAAGGACATGTGGCAAGTATCATGGGTAGAGGAGACTGGTACTACGGTCACGATCTGCCTGGACTGTGAGTTGCACTTGCCTCGGTCGTCGACCCGCGGCCGTGCCGGCAGGCAAAATCCTGACAAGCACATTCACGCCGCATCCAGTGCCGGAGAAACGCATCACGACTTTTATGGCATTTTCAAAAGGGTAAGCACAGGAGTCAGCATTTCACACATCGTTGTTATTCTGCTAATCGAAATTCCCCTGTATTTTCGCTTCAGTCACTGGGACTATCCTGAGAAGGCCCACGGCTACAAGCGTGAAATGCTGGACCAATGGCGAGAGCTTTCCAAGATTGGCAACCAAACGACCGATCGCCACATCTTGCCCGAACAGGCGACCATCGACAAGATTTACACAGGGAAGGGAAGTCTGCAAGAGATCGAGATGGAGTGGCCGACGTTATAGGTGGACTTCCAGCTCGGGCCTGACCATGATGCAAGCAGCAAGGCTGTTGCTTCCGTCCTCGGCACAGCCTGCCAGTGCTAAATTTGGACTTCTTGGGCTCTCAAACGACACAAACTTTTTATAGAGTATCCTCACTTCCTCGGCACAGCCTTCTGTGAAATTTATACTTGGGCTCTCAAACAATAGAAGCTTCTTTCACATAGAGAGATTATCCTCATGCCAGGACCCGTCTCGATGGCGGTCACATGTTACCTCTTTTCATTGCCAAAGAGGCTGCCAAGGCGTCAGCCCGCACCGCGCGTATGAAGTTGGCTCTAGAGCATGAAGCACATGGCTATAGTACGCATGTACCGCATAAGTTGCGCCAGAGCCGGGCCAAGAGGTAGGTGGCTAGTACTATGTATATCAACTACCTACTGATGGATACAAAACTAGGAACTGAAACCCTGCTTGACCAGGAAGGTACACTAAACTCACCACGGGAACAACGTGTCTCGACTTTCAAACCCGAGACACGAGGACTCTGCGCGTGCGAGACGGTCCCACGTGGGCACTCGGCCACGTGTGTACCGGCGGGAGCGCCGCCACTACTGAGTACTGAGCCGGGATGACCTGTCCTACACCCACATGGTCGGAAAGTCCGTCGGAGTGAATTGCTTCGGGAAATGTGGATCGCCTTTCATGGGCGGCCGTCGCCTGTCATGTTGCGAGACTCGGAGGCGCACTGGATCATCCTGCCGTCTGGAGTCCGCTGCAAGCTTGTTCGAACACCCTGCGAAGCTCGGCCCAGCTTGCCGACGTGGATGGAGCGTACGCCGCTTCGCCGCTCGCTATGTAGTACATTCTGTCTTTCGTACGACAGAGAGGTTCTGTGCCCTTGCAGAGCCAGTGGAGGCGGTAGACAAAGGCATCATGGAGACGGACCTTGGTACGTGTTCGAGTAGAGCCTGTTGTGTTTGCGAGTACAAACGTAGCGACGACGGCGAGCACGTAGCGACGACGTTGGTCGGACGTTGAAGCCAGCTTCTGCAATCCATGTTCTGCAATGCCTCATCGAGTGAGATCGCTGTAGATAGAGTAGAAGAACAGAACCGAGATCACGACACAGGCGTACTCATAGCGGCGTGGCAAGAGCTTCGTGCCAATAATTTGGAATGACGTCCTTCATTCAGAAAGACAGTTGCGTTGACACGATTAGTCGACAGTTAGCGGTCTCAGCAGAGGCAAAAGAAGCAGTTTGCCTCTACGTACATCACTCACCAACGTTAGCGCCAAGCTCTTGCGCAGACCGGAATGGCTGGTCATCGTAGCGAGGAGCAGGCCGCTTCGACAAGGGCAGCACGTCCCGATCAGGCGGTGCGGAGAAGTAGAAACGCAAACAAAGCGACTGGTCGTGGCGGCTATGAGCTTGTGTAGGGATGAGAGCGACTATGGCCGGTAGCGAGAGGTGACAAGGGGTGGCCGGGACTTGAGACCAAAGCGCATCTCCGTCGCGATCCCGCTCGACAGCGCTCGACTGCAGCTCGCCCGCTTACCTGTCTGGCCAGCAGATGAGCTGGTGTGGGGCCCCGCCGGACCGCCGCCACGCGCGCGGCGCATGATCGCACCGAACCTACAGGCGAGCTTGACTCACAGTTCAGTCGACACTAATGGTTTGTGTTCAACAGCCTTGCTCGCGTCGCCGGAAAGCTGAAAGGAGAAGCCCCAAGCTCTCTCACCCAAAATGAGCATTCTCAACTAGCCACAGTGTACAGGAAGGAACTCTTGCATGACAGTACGACCCATGGGAGCGATGACTACATTGGGACCAAAGTTCGGCTGAGACACCATTGATCTCCTGATCCGCAAAAACATGGGAGACCGGGAGACGTCAGAGGTGCATGGTCCGCTAAGGGCTAATTGCTGAGAAGGGGCATGACAGTGCCGGGGCTACAAAGGAATAGTATCACGCAGAGATGTGCTCCGTCAATAAGATCGTACAATTTTCTGAGTCTGAACAGGCAAGATCCGAGAGCACTCACCGAGCCTGAGAATCAAAACACGCCTTGGCCGCGGCCTTGGCAGGTTACTTGCCCGTGTAGTCCGAGCACTTGCCCGGCACATCATGGACCACGCCGACAACTTACTGAGACCCGTCAAAGCCACCACCACCAGTCTGGATGCCGCACTGATCGTCGTCTGGAAGTTCTGAAAGAGCGCGACGGGCTTCTTTGTGCAGTGTAGGCTCTGTGAAAAGTAATCTTGTGGGGATCAGCCCGATTGGAAGGCAGAGAGAATGGTCAGGCAGGCAGGGAGAGTCGGCGCTTACTGGATAGCGGTGCAGGTTCCGTGCGCCGTGTGTAAACCACTATTGCACGGGAAGTCGTATTTTAGGGCGGTTTTGCACATACTTGTACTATCACCAATGACAAGACAGCCACTAGGAGAGTAATCAGGGCTTTGACAGCAACAAAATGCAATTGGTTGACCATGCGCAGTCATCAGGGCTCGTCGGTTCGCACTCACGTCGCCGCGATGCAGGCGCCGCCTTGCTTGTTGAAGTCGGTGTTGCAGGTAAAGTCGCAGGCTTCCGTCGAGGTAAAATCACTGAAAGCGCTAGTGACCGAAAGGTATGTCTTCGCAACGCAGGCGGGTGTAAGGCCAGCGTAGAGATGCAGTCAGTCAACACATGCGCAGTCAGAGCTTCGCAACTGAGTGCGTGTTCGGCTGCACGTTTAAGCACTTTTAAGACCACTTTTAGGGAGATCCTCAGCCATAATGAAAGCCGCCCTAAAATTGCTTAAAAGTGCCTAAAAGTGGCGTGTTAGGTTGCGTCGCTAAAAGTCGCTAAAAGTATCTTTTAGGGACCGTTTCTTGAAAGTGTTCCGAGGGCACTTTTGGCCCCTTTAAGGACGGTCGCTCGCTCGCGCAGCCCAAGTCCCGCACTCCGAGCTTCGACCCGCTTATAGGCTGGCGGGGCGCTAGGACGCGCTCGGACCCGCTCAGGCTGGCCTCGGTTATTTTTTGGACTCACATTTTGGTGGTGCGGTGAATGTGAGGGCTGCATAGATCCAGTGGCTTCGACTTTACATAAATCTAACCCCCCTTTTCAAAGACATTGATGTTTGTGAGATTTAATCAGGCTTGATACAAAAAAAATAGGAAACCCCAGTATGATACAGAAAACAGCGTTGGCTCACGGGCGCGTCGGTTGGCCTTCGTCGCGTCACGTCGTGCGCTGTCCCCCATGGCCAAGGAACCCACCCTGTCACACTCAGCAAGCGACGACGACAGCGAGAACAAACGCGAGCACTCCGCTCGTTCAAACACTCTACGCAAAAAGAACAAGAGCAAAACAGGCGAGGGCAAGAGCAGAGCAAGTCGAGAGGGACGCGAGCGAAGAACTGGTCCGTTGCGCAGACCACCTTTTTTTGGTCCACCTCTATGGCAACAACATGCTGTCTCCATGGTACTGGGACGCGAAGAAGATCATTGGTGTCAGCTACGCTCGCGGCACCGACATCAGCGACGCCAACGCGCCGTACAACCCTGGGAAGAAGACCGATTCCCCATCAAAGAAACGAGCGCACTCGCCACAATCTGAGCAGTCTGGAGCAGACCTAGGCCAAGACGCGGAAAGCGAGGGCGAAGACTCACAAGGCCCTTCGCTTGCCCGACTGGGCGTGCAGGACTGGTCGCGTCCCTTCTGGTCATCCTCGCCTGCTGCTGGCGCGCAGGCTCGTGTGCACGTGAGCACCTATTTTCAGGAGCTCTCCCCACGTCGCAACCCGGGAATATACATCGAGTATGTGGCCTGTGATGTTCTCCGCCACTGACCCGTTCGCATTATGCCCCGTAGACAAAGGCCGCCTTCGCTTCGCTGCTGATCGAAATCCGCTCGACCCGTGCCAGTCTTCGGAATCGGCTACGAGCAGCAGCAGCGGTCGGAGCAAGGCAAAGCGCAGGAGCCGTGGAACAGCGAGCGATTCACCTACGCTGCAAGACGATCCACTGCTCAAAGACGCCGTAGCCAATCTGGCCGGCCTTCAGAATGCGACCACACCAGGGAGGCTGACCCACTTCATGAAACTAGTGGGCACACTCAGCCTAGAAGCAGACGATGTTGACCTGCTAGCCGATCATGCTCTTTTCACGCCGACTCCGCAAGACGTCCAGAGGGTGCTACTCCTGGCTGCCGCGGGAGTGTCAATTGATCTCTGCGTCAGGCAAATGGTCGATCGCCTCAGGTTGGCCTCCTTTCAACCGGTCTCGTCGAGCAACGCGCCGCTGAGCCACGTGGCGCCGGGGAGATCCCTCCTCTTTCCTTCCTGCCCCTTTTCTTTGTTGACTTTGTTTTCCCAGTTTCACCACTTGCAGAAAGTCCTGCCCCTGGTGACCCATGGCTAACCATGGTGGGGGGGGGGGGGCGTTGCCAAATTGGTTGCGACCATTTTGAGCAATCAGTTAATTCTGCACAGGGTCCATAGGCAGCCATGGTTAGCCCTGGGTCACCAGGGGCAGGACTTTCTGCAAGTGGTGAAACTGGGAAAACAAAGTCAACAAAGAAAAGGGGCAGGAAGGAAAGAGGAGGGATCTCCCCGGCGCCACGTGGCTCAGCGGCGCGTTGCTCGACGAGACCGGTTGAAAGGAGGCCAACCTGAGGCGATCGACCATTTGCCTGACGCAGAGATCAATTGACACTCCCGCGGCAGCCAGGAGTAGCACCCTCTGGACGTCTTGCGGAGTCGGCGTGAAAAGAGCATGATCGGCTAGCAGGTCAACATCGTCTGCTTCTAGGCTGAGTGTGCCCACTAGTTTCATGAAGTGGGTCAGCCTCCCTGGTGTGGTCGCATTCTGAAGGCCGGCCAGATTGGCTACGGCGTCTTTGAGCAGTGGATCGTCTTGCAGCGTAGGTGAATCGCTCGCTGTTCCACGGCTCCTGCGCTTTGCCTTGCTCCGACCGCTGCTGCTGCTCGTAGCCGATTCCGAAGACTGGCACGGGTCGAGCGGATTTCGATCAGCAGCGAAGCGAAGGCGGCCTTTGTCTACGGGGCATAATGCGAACGGGTCAGTGGCGGAGAACATCACAGGCCACATACTCGATGTATATTCCCGGGTTGCGACGTGGGGAGAGCTCCTGAAAATAGGTGCTCACGTGCACACGAGCCTGCGCGCCAGCAGCAGGCGAGGATGACCAGAAGGGACGCGACCAGTCCTGCACGCCCAGTCGGGCAAGCGAAGGGCCTTGTGAGTCTTCGCCCTCGCTTTCCGCGTCTTGGCCTAGGTCTGCTCCAGACTGCTCAGATTGTGGCGAGTGCGCTCGTTTCTTTGATGGGGAATCGGTCTTCTTCCCAGGGTTGTACGGCGCGTTGGCGTCGCTGATGTCGGTGCCGCGAGCGTAGCTGACACCAATGATCTTCTTCGCGTCCCAGTACCATGGAGACAGCATGTTGTTGCCATAGAGGTGGACCAAAAAAAGGTGGTCTGCGCAACGGACCAGTTCTTCGCTCGCGTCCCTCTCGACTTGCTCTGCTCTTGCCCTCGCCTGTTTTGCTCTTGTTCTTTTTGCGTAGAGTGTTTGAACGAGCGGAGTGCTCGCGTTTGTTCTCGCTGTCGTCGTCGCTTGCTGAGTGTGACAGGGTGGGTTCCTTGGCCATGGGGGACAGCGCACGACGTGACGCGACGAAGGCCAACCGACGCGCCCGTGAGCCAACGCTGTTTTCTGTATCATACTGGGGTTTCCTATTTTTTTTGTATCAAGCCTGATTAAATCTCACAAACATCAATGTCTTTGAAAAGGGGGGTTAGATTTATGTAAAGTCGAAGCCACTGGATCTATGCAGCCCTCACATTCACCGCACCACCAAAATGTGAGTCCAAAAAATAACCGAGGCCAGCCTGAGCGGGTCCGAGCGCGTCCTAGCGCCCCGCCAGCCTATAAGCGGGTCGAAGCTCGGAGTGCGGGACTTGGGCTGCGCGAGCGAGCGACCGTCCTTAAAGGGGCCAAAAGTGCCCTCGGAACACTTTCAAGAAACGGTCCCTAAAAGATACTTTTAGCGACTTTTAGCGACGCAACCTAACACGCCACTTTTAGGCACTTTTAAGCAATTTTAGGGAGGGTTTCAGAATGGCTGAGGATCTCCCTAAAAGTGGTCTTAAAAGTGCTTAAAATCGCAGCCGAACACGCACTTACTAGTCACTCACTGTGCGATGCATGTATTGCCTTGTAAGATCTAGCCCGGATCGCAAGTGAAGGTTGTTCGGTCGGCAGAGTACAGGCGTATCAACCTGGGAGAGCACATGGTCTATCGCTTCGATGATGGTCGAAGTAATTAGACCTGACGCTTCCCGTCGCCGACCCGTAGAGAATTTCGCTCAGATACCTGAAAATTGCAAGGTGTTGATCGGGTTCTGCCACCCTGATCTTCACAGAGTTAACTCTGTTTAAAGTTACGCAGCGACGCTCAGTTCCAACTCTTCCGACCTAGCCCCAGAATGACCATGCACTGATACTGCAGTAACGATCCCGCTGATGGATCACCCAGTCGTTGCTCACTGGCGACGTGCGACGGCTGGCACCAAAGCCGGCGCGTCGAACGTCTTGGATATTGTCATCAAATACTATTGTTTACAGTAAGCATCGGTACACGGGCCGTTTTGCATTACGACGTGGCGTGAAAAGGAGATGAAAAAAATATTAAAATTACAACGACCATGCATGGTAATCGGCCAGCCCCACTTCCACTCGAAACGAATTCGCAATGCACCTCAAGGCTCGACCGTCCAGTGCGAGCCCGGTTAAATTATTTATAGCATTGACACGACGATTGATTCCATTGACGCGGGACTTCGTCCGTGATCCTGCTCATGATCCTCCACCGACTGACCGGCCGGACGAGGAGGGGTCGTCATTCTCGGTGGCTGCGGCTGCTGAGTGTGCGGCGGCAGCGGCGGCGGTTGTGACATCTGAGGAGCCAACGGTGCCAACCCGCCCAGACCACCACCACCACCTGGCACAAGGTTCGAGAAAGGTACGGGTGCCTTTGGAGGAGGGAACAATTCGTTTTTGAGCCCGGGGAGGAAAGGCTCGATACGTTCGAACGTCGCGTCCCAAAGAGGGGCATGCTCGGGCGTCCGTTTCGGGTCGTGTGGAGGGCGCAACGATCCGGCTTCGTTCATCACCAAAAGCACGTTCTTCAGTGATTCAGGGACGGCTTCAAACTGCGCACGAGAACGGCAAGGAAGATAGTGTGTGGTCAGTAATTAAGTCGGTCCCATGGTACAAAGAGCGTTGAGCCGAGAACGCCGTGAACGCACCATCTGATCCCTCCGCCCCGAGTGCATGAACCGGTCCTGGTACCCCAGAATCCTCAACCACAACTGCGTCATTGTCTCCATCCCTTGCCTCTCCGACAACTGGGTCAAGTACGACAGGAATATCTTGCACAACAACGCCGAGGCGCGTAGCCGCGTCTCCCCCATCCCTTCCGGATCGCGACGGAAGACTTGTGGTTTGAGCAATTCCTCTAACATGGGGAAGAAAACGCGTTCAAAGATGGTTGTGAAATCGACATTGGGGTTGTCCAGGATCTCCCGAGCAACCAAGGTGCGTTGTAAGGACGAAATGGCGATTTGGCGTAGTTCTCGGGATGGGTTCAGGCACAGTTGAGCGTAGGCGGATAGTAGCGGGATCCACGAAGCTTCCCATGCCCGAGTAGCTGATAAATTCGATTCGGCAATCAACGAAGGGAGCGCCTCTTGGGTGCTCTTGAGAATATCGACGATCTGTCCCGCCCTTTGAGCAGCGGGGTCCTCCATCCCTCGATCAGCCTCAATCGCGGCCGTCGTCGACCTCAGCGGCATCCGCATGCTGCCACTCGGCACCGTTGCCATCGTCGTTGTCGAAGAAGCGACGTTGACATTCGCGAAAGCGACGAGCACGACCAAGAATGACGCGTAGTTATTGGGGCCGAGTTTAGCCTTGTCGTCCTTCTTGCCCGCAGCGAGCTTCTGCATCAACTCGAACGAGATCTTGGCGGCCGCTTCCTGTTGGAGCGTCGCTGAGAAGAGAGCAAAGATGAGGTTCCATTCCGTCTTGGACTGGATGCGGTCAGCAGATTCGTGGAAGAGGCGAGCCAAGCCCGCCATGAGCGACTCGGCGACCGAGGCCAGAACGGCGGGGGAGAGGGACCGCAGCATGTCGATCGCGAGGAAGGTCGAGTCGCGCAACTCGTCCTCCGCGACGACGACGGCGCAGAGGCGAAGCAACGCCGCGACGACGCGTTCGTTGAACAAGCTCGAGAACGAGTTGGCAGCGGCGAGAAGTTTCGAGAGGAAGTCAAACATGATCGGCCAAAGCCCGGCGATGGACTCAGTTGAGCGCGAAGCGATGCTTGTCGCGATTTCGAGCAAGAAGACCGCAGAGGGGTCATACGGCAATTGCACTCGAGCGGTCGGCAGGCTGATCTGAGGCGATTGGGTCGTCGTCGCCGACCCGGTGCGTGTCCTCAGTCGATCGACAGTCAGGCGCTGACACAACTCGACGAGCACCTGAACAGGAGCGATGAGGGCAGGGCCTTGCAGCTCAAAGATCTGAGAGTAGAGCTGCTCGATCTGACACGAAGCAATGCAATCAACGGCCGAGAGCGTCGTCTCAACGTCGTCCTCGGTGTAGTCGTTCCCTGGTACATCGTTGCTTCCGTAAGGCGACAAGAGGTACGACGAAAGTGTCGACAACAACCCACCGTCACTCCGTCGATCCTCCCTCGGCACTGGCGCCGAAGTGGGCTTGAGCGGAATGACCGATCCACCCGAAAGGAAGTCCTCCATCGCCAACAAAGGCGGAGGCAGCAACGAATGCACGAACAAGGCCTGCAATATCTCAAAGATCTGCGTCCAGCCTTCGCGGATGCTCGCGGCGCCGTTCTGGTTCGCGATCGTGAAGAGTACGACGGCGGCGAGTTGCGCTTTGACGTTCTTGCCGAAGCGCACCGCCAAAGGACTGACAACGACAGATTGTCCCGGCTCGACGTCGACGACGGGAAACGAGCCCAGATCGGGCGACGTGGGCGTGTTCGCCAACCCTGTGACACACCCCAATGAGTTGACGAGGAAGTCAAAGACTTCGGGCATGTCGAACTCCGCAGCCAAGGATGCGCACTCGTTGAAGCCCTCAATCGTGCGTTGGATCATGTAGTCGTCCTTGAAGTCGGCGAACGCGAACGTTAGCGCCGAAACGATGGGTTTCCATACGAGCTTGAAGATCTGCTGATCAAAGGCGTTCGTGCAGTTATGCACGAATGGACCGCTCTCGCGTGTACGTCGCAGCAGTTCCTTCCAGCCGTATTCGAACCCGGCTTGGTTCTGGTGCTCTTCGGGCAGGATGATTTCGCGCTTACGGATCGAGTCGTAGATGCTCTTGAGGTATTCGGGCGCAAAGTCCTGACCGTCGTTGACGCCGCGCAGGTTGCGAGAGTACGCGACGATGTCCATCCTCTTTCGTACTTGCGGATTGTGCAGATCTGTGTTGAGCATGATGACCGAGTAGGCAAGAACATAGACCGCGTCCTGGGACTTGATATCGGCTGCGAGTTGGGGCGTGGAATCACTTTAGCTATTGCACACAAGACTCGAGAGTGCACAGCTGGGGGAAACTGACCAGGCCTCGTGGCGAAATACACTTCTGCAAATGTCTCTGTGATCCTCGCGATCTGCTGCGATTCCCCAGGCAATCGAAAGCATTCCAACAGTTCGCGCATGGCATCGCAGATGATTTTCTGGAAGAACAGAGCCCCACCCAACACATGAGCTACCCGCACTCTTCTCAAGCTCCGATTTTTTAGTTCGGCGTCCCTGTGAACTCACCCCTTCGAAATCCAACAACTTCATAAACGCCCTCAGCACCTCGATTTGCTCTCCCCTCGAGATGAAGTCGCCCAATAGTTTCTTGTCCAACCTCGGCGTCGTCTTAAAGAACTTAGCCATGCTCTCCTCCCGGGTGGTGTTGGCGTCCGAATAAATGACGCCGTGTTCTTCGAGGAATTGAATGCCGACTTTGGGCTTGTGGTTGAATTGCGCCGCGCCTTCGAGAAGAAGTTGTTTGTTCGCTTTGGTTGAGGCCACGGTTGAGGCTGAAAGTTTGGTCGAGGAGGACGCGGGAAAAGGAGTTGAGGCATCGGGCGAGTGGTCGTCGCCCTGCCGCGAAGCCATGTGGGAGACGAACTCGAGCAGCGTGTCCAGCGAAGAGAGTTGAGAATAATCCTGCGCCGAACCAGAGCTCGAGGTGGGCTGGTGATGAGAGGGAAAGACGCCCCTCGCCAAGAACCGGATCATGCGCTCGAACAAGTCCTCGCCTTCGACCGCACAATCGTAGTTGACCCATAGGTCAACCATCGCATACGGGCCTCGAGCGAACTGTCCCAGGATTTCCAGCATCAACTCTCTCGCCTCTGTGGGCATAGCGTAACCATGACCCGTCCCTCCGCCGTTCCCTTGACCCCCACGATCTCGATCACGCGAATCCTTCCCGTCCCGATCACGCGATCCGAGGCCATTCATGATGACGGCGCCTGTTCGAGGATCGATTTCGAGCGGCGTTTCGTTGGCCCATGTTAGAGCATCGAGCTGGGCTTCGATCTCGCCCTTGCGGGTCCCCGGTGCGACCCCAGAAGGAGCGATGACGAGTCGATCGAGCAGGAAAGAAAGGAACAGCTCTTGTTGTAGCTTGAGTTGCTCCCTCATTGTGTCGAAGATATTGGTGATGACCCTCAGTGAGGTCGAAAGGAGCAAGAGGTTGTCGGACCGAGCGAGCTGGAACAGGTGTTTGCACAGGTGATCTCCGACCATTGCGCGCAGCGAAGGGAACCGACTGATCGACCGTCCCCCGACTTCAAAGGCAATGTTGAGCAGACCGAGGGCCATGAGGCGCATGGAATCGGTGTGTTGCTGGTCGTGAGGGTTAAGCAGAGAAACGAGGACGCGCATGACCTCTTGCAAGGAGGGTAGACCAAAAGGAAGGGGCTCTTCCTCGGTCGAGATCGTCGACGAAGCATCTTCCTCGACCAGTGTCGAATGATCCCCATCCACAACGCTCGAAGGCGCCGTCGACGACATTGAATTCATCCCACTCGGGCCTGCGGTCGAGGCCATCGAGGCCTCCAACGATCCTTCCCGGGGCGGCGGCGGCGGCATCGGGGTTGGTGCGCGTGATGGATTATTCGAGTAAGGGAAATCAGGCGGGAATTCATCCTCCTCCGGTGGGAATGTCCTCAGTCTTGAGAAGGCGGACGCGACCATGGCTTGCATCGTTCTTTCTGCCGATCTTCGCAGCATTTCTGTAGACGCAATGTTCGATCGTGAGTATCGATCATCCCAAGCGGGCTCTGAACCGGCCCCAGCGCGACGAGACTGACCGCTCAACCTCATCTGGCAACACATGCTCAGTCCCGTCTCCACCATCTCGCACACGCTCTCATCGCTCAGCACGCCCCCCAAGGGCCCCGTCAATCCAATCCTCAAGACGTCCAAGATTTTGAGGAGGACGATCTCGTCTGAGACCGAGTCCGAGGCCTCGAACTTGCAATGCGTCGCGGCGTTGGACAGTTGGGCCATCGCGCTGGCGAGGTTGGGCGAGTCGGGGTGCAAGACTGAGTAGGAGATGAACTTGTCGATCGAGGCCAACGCGGTTGCGGTGATCGGACCCGAAGTTTCAGGAGAGCGTACGACGTCGAGGAAGGGGGAGAGGAGGGTCACCGCGTCGAGCTGGGATACGTCGGCGCATGCCCTCAGTTCGAGCTTGAGCACGCCGAACGCGATCAAGAGGCTCGATGCTGCGGTCGAAGCCGGTGGCTTTCCTAAGCGACTGTCGGTTGAAGCCGAACGCATGGTAGCGGACACCGAACGGGAAGGGATCGATGGCCCTAGCCCTGTCGGTGTCGCGGCGGCCGGTGTCGATGCTCCCGACGACGACTTGTGCTTGAGGACGTTGATGGGCAGCCCATTATTGCCGACTGCGGTCGCAAGGGATGTGCCCGACGCCGAGGTGGATGCGATCGCCGACGAGAACGACGACGAGGCAGTCGGATGGTAGCCATAGGCCGAGAGCGGCGCCGAAGCCCAGCGTTGGTTCTTGCGCATGGCCGAGGTGACGGTCAGGATCTCAGCGAGGACGAGGTGGGCGGGCTGGATGGTGCCATTCCGTATTGAAGTTGAGTTGGAGGTGAGATGGGCGTCGAGCGTGATGCGGCATGGGGGCGAAGGTGGGTGACAAGTGACACGTCGGACACGTCGCATCGCGCCAGTCGGCGTGAGACGAGACATGGGAAGTACAAATCACCGCATGATCAGTCACTTGGCACCCTGTACTGAGCAGCCGGGTCTTACTCACCGAGACTTCGACGGTGAAAGACCTCGGCTCTGCGTCTGTAGGCATTGCATTGCCGGCCATAAAGCCCGTCGTCGTCGCCGCGCTCGCTGTTGCTGTTGCTGACATGTCAGGGGCGCGTGGGGTGACATGCCCTCCAAGCTCGGATGAAGGCGCATCAAGCCCTGGAATGTCCAGCAGCGAAGACATGATCGATACGCGGAATCACTGGTGGGGAAGGGCACCACCACCCTGTCGGCCAGCGTCGAGCTCGAACGGGCAAGGAGTAGAGAGA
The DNA here is from genome assembly GCA_022506055.1 of Microbotryum violaceum. NCBI lineage: Eukaryota > Fungi > Basidiomycota > Microbotryomycetes > Microbotryales > Microbotryaceae > Microbotryum > Microbotryum violaceum. The sequence goes on from JAKMXP010000001.1 coordinate 3,072,251, forward strand.
GCTAGCAGAGGCGCGCCGGCAACTCGGTTGTTTAGCGCGTTAGCAGCGAGTGGCAAGGCCTTCGGGCAAAGAGCTGGTACTAGGTAGTCCACTTTGGTGGGCACAAGTCTCACTTTTTTGTGACACTGTTGTTGATTATCAAAGATACCGGTCATGACGTCTTGCACTGCCGATTGGCGGCCAAGGAAGACCCCTCAGATGGCGTTTGAAGATCCCGACGTGGAGGTGAAGGTGGAGATCATCTGGTGGGGGAGGTCATACATCCCGGCTAGTTCTATTCAAAGACAGAATCTGCTAAACGCTAGATCCGCTGGACCACCCTATCATACCAGTAATTCCCTCCTCCAACTCAGCACCTTGAACTCTTGCTGAGGGTAGATGGGGCAACTTTGCCACCATCGCTTCCATCAGTAGTGAGGTAGTCTAGTTCATATTCCTTTGAAATGTCCACCACTTTCTGATAAGGATGAGAGTAAAGTGAGAGAAACCGAGAAGGTGACCGGAACGGCCGAGAGACAGGGGTCAGAGGAGAGAGAGCGGGAGACGGGTAAAACCGAGAAACGCGACCGAAAATGAGAACGAGACGCTGAGAGTGGAGACTTGGAAACGATGCCGGACGAGAGTCGGAACATGCAGGAAATGAGAGCCATCTAAGATTCTGTAGGAAATCCTAGAAGCCGCCTACTGAGAACAAGAAGAAATCTCCCTCGAGACGTTCTAGATATTCGAACCCATTGTCTTGAACGAGGATTCCGCAACTCCCCACTCGGGACTCCGCGCGCCTTCGTCTTTCCCATGCAACCGGCACCGGAGCCAGTTAGTTGGCTTGGGGCAAGCACCCGGCTAGGCCGGCAGCCTGTGGCAGGCGCGCGCCTCCTAAAATCCGAAGTGTTCAGAGGCCAAGCAGATTACAGAGGAAGAAGTTGGTCTTCTTCATGGAAGTATCCCAGAACAATATAACACCCTTGGAATTTCTTACTCTGCGCTTGTCTGTTGTAATTGCACACGTCGCCAACTTTCCGACGATCGACTGGCCCTGAGGCGAGCTGAGGTAGGCTCAGGCGCGCCGGTGTGTTGCATGTGACTGGGCTCGAGCCTATTGCCCTCTCACCTATTCATCGACCTCCAGTTCAAACACCCCACCCGCCCTTCTTCAGGCCATCACTTTAAATACTGAGCATCAAACCGTTGATCAGCCTCAACTTCCCCCGTCCCACTTTTCACTCAACCACTTTCACACACGACCGCACCGCGAGTCATTCAACCGTGCTCGCGAACGACGAGTAACTTCGGAGTCCGAAACACCGTCCGTCGCTCGTTCGTCGTTCTCCGCTTCAGGACCCCTCATGCCCCCCAGGCACTGACCCATACACGTGTACCACCTACAGGGTTCTCCAAAGCAGTCCATGTCGTACCTACTAGATTCCTTGCTCATCTCCAGTAGCGCGGGGTCGAGCGGAGGGCCAGCCCAGAAGCTCGGGCAAGCGCGGTGTCGGAGGCTGTCATCCAACAAAACGCCGCGCTTACCGACCTCGACTTCCGAGTCGGCCCTTTCACTCGAGGCTTATCTCCCAAAAGCCTCTTTCGAGAATGTTGAAACCTTTCCCAAGACGAATAAAAAGATCAAACCTTTCATCCTGAGATCGACAACCTCTAGCTCGACGACGACCACGCGCGCCTCGATTGGATCCCCACCGCGATGCGATCAGCTCAAGTCGAGGGCAGCGTCGAAGTCACGGGCTTCGTTGAATGGACCGACCGAAACGGGAACGACAAATCTTCCTGTGACAATCAAGATCAAAAGCAGCAAGGGCAACAAGGGCAAAACCCCCGGCCGGCCTTATTTTGTCCCTGCCGAGCCGTTCGAAACGTCCTCGAACCCGATCCCGTCCAAGCCACCTCGTAGACGATCGACGTCAACCGCTTCCCATGTTTCCGCCAAAGCAATTCTTCGAGCGATCGGTACACAACGAACTCCGGTCCCTAGTCTGCATCGCTCGAGCCATAACATCTCGATGCACGACCTAGTAGCTTCGATCGGCGACCGCAAATCCATCGCTGCGACGATCGACGATCCGACGACGTCCACGGACGAGAACTCTTGCCCAACCCCAACGACGGCCATTCATGGTCCCATTGCCCATGTCTCTTCTGCTGTCGTTAAAGTTGTTCCGTCGCCAAGTCGAAGGAGATTACCTACCCTGCCAATGCAGAGACCTTTGAGCGTACAGGACCTATCTTCGACCCCATTACGATCAATCCCAAAACCAATCGTGCTCGTCGCGCATGACGACGAGCTGACATACTCGGTCAACTCTTTACGAGGCCCCGCCAAGTCAATGACAACGATGTTGACGGAGAAGAAGAAACGGTACGATAATTTCTCGAGGTCAACGTCGAGGGACAAGAAGCCGTCGCGGAGGAGGGAATCGCCGATCGCGTACGGATTTGCGGGCGAACCGATGGAGTACCGATCGATGCAAGAGGTGCGTTCGAAATTCGTATTTCTTGAGAATTGTGATTTCTATCCATCTTCATTGCTGAGTCCCAGCTACCCCCTTGATCCGATAGATGCTCGAAGCCTCGGGATTCAAAGACACCCGCGTCATCACACCTGTTTCGAAACCCAAGCAAGCAAACCAAATCCCGGACTCTTCCTTCGGAATGCCCATCCCGGGACCTTTCCCGTTCAAGACCTCACATTCGCGAGGCAACAACACCTCGCCGACCTTGTTCGAAGGGCTCTCTGCACCTTCGTCGCAATGCTTTGGCAGTCCTTCGTCGTTGCACCCGCCTTTATCGAAAGGGCATAAATTGTCGATGCTGTCATTACGAGGCTTGTTCTCCCTCTGGAAAGCAGAGGACGAAGCCATTCCTTCGACCTCCCCACAACCCCATCCCGAGGATCGGAGCCCACACCTAGGAGCTCACTCAACCGCAGCCGATTCAATCGAAGACGCGGACCTCATCCAACATTGCGAGGATTCGACACTGTTTAAAGAACGGAAAGCGCAGTTCTTGCTCAAGACGCAAGCTTGGGTCGACGAAGTCGCTCGAGAGGCAGCGACGTTGAGCATCTCCCCGGCGATGTTGAGGGCTTCTCTGCAGCCCAAAGCGTTCGCTTCGATTGTAGCGCAGAAGGAGAAGGAGGGAGAAGGTCGAGGAGACGATGCTCTGCAGGCTTTGGGGAGCGATCTGGACACACGCAAAGGAGCGTTGATGTCGTCGAGTCATGAAGGTCTGGTGATGTCGCCCTCGTCGAATCACTACCAATCGTTCGGCGTCGCCCCACTTGGGATAGAAGGTGCCGAAACGAGGAACCAATGGCTTGACATCGAGGCCCAACTCCGAGACGCGACGACATTCGAGGACGAGGATCCCGCCTTTGTCGGCGATCGCTTACCTCGCCTACAGTATGATGATGTCGTCTCTGAAGGTGATGGTGAATCGACGCATCATACAGCCCGTCGCCCACGGCAGATCGCTCAAGTGTACCCCGTGCCACTCGGCTCGAACCCAACCGAACCCCCGACATCACTCTGGGCGACCTTGCGAACCAGAGCCTCGAATGCGATGCTCTCCCTCTACACCCCCGCCGAACCACCTCTTCCCGAGGGTGGTAAAGCCGCCGAAGAAGCTCGTCGTTCAGGAGCTCCGAAAGCGATTAGGAAAGCCGTTTCGACTTCAGCTTTGAAACCTGTCTTGTCGACGGGGATGTGTTTGGAAGGATTTGACAAGGGTTTTGATTGGGAAAGGGCGAGGAGAAGGATTCAGGCGGTGCAGAGGGGCCCATAAGAGAGGAGATGGGTTTTTTGAACATTAGGAGTTTTATTTGGTCCATTCTTCTGAACTACGGTACCGTTCTTTGTTGTTCCCAATTACATGGTCTCTCGTTCGGGAACAAACAATGTCCAGTGACATTGCCATTTCCCAGAATGCGAGACCCCTTTCACTAGCCACTGCCTAGCCTTGCCGGGGAAGATGGCGCGCTCCTGTTTGGCTCTTGCCTGCAGCTCGTGCCGCACCACTTCATCGCCCTCCCACCATCCTCGCAGAATGCCAGCCACGACTTCTGACCCAACCAAACCGCTGTGGTCACTGCCGATCCGTGATCGCCCACCGCACGGCTCCCTCCTGCGCGGTCTGATCTGGGCGTCCCTCTTCAACCTCGGCATTCTGCTCACCCACGTCCTGCAACTGCTCCTCTCCCCACTCCTCTGGCATGCTCGAACACGGTCCACGTTCCACCGTTGGACCAAAGCGCCTTTCGGGAGGTTGTGTGTGTGGATCAATCAGGCTTTCGCGCCTACGTCGTTTGTGATCAGTCGGGGACGGGATGACGAGGGTGGCGATGGGGTCGAGCATATCGAACAATGGATCACGAGGGATAGCAGCGGTAGAGTTACCAAGTTGGATCTACCCCCAAGGGCTGTTTGGGTGAGTCTTGAACGCAGAGAGTGTCACCGCTGGAACGCGTGCGCTGTTCTCGGCTCGGCTTGGCTTCAAGTGGGGCACCGCCGCCCGTGTGCCCAATTCGACCCCACTGAACTCATCCCCCCTCTCTTTCTTCTTAACAGATCTCTAACCACCAGACCCTGTGTGACTGGGTTTACATCTGGGCCTTCACCTACCTCTCCGATCACTCCGACTCGGTCGTCATCACCCTCAAATCGTCCCTGCGCAAAATACCCATCATCGGCTGGGCCTGCCACTTGTACTCCTTCATCTTCCTCAGCCGTAAATGGTTGACCGATCAGGAACCGTTCAAGAAACAACTCAAAATGACCGCGGATGATTTGACGAATGGGTTGGGCGGAGAGGAGGAGGAAAAATTGGCGTTGTTGATCTTCCCTGAGGGGACATTGGTCACGGGGATTACGAGGCCGATCTCGGCCAAATTTGCCGAAAAGATGCAGAGTAAAACTTCCTGGCACAGGGCACCGATTTTCTCTTCTTGTCCCCCGACTGAAACTCGCTTTATCCCCTTTTTTAACCCAGTCGAAGATTTCACCCACGTACTCCACCCTCGCTCCACCGGCCTCTTCTACGCCCTACGCGAACTCTCCCCTCGCATCCCGGATCTCCATCTTGTAGACCTCACCATCGCTTACCCCGGAACGCACCTCACCACACCCCAAGGTTGCGAACCGACCTGGCCCGAAGATTTCTACTCCCTCGGAATCTGGTTCCATGGCGTTCCACCTCCTGCGATACACGTTCATATTCGCGTGTTCAAAGTGGGCAAGATCCCTTTAGGTGCTGGCGGGAAGGTGGAGGAAGAGGAACAGGATCGGAAGAGGTTTGATGAATGGTTGCGTAAGAGATGGGCTGAAAAGGATGAGTTGATGAAGAAGTTCGTCAAAGAAGGCTCCTTCACGGGTACGCAGAAGGAGAAGGAGGAGGAGGGGAAGCGAACGAAGAGCGTCGAATGGCCCGTCGAAGTGAGGAACCCTTGGTGGGAGATTCCCGGAGCGTTTTCGTTCGGATTACCCGTCTTGGTTCTACTGGTATTAATGGGTCTATGGAAGGGATGGTCCTCCGGTAAAAGTCACGGGGAGATGTTGGAGAAGGTCGCGAAACCTTGTTGCGCTGAAGCGGCGAGGAAAGCATTGGAGGCGAAGAAGGCGCTTAGCGGCGAGCTTTGAAGAGGACTACTTTTCGGGGTGTGTTGCTTTTTGATTTTTTGCGGAACCCCAAGTGAGATTACAAGGGTATACCGAGATTAGAAGGGTATGATCGATCTATGCTTGTGCCTATCAAAATCGCCGAAAAAGTTCCACTCGGAACCGAAAAAGTCTGAAACAGAGAGCTTTCAATGATGCTCAACTGCGTCCAGGGTACACAACGGAAGACTGAGGTTCTTGAGTTGCTTGTTACTGTCGAACAAGCCCCAATAAGGCTCGACACCACCGAGGTAGGTTTTCCACTATGGAAATGAACGAGCGGGAAAGGGGGGGGGGCTCAGTCCGACTGCGCATGAGACGGTGCAAACATAGGAGGGACTTACAGGTTCGTCATAAGCCGACGCGAAGAAATATTCTTTGAACATGATCCGGTCTACAACTCAGCATCATTGACCAATACATGCTCAGAAGGAACCCTCACTCACTCATCCGTCGGTGATTCGCCTCACACACGAGCCCGTCCAACAAATTCTGCAACCCCTCAACGCCGGGAACCGCTGGCGTATACGCCATCGCTGGGTTGCCCAAAGGGAGTGCATTGGTCGGCCAACCAATTTGTGTGACGAAGGAAGCAAATTGGGGCTTTCGAGGTGTTGGTTGGACGGCTATCTTGGGAAGAACTTGGGTTTGGTAAGTCGTGGTGATCCAGGTGGAAGCTTGGAGGGAGGGGATGCGGTTGAACACGGGTTGGGTGTTGGCCATGATGACTGGTGGAGATAGGACATAACGGAATGAAATTCAGTCATCAGAAGTTGGATAGAGGATGCGGTTGAAAGGCATACAATCGACATCAGCGACAAGTTGAATCGAGATGGTGGAAGCGTCCTCGGCCGTCCCGACAGGGATAGTTCGATTCAAAGGAAGATCATTCAAGCGAGCCTTCAACTGTCACGTATTCGACACGTCAAATGTTAGTGCTTGAAATCAATCTCCTTGGAAGATCTTTGGCTAACGTCAGAGACATGGTCGATGAGAGTACGCGTCGCTCGTTGTCGATTAGCGGCGTGGAGGACGTAGCTGAGCTCAGAAGGATGGCAGCAAACGACGCGGGTCAGTTATATGGCATGATGGAAACGGTCCGACCGCGATCAAGTATTCACTCATTGCCCACAACAATACCACGGACACGATTACCCCCAAAGGCTTGGATCGCGGCCCAAACGGTTTGTCTAAAGGAACCGATGGGGAGAAATCTGAAAGTCAGCTCCAACTGCTGCGCAAGCTAGCCTCATCTTCATCCGTCGGCTTCACAGCGACTCACTTTTGTCGTTCAATCCGCGCCTGATCTTGCCCAAGTTCAATTCCCAAATAAATTTCCATATGAACCTTGGTTTCCCTAATCGCCTGCAGCACCATCTGGGACTGATTACACGCCGCATCAACCAACCTCAACCTCGTCGTCAATTGGGAAAGTAGTTGCACGTCCTCGGTGACGTTCAACTGCGAGACGAGGCAGTTGGGTTCTTGGGCTTGGTAGGGGGTGTAGGTGAGACCGTAGAAGGAACGGGCGAGGCGTGGGTCGGGCTCGAATTGGGAGGGGTCGGAAGGCTTCGAGCGGACGACTTGGGCTGTGGCGGGGATGGGGATGAAGGGTGGGGCGGTCAGATTGGTGCCGTCGGTCCGAGTGCCAGAGTTGGAGCTAGCGTCGTTGGGGGGCGATCGGTTTACGCGTGGACCACCTTTGGTGAAGTGCCAGCCGGCGATCCCACCCGCGATCGCACTGGGCAGAGACAGGAGGCGAGAAGTAGGAAGACGGAAGGAGACCTCAGCTTCGGTTCCACCCTCCTAGCTCGACGTCGCCGCACGATCATCCAGCACATCGGACACTCACCCAGCCATTAGGAGACCAACAATGACTAAAACACACAAGGTACGACGATGCGCTATCCTCTGTTGATTCTGCGCAGACCAAGGGTTCCTCTTCTCATCCGTCGGAGCCTGCATCTTGGCTTCCTTGACGATCGAGGAAGCATCATCGAGGCGACTGTGAGGCATCATGTGGGAAGAGTAGAGCGCCGAGAAAGGTCGGGGTGGACTGGGTGGGGTCATGGCGACGGCCCGAGGTGGTGATGGGGGTGGGAAGAGGGTTGTGGAGGGCAAAGGAGTGGTGAAGTCAATGAGGGACCTGAATTCGCATTCACCCCCTGTCTTGTCGTCGGAGTAGGTTGCCGATCCAAAGTTGTTGCTTCGCTTTGAAAAGGACATCTTGCTGGACGGTACTGTTATGGAGAGGACGCTGGCACGCGTTTCGTCGATTCGAGTTGACTGATCGGAATGGATGAATGGCGGCACTGAGAAGACCTCAATGTTTTGAGGACAGAAGATGAGTGAGGTGTCCAGATGGGTGTGATGTGGCCAGAGCCCAAAAGACTTCACAGGTGTTCCATCGGGGAGAAGCCTGGCATCACACCGTGGAAGTTCTCATCGGCTATCGGAATGTGAGTTGCAATACATGAGCTCACGAATCGAAGCCCTCGAAGACGAAGCCGAGGAAGATTGCGTCATCGTCGACTCGGTGAGGGAATGTTGGGTCGATCCCGCCGAACAAGCTGCGGCGCAGGTGGGCTGCATATGCAGTGAGACTGGGCATGCAGTGAGACTCTTCCTCGAGTGACGACCTTCCGGATTCCGAAAGATTCCGGTGCCAAATCTGGATCGAAATGCATAACATGATTCCGACCCTGCAGTCTCTCTCGGATCGGAAGGGAAGAACCGTGTTTGGCTTCTAGCGAAAATCGCGATCCGAGCAAGCGAAGCCGACCGAAGACGTCGGCGCGCGCCACGACTCGCCGCTTGGACTTGTGCGAATCACGAGCAGCGCGCGCAGGCCTTCGCCGACTAGAAGACGAACGAAGCAGCCCATCAGCATGTCCCTAGCGCGATCGTGCGGTCACTTGGCCCGTCTTGCCCGTGTACCGTCAACATCATCGACACCATCCTCCTACATCACACGGCCCACAGCAAGCCATCGATCAATACATGCTTTCGCACCGACCGCACCTCGTTCGTTTTCCTCCGCCTCTCGTACGGGTGCCCGTGTCGCGACTGGCTCAGCTGACCCGTTTCTACGGTGTTCTACAGTGCTGAAGAAGAAGGCGGGCAAAAAGATCGCTGCACCGGCCGTATCCGATGCCTTTGACGCCGAAGAGTTCGAGGAGGATCCGTTCGACGACATCGACAGCGAACCCACGGCCACGTCCTCCTCCAACAACAGTAAACTAACATCCGACTACCCTTCCTTGCACGCCTACCTCTCCAAACGCCTCGAACTCCCCCACTTTGCCTTCAAATCCAACATCCCTTCCGTCTCGGCCGTCAGAGGGTTGTTGCACCTCACCGCGCGCGACGATCGCTCTAGGACCTTGCAACTGCTTCAATTGTGGCGGCAACGCAACCTCCCTTACCCCGACAGCGAGACCTCGTCCGAATTCGTCCGCTCCTGGACGAGGATGAACGAGATCGAAGAGATGGTCCAAGTGCTCGCGCGAAGGGATCTCTACGGTCTAGGCTTGGTCAAACCGGGCGAATTTGTCAACGCCTTGCAAAAGTTGACCACTGTCGAGGGGGAGGTCGCGGATGCAAAGACCTTGATGCCCAAACTGGAAACAGCCAAGACGATCCAGGAACTCTTGAGGCTCGAAGGCGTGAATGATCTCGCGGCCGTCGTGTCGACACTTGCCATGGCATTGCGATTGAACGAATCCAAGGTCGTGAGGCGACTGCCGGCCGTGATCGACGATCTCTTGGCCGAGGTCAGGGAGATGGACCCGGAGGATGCGGTCCAGAGTCTCAAGGGTGTACCGGGGAAGGAGAGAAAGGCGTGGGTTGTGGAGCAGGTCAAGGAGTGTCAAAACAGGGTCGCCGAGCCTAAAGACCGAGCCCTATTGGGCAGGATCTTGGACAAGGTGCAGCAGTGATGTGGGATGTGGGCGATGCGTAGTGGTATTACAAACAGGCAAATTCAAAGTCTCACACTTCCTCATCCGTCTTGGCTCGCTTTGCCTCGGAAGCTGCGGACCCTTCATCGACCTCTTCAATCTCGGCGTCTGCGATGGACCGTTTCGGTGACCCGTGCACCGACTTCTCGTCATCCGTTTCGATCAACACGACCCTCGACGGCTTTTGGGTCGATCTCCCGCCTTCAAGAGGTGGGGCCTCCCCCGTGGACCCTTGCTGCGGTGCCATCTCCACCTCTACCTCCACCCCCTCCATCTCCTTCTCTCCCTCCGCTGCCGTACCTTCTCTAGCCTTCTCCTCCACCTCCTGTGTCTTCTCGGGCGAGGTCGGTTCCTCCGGTGCTCTATTCGCATCCTCAATAGCCTTGACCAACAGATCCAAATCGCCCGCCTTGATCTTGTTGAAGAGGTTCAAATGCTGCAACGACGCGGCCCTCGTCGCTCGCCAATGCAATGAAGACAGACGCAATTCATGCTGTGATGAGATGAATCACGCTCAGATCCAGTCCACCTTCCTGCAGACATGATACAAGTGTGATCAAGACCCACCTGCTCAACTTCCCCCTTCAGCTCCTCTTTCTTGACCTTCTCCGTCGACTCGTCCTCCATCACCGCCTTCTTGCCTTTAATCATCTTATCACACCACTGCCATTCAATTAACAACGAGTCGAAATCGTCCCTCGGCAGATCCGGTTCATAACCCTCCAACGTCGTCAAATTCCTTTCCCAAAGTCGGGAAAGTACGGGATTCCCGAGTTTGTAAGGGTAGTTCTTGGGTTTGCGGGAGAGAGTAACGAGTTTGGAGCGCGCGGTTTTCGAGACTTGGTCAATAGGGAGGGGGGAGAGTTCGAAGGGTTTGCAGGATTGGAGTTTCCAATTGATCTTTGAAAGCTCGCTCAAAGATCATCAGCACATGCTCATTCTTCGCCTCGTGAAAGGATGATCCCTCGCGACTCACCCAATGTTGTTCCCTCTCAAGCATCACCTCGATCGCATCCCTGAACCTTCTCCCATGCTGCATCGCATCCAACTCCCTCACGGACCGCTCTCTCAAATCCCTCAGCCATTTCTCATGCTTCGCCCCCACTTCATGAGGTCCATATACGAGCGTGTTGGTCACGCCTTGGCTTAGGGTCCGTATTCGTTCTTGGGGGGTGAGGGATATGAGGTATTGGAAGAGGATGAGGAATTGGACGAGGATCTGGCGACGGAAAGTCGGGTCCGCAAGCTGCAACGGAGCACACGTTGCCCAGGATTCGTAGTCAATTCGGGAGATCCAGGAGCGTGCTTCGATGCTCGACTCACTTCGAGTTTGAGCAAGTTCCGACTGGTCAAGAAGCGCGGGAAAAAGTACTCCCCCAACACCTCTTCATCAACCAGACCATCCGTAGCCATCGCCAAAGTCAGAGCGTTCCCGTTCGCCACGACCTTGTTCGGATCCGTCGCAGCCCCACTAAGATCTTTCTCCTTCTTGGTCTCGACGGCGAACATGTCGAGCGTCTTGGACAGCTGCAGTCGGAGCGTATCGAGCGCGTCCGGTCCTCGCACAGGTGGAGGCGAAGCGACGAGCGCGACTGGGTCGGTGAAGATCCTCTGGAGGCTCCAGAAGATTGGGTAGAACGAATCGACTTGGTCTGTGGGAGAGTACGCAAGGTACAGGCTGTGAGTACATGGGTCGTCACTGGTCTTTCTTCCGCGCAGTCTGCTCACCTTCTTTGACGTCCACCTTTGGCTCGTTCTCCTTCTCCTTGTCCGCGGCCTTTTGACGCTCTTTCCCCTCCTCCCCTTTCTCTGCATCTGTTTTCTCCCCATCCTCTTTCCCCGCCTCCTCGGCATACAACGTCTTCTTGCCTGTGTTAAAGTTGCCCCTCAGATTGACTCCACTCTTCTCACTCAACGGAAAGACCGAACTGAGAAAGACGAGGATCCGCCCGCTGAAAATGACGTGTTCTTGTTTGGAGCGGGGGAGGCGTCGTAAGAGTTCGTTGAGCATACGGAGGATGATGAGGCCTTTGCCCTTGCCTGGGACCATATCCTGGGGATGAGATGGAAGGAATAAGTCACGGCGGCCTCACCTTCCTTCGCGTAGTGTTGGAGTTTATTCTACTCACCTTTGTCAATCGTTTGGACCTGGACTCGATATAGAGCCATGTGCTCTCGCACTGCGAGATCGTCTGCATGTCCAACAGTGCCGAGATCGCATTCAGAGGGCTCACGACGTCCGTGTGGCCTGTTGGTGAGGAAGTTTCGGATGCGACGCTTAGTGATTCAGCCTTCCTTTGATGATTCTGCTGCAACCCCACCTCTTTCCGAGAAGGTCTGCATCAAATCCAACAGGTCGAACTGCAGCGCCGGCGAACGAACCACAGAGTCGACGCTTGACCAGGCCTGATGTACACACGGACTCATGCTCAGCTTGCACGACCCACCTTCCCACAGCCTTCCAGCGCCCTCCGCTTACCGTATCATGCAACCTCTCCTCCAAGCTCCTCTCCAACGCCTGCCTCACCACCTCATTCCGTCTCCTCCGTCTCTGCCCGTCCTGCGCCGGCTCATCCTCCGCAATCAAGCCCTGCACACGATCGACCACACCGTCGACCAAGCGACCCATCGTCTGCTCATCGATGGGATCGGTGATGGGATCGAGCGTTCGGGTCGGTTCGTGGCGGATGCGTTCGAGGGTGGAGAGCGCCGCGCCGAGGTGCGCTTCGAGCGAGGTTCGCAGCGAGGTGTAGATGGACATGATGGCCGTATCTATATACTGCTTTGGTCTTTGATCGAGTGCAGGCGAACACGGCCTCGAGAGAAGGAGGGGAGGAGCCGGTTTGTCGCCAACTCGGACAGCGTGTGCGAGAGGGATGCTCGGCACGCCCTCAGCCACTCTCGGTCGCTCTCAGTCACTTCCCCGTCTCTGTAAGTAGCTCTCACTACGCTCGATCGTGTCCAATCATATCATATTCACTTCCTCAACGAATGTACACGAAAAGCAAAAAGAGACGTAGATCATACACTCTATTTTCTGCAGCAAGAAGACGAGTCGCACCCCTTCCGATTCACATCCCCCCACCGCGTACCTGCGCCCCGACCGCCTCCAAAGCCTTCCGGATATCCTCCACCAAATCCTCCTCATCCTCCAACCCGACCGAGCACCTAATAAGCTCCCCATCGATACCCAACTCCCTCCTCCTCTCCACGGCAACCCCACCATGCGTCATCAACAACGGCGCTTCGATCAACGATTCGACGCCTCCCAAACTCTCCGCGAGGGTGAAGATTTTGAGTCGACGAAGGAAGCTGTCCGCTACACCGGTTTCGGTTTGACTTTGGGCGTGATTCGAGACGATATGAAACGAGACCATACCTCCACTGGGGAAACCTCGAGGACCATCCCTGGAGAAGCCTTGCTTCGTTGCCCATGCTTGCGCAGCGGGCGAGAGTTGGGCCCACGCCAATTCGCGCTCGCGCTTCTCGCCTCGCGATTCGACACTTCGCTTCAAGCCGGGATATCGTACATCTCGGACGAGCCCGGCCGGAACGGCCTCCTCCTCGAGATAAGTCGCGAGTGCAAGCGCGTTCAGACCGTGTTGGCGCGAGCGAACAGCGAGCGTCTTGACCGAGCTGCGAGAGCAAAAAAAAAATCATGCCTCGTCAGTTCAAGTGAAGGCAAGTCGGCATAAATCAATAAAAACGTACCGGATGATCAACCAAGCGTCGAAAGGGCTAGGCACGTTCCCGTACGCATTCTGCAAGAACCTCAACTTGTTCAGAATCGTTGGGTCCGAGGTGATCGCAAAGCCCGAAATCACATCGCTATGACCGCCGAGGTACTTTGTGCCCGAATGAGTGACGACCGTCGCGCCCAAGAGCAACGGGTTCTGGTAATAAGGGTTACCGAAGGTGTTGTCGATAACGAGGGGGATCGAATGCGCTTTGGCGACCTGTGCGAGGAGCGCGATAGGAACGAGGGACAGCATCGGGTTCGTAGGGGTCTCGGCCCAGATCAGTTTGGTATCGGGTCGGATCGCCTCTTGGACTCGCTTGACGATCGCGTCATCTTCCTCGCGCTGAAGAGCTTCCTCTTCGGCTTCGGGCAGAGGTTGAACGGGGGATTGGTCCTTGAGGTCGTAGGCCATGTCGACGAACGTCGTCTCGACTCCACTTTGGACGCTCGCGACTTGAAGCATGTACCGAGACGTGCCGCCGTAGACGTCACCGACCCTGCGCGATTGGTTATCCCGAGTCAGCCCATGCCGCCGCTTCTGCTCGAACGCTCACAGGGGTTCCTAGACTTGCGAAACAACATGACCTGCCTGTCCCGCCAACCCACTCACGACCGTAGCCGTCGCCGCACTGCCCGAAGCAAACGCAACCGCGGCCGGACCTCCCGTAAAACTCTTCCTTTCAATCCCCTGCGCCCATAGATTCTTCTCCAAAGCGATATCGGCCTGTCCCTCCAAACTAGCGACAAGCCTCTCCAATGCCAAACGAGTAGGGTTGGAAGACCGACTGTATTCGAACCCCTTTGAGGGTTGACCGGCCGAGGATTGGGCGTAGGTCGTCGAGAGGTCGAGGGAGGGGACCACGCCGGCGCTGGAGGAGAGGCTTGGCTCGGAACCGACGTGGATCGCGCGCGTTTCAAAGGACGGCTGCGAAGACGAGGACTTGATGGGGGAGGAAGAGTGGCCGTTCGTGTAGGATGATCCGTTCAGATCGAGGGGCGACATGCTGGGCTGTGGTCTGTGTGGTGTTGAAGTGGCTTGGCCGAACGAGGAGAGCGGAGGCTGGTAGCGAGAAGGGTCTGTGCGGTTGAGTTAAGGGACGAATGAAAATGAGACCGAGATGAATATGCGCTTTGCTCGTGGCTAGGTGCTAGGTGTGTCTGATGCGAAAGGTACAGGCGATGGACGGGAAGAGAGAGAGAGAGAGACGAATAACTGAAACGGACGCGAGTAGAGGCTGGGTCGAGCGATGCTGAACGATGATGACAGAGCGCACGAGACGAGAGGGTGCTGTCTCTTATCACATCATCGAGCGCACGAGCTTTCGTGACCGCCGAGCGGCGCGAATTATTAGTCAGCTTATGGCGCCGATTCGGCAGCCCGCGCCGCTGTGTTGTCGGCGACCGCCGTCGAAGAGCTTTTGACAGGGAAAAGTGTCTATGGTAACGATTGCTGCGTACGACGAGACTAGGTAGGTATAAGCAAGTTCGAAGGTCACTGTCGACTCTCTGGTCGCCTCGCACCTCCTCTCCCGACTGCCGCCGTCGCGCGAGTCGTGGTGTTCGACCTTTGTCAACGACCAAGGTGATTCGACGACCCTGCCGTCTGTCTCGGTGATTTTCGATCGCCTCCTACGCGACATTCGCGCTCGTCCAGTCGACGCTCCCACCGCGGCGCTTGCTCGATCGTCCGCTCGCGACACCCGCGTTCCTCGCTCCCCGTGCCCCAACCCAAAGTGTCGCAAGATGCATTGGCTCAGGGACTGCCGCGACACCGCTTGGGCAGCCTCCTTCCGCGCGCGTCGTGCCACCGAGAACGGCAACAAGCCCGCCGGCGAACGCAAGTTTTCGCAGCCCGCTGCCTCTCCCGCTGCCGCGCCAGCTGTCGCCGACGAGCACCTCTCGCCCGCGACCTACGCCGCCTGCTTCCTCTCCGCCTCCTCCCCGTTCGACAAGGGGGCCTGGCTCCTGGACGCCGGCGCCAATCGGCACATGGCCAACGACGAGGTGAGCAGACGAAGTTGATTCTCGAAACTGTCACGGAACTGTAGGAACGAGTCCGTGGTGGCGGGGAGCTCCTCGGTGCTGAAGAGCGTGATGACGGCCGGAAGGAGGTCGACAGCCGAGGTGGCGCCGTACCGAGAACGGAGAGCCTGCCAGATCTTCGGCGCGCCATCGCTGTCGTCGAGGAAGGTCGACAAGCCGGGGAGGACCAAGCGAGGGTCGACAGACGAGCAGAGCGAGGAAAGGGCGTAATGATCCCATAACGGAACGAGCGAGGGGGGCCACGAAGCGCATGGCTCACCGCTCTCCAGGTACCGGAGGACACCGGCCTGCAAACGCGAGCGGACGACGAGGAGCCAATCCTGGTAGCCCGCCGAGTCGCGGAGGAGTTCCGTCGCGGCAAACGAGGCCGGCTGCTGCGGTGGACGAGCGACGATAGGAGCGGTGGCGGCCGCAAGGCCGGCGTCGGGGGAAGCAGCGCCGGGCGCGGACTTGGGAGGCATAGCGGGGGCGGCGCAAGCGTGCGAAGTTCGAGAAAAAAAAAACGAAACGGACGCGAAAGCGACCGTGCTGGTAGATTGTTTGGGCTTATAATCTATGAGAGGTTGGAGCAACGCACAGACCTGCTCAAGCAGTGGTAAGTCTCTGATCGACGGACCAAGGGAGACCAGACCAAGAAGTTGCTTCAACCTCTTATAAGTTCTTGGTCCGTCGATCAGAGACTTACCACTGCTTGAGCAGGTGTGTAAAGCAA
Organism: Microbotryum violaceum; assembly: GCA_022506055.1. Classification (NCBI taxonomy): domain Eukaryota; kingdom Fungi; phylum Basidiomycota; class Microbotryomycetes; order Microbotryales; family Microbotryaceae; genus Microbotryum; species Microbotryum violaceum. The sequence goes on from JAKMXP010000001.1 coordinate 3,088,367, forward strand.
CTTCTTGGTCTGGTCTCCCTTGGTCCGTCGATCAGAGACTTACCACTGCTTGAGCAGGTCTGTGCGTTGCTTCAACCTCTCATAGGTTATAAGCCCAAACAATCTACCAGCACGATAAACAGAGGCAAGAGTAGATAGCATATAAGGTGAAACATAAAACAAGTTTAAAAACACACCGACGACCGCGTCCCGAACTGGTCTACCGTTTCAGGTCAACGCCGCCGCCGCCGCCTCGTACCTCGCTCGTCGAGCCGCCAATCCCGACGGAACGCTCGTCGAAGTCCTCAACGAGGTCGGCGAACCACCGGTACCGCTTCGGCTATCGGAACGCGCGAACACCCCCCCGCGACCCACCGTCGTGTTGACAAACGGTTTGGCGAGCGAAGGGGAGTGCACACGCGCAGGAGACGACGAGAGCGAGGCTGAAGGTGAGGTCGGCTTCCGAGCGGGTAAATCTCGGTTGCCGACGGGTAGCAGCGGTTGCGAGACCGAATTTGTCAGAAGGGCCGGCTTGGCCCCGATTCTTAGTAGAGGCTTGACGAGATGGACCTGCAACAAGACAGATACCTATTTTGTCAGTCTACGTGTAGAACAATCACGTTTCCGAAGCGTTTCCTCAACGACGCACCTCTTCCTCCGGTTCCTCAGCCACATTCGCCACCACCGACCATTTTCTCGCCGCATCCGAAACCGCCACGCTCCTCCCACCCCTCATCGCTTGATGACTCAAATCATTCGCACTCGCGAACGACCCCATCGTAGGCGAACAAGGCGATCGCGTGAAATCTCCTTCAAGCCAACTCGATTTAGTCGGCGAGCGTCTCGCCTCCAAAGGAAAATCATGCTTGCTCGGCGATCGAGAGAGGTAAGTCCGCGAACGAACGAGGCGATCGTTCTTGTGGATCACGGACTCCATCGTCGGTTCGAGGGCTTTAAGGACCGTAATGGATTCGGATCGCTTGAGAGGGGACGCGGGTCGTACGTTTACGGGTTCGGAGCGGGTCGATTGATGGCCTGCTCGAGTCGAGGCGCGCAGCGACCAAGGCGAGATGCTGACCGGCTTCGAAAGTGACGAGGTGCCAGCGGGTGGATGAGAGCGCATCGAGGGTGACTGAGGTCGTTCATCACGAGCCGAAGGGAGGGCCTCAACCTGTGGGCTAGGCGCCATCGTCGGCGAACTCTGCAGCCAATTGGCAACACGGGACACCGCATCTTTCTTGAGCACTTGCACCTCGGCACCGTCAATGACCTTGCGTCCATTTTCGACGGGCAAGATCAAGTGTGTTGGAGTCGTAGGCTCGGGTGTACCGTTAGCAGTCACACTGACTCCAGCCAAGTTGGTAGCTACGCGCTCGGCATCGTAAGCGTTGCGATTGCGAGACTTGAACGTGGGGCGTCGACGCGGCATCTCTGGTGAATCAGGAGCTGCCAGCGTGGCTTGAGGTGGAACGACGGGCTCAAGCGTAGCCACTCGCCGAGTTTCGGGTTGTGATGGCGGTTCCCGTGCTGGTATAGGCGCGAGCTCGACTGGTTGAACCTGACGAATTGGCTGCGCAGGCTCTGGCTCATGCTCAGCCGCGACTGTGTGCGTCGTCGGCTCAGCCGCGACTGTGTGCGTCGTCGGCTCAGCCGCGACTGTCTGCGTCGTCTCGACCTCGGAAACCACAGGCGATCCGACCGTATCCTGACGAGCCCTCGGCGGCGGGTACGCAATCCCGGCCCTTGCCCTCCTAACCGCTTCAACCGTATCATCTACCTCCATCCCATTCCCAACCGATATCGTCCTGACTCTCCCATTCGCCTCTGCGACCGAAACCGAATGAACCTCCGGCGTAGCAGGTCGACTAAGGCGTTTCTCCAACGCGGATAGCCCTCCTTCCGCGCGAGGGAATGCCAATCCCCGACTGGGCGATTTACTTGGACTCGGAGGGCGACTTTCGAGTTTGGGGTCCCCGATTGGGGCGGAAAAGATGTCTTGCGCCCTTGGCGTTGACCTTGGTGGTGACTTGGGTTTGATCTGCGCATCCGACGGTTCGTGCTTTTTGTGATCTGCCGCAGCGGACATCCTTCGATCCTCTTCATCCACGAGGTCCTCCAAATCCTGCGCAGAGCTTCTTGAAGGCATGGTCGCCATATGACCCTGAACAGATCGAACGGCTTCGTCATTCGCTTCCCGGGGATCCTCGAGCGCGTTCACCACTTCGGGATTCATCGAGCGCGCAGTCCCCGCTTGACTTTCCCCATCCTCCCCGATCGTCTCGAGCAAACCGGTTTCGAAGGAAGTCGACAGTTCTTGGACTGATTCATTACTTATCATCGTCGGTGCAAGTTGTGGAGAAGAATACCTCGCCGAAGGTGCAGGAGGTGCAGGAGGCGTCGAACGAGCCGTGGATGATCCCGTCGATCCAGGGCGATGGATCGAAGGTGCAGGCGAGTTGGAAGGCTCAGGTACCGACGTCGGAGCGTACTGGTCCCACGTCGAAGGAGGAGTCGCGTAGTTGAGGCCATACGTCGAGGCGCCTGCGCCTGTACGTTGATTCGTAGCACATGAAGGGATAGTCGCAACGTGCGCTGGGCTTTGCCCGTTCGGGGCTGGCGATCGACGGGGCGGTGGAATCGGTGGACCCGCGTTTCCGTTCGAGGGTGGCGCCATAGGGTGGAAGCCATTGTAAGGTGGTCCAGTAGGGATGGGAGGCAACGAATGTGCCGATAGCGGTCTCGGCGGCGGAGCGTACGGAGACGGGAAAGTCTGCCCATTGACATTGACAGGCGGTGGTGGCGCAAAACCGGCGTAGTCAGCCGGATGCCCTTTGAACGACATGGACGAGGACGGACGCGGTGGAAGAGGTTGATGGCGACTCGAGACGGTCGAAGAAGGTGTAGGAAGCTGCTGTGGGTTCTGGTGCGCCAGATGATCGCAGAACCGAGAATGCGTGAGATCCGGCTGATTCGGGTTCACAGCGACGTAGAGATCCGCCGCAGACGGGGAGGGTGGGATCCCGAAATGCTGCGGCGTCGATTGAGGCATCATGTACTGCTGTTGCGATAGGCCCCCCGCGAACGGTGACATGAATCCAGGTCCTGGCGAAGGCGAACTGCCAAAACTGACGACAGATCCTGATCGTGACGGGTCCCCTCCGACCTGGTTGAGGTCGACGAACGATCCTGTTCGGTGAAGGTGATGCTGGTGATTCTGGGCCTGTTCTTGCGCGTTCAACAAGCCGACAGGTGAAGGCGAGAGGGCAGGGTAGGGCTGATGAGATGCGGGAGGTGCAGTCTTGGCATCGACTTGCTCGCGAATGAAAGCATGCGCGGAAGGTGGGAGTGAATGAGGGTGCGCGATGAAGAGGGGTAGCTCGACCGCAAGATCGCTCGCGAGCAGTGCACCGTCGGCTTCGATTTTGACGAACGCATCAAGTTCAAACAGCTTGCCCTTGCGTACGGTGATGCCTTCTTCCCTCGGTAGATCGACAACCATGACGCATTCGCGCTCTTCGCCTGGAGGGAACGCGAACTCGGCGCCGTGGAAGCTTTGGCTCGTGATGACGGACGTGACGATCGGTGCTGGAACCATCGGCTCTTGACCCTCGGGATAGATGATGCGTAGTCGTCGGCAGATGGACACTTTCAGATCAGAGACCTGTGTTTGTCGACCTCTCAAGTCAGCTCTGTTGCCCTCACCCTCGCGTCCAACTCGTCACTCACATGCTTTTTGGTCCCATTCTTGACCCTAGCCTGGATCGTAATCCGACTCTTGCCAATCGCGCCCAGTTCCGCATCGCGGCGCCAAAAAAGTCTGACAGGCTTCTCATCCCATTCACCTTTACCCACCCTGCACGTCACATCGAGCTTGCCTTCCCCACCAAGTCGTAAGCTCGCCGCCGCCCTTCCCTCTTTGGCGTCCCACCATTGTCCGGCTTCCCAATCGGCCCACTGAGAATCACATCCCAGAAAACGGAAAGTCAACCTCGACAAGCTGCTGTGTTGGGTCCTCGGATCATGACTCACCCTTTCCACGACGGGGACAGGACACTTGACGGATCGAACGTCGATGCTACCGCCGAAGACAGAATTGGCGAAAGCTCGAAGCTCGTACCTCGTCGTCGCGTTCGTCCCGAGCGTACATGACGAAGGCGCGTCTGTGGGAAGCTTGAAGCTGAACTTGAACTTGGTCTTGCCTTTGAGCGCGGGGTAGTATCCCTTGTGGCCGTTGACGGGTTTCGAGCCCGGGACGACGGCGTTTGAAGGGGGTAAGGTTCCGCCTTGGAAGTCGATGCGGGAAGAGAGGATTCGTCTTGTCGAGGTGTGATTTTGAGATCGGAGTTCTAGAAGATGAAATATGGAAACCTCAGTACTAGGTTCCTGCTCCTCGCCGGGACGAATCATGTCAAGCCTGCAGAGTCAAGTCGGGCCGGGACGAAGCACAAGGGGTAGCCGTCCGTAGAGGTACAACCCATCCCTAATTGCTGAATGTGGTTCCTTGTGGCCATTATGAGCCTGTGGGACCCCAAGAGGGCATATGACGCGTGTCGGACTGGATGAGCCGACGAGTTGAATGATGATCGCACGCGACGCGTCGGCGGTTCGCGTGCGATCGCTGTGCATCCAATGCATCGTGGCGAACGTCCATACACCGTAGTTTTGCCGGGGGTGATGATCCCTGCAACTCGTAGTGCACCGAATGCTTGCCCAAACACACACGCTCGATCGCAAGGCGTGCATTGCAGCCCGTCGCTCGACTCGTCCGTCCGTTCGACTGCAGTGCGCGTCCCTGCTCGGCGCCAAGACCTCTCCAGGATACTGACCTTCAAAGCCCGTAAACTCGACGCCGACCTCCCCCAGCGCCAACAAATCGGTTGCGACGCCGAGCTCCAACACGCCCCTGACCGTCTCCCCAGCCAGCCACCAGCCCGGATCAATCGCGATCCTGAGCCGGAGCACACTGTCGTTCAGCGTCCCTGTCGACGACGGCGAAAGCGGCAACGAGGACCCCGTGCCCGCCTCGGAGCGATTCAACGCGTTCGTCGATGATGATGATGAAGCGTGCGCGATACCTCGTTCGGTCATCGAGTGCATCAGCGCCTTGGGGAGCCCCATGGTTAGAGCAGCGTTGCGTCGGGCTTGTTTGAGTTGGTCGTTGGTCTCCGAGTCATAAGCCGAACCAGAAGAACCGCGCGTGGCCGAAAGGGGTGAGCCCGACTCGCCGCACGGCAATGGTCCGCTATGGTCCGTGCGCACCGTCAACCACGTCCGGGCGACAATTATTAGAAACCAATCCTTTTTGTACAATACCGTTGCAGTCACGCTATTTGCACCTCAAGCATAAAACGACTCGACCTCCTCCAGCACCTGCCCCGCCTGATGTCGCACCAACCCATCCTCGTCCGTGCCCTTGACGTACTCCAGAACAACCTTGATCCTCCCCAAATCGACATCCCACTCGTCCTCTAGTTCACTCCACACCTCCTTCTTGGCCTGTTCTGCCGAAAAAAAGACGTCCGTCGAGAGGATGATGGGGTTCTTGCTCCCACCCGTTCCAAATTTCGGCATCTTCATTCCTCCCTTCCCGAAAGGGTTCTTCTCGTCATAGCCCTCCCCATCCATCCTCTCTTCCATCGCTGCATACTTCAGCTTCTGGATCGAACTCAACGTCAACGACAAGAACAACACCGCCGACCTTCTGAAAGCGGGATGGCTCGTGTCCTTCGAGGTGGGATCGGGCGTCTCTTCGGGTCGTTTTGTCTGGTCCGCGTTGTCCGAGGCCGTCTTGAAAGGGTTCGGTAGCCTCGCCGTTCCTTCCTCATCATCGTCATCAGAACTCGACTCCTCCTCCTCCGCTTGTACCTGCCTCTTCCTCCTCACAGGCCTCGACTCGATACTCAATAACGTCAAACACGCCTCCACAACCAACCCAACCCATCCCTTGACAGCCTTGACCTCGACTTCAACACAACTCGCCAAAACAGTCAATGCCGAGCTCCTCAAAGGCGTCGGCAACTCCCGTCCTCTCAAAACCACCACCAACGTCGGCACGAGATCGGCCACGAGAATCGATAGCGCTTGACCCGCTCGTTCGATCACTTGCGTCAACGTCTCGGCCATCCTCAAACGTTTATCCAATTCCGCCCGTCCGCCTTCGTCCTCGGGGATAGCCTTGATCGCTTCACTCGACCCTCCTCGATAAATCACCAACAACCTTTGTACGATCTGCTTTCCATGCACATCAGCAAGTGACGAAAGCCCCTGGAGCGCATTGAGGTAAAGGAACGAATCCTCTTCCGAAAGGGACTGGACAAAAATGTCCAATACCGCAGGGACGAGCGCCGGATCGGTTTTGAGGAACGCGTCTCCTGAACGGACGAGCGTTCGAAGGAGGGAAAGACCTTGGGCTCTGACGGGTAGGAGAGGATCTTGGAGGTAACGGAGAGCGAGTTGGTACGTCTTGCGTGATTCGCTGTAAGGATCCGCCTTGGAGTCCGGTGCCCCCATTGTGGTCGACGCGTGAAGTGCTTCTCTAGCAGAAAGGACGAGCTTGGCTTCTCTCGCCAAGGAAGGGACCAACTCCGACTTGGACTTCTCGGCGATCGAATCGAGCTTATCGTAGATCGTCGACAAGAGCGCGTTCGAAGAAGGTGAGATGCTTTCGTTCGCTTCCAATACGGCGAGGAGGAGCGTCAAGGCCGTCAGACGCATCTCGTCGGCTCCGACACCAGGGCTGATGGATCCTTCGCCATCGTCATCTTCGGAAGCCTTGCTCGCGTCCTCATCGACGAGATTGAGCTTGAAGATGCTCGGACTTTCCTCCTCATTGACTTCCTCGATCTTGACACCGGTATCCTGTATTTCGTTCCCCTCCTCCTCATCGTCCTCCAAAGCGTGTGCAACGAACCCAAGGAGTTGTTCCGGTTTCTTCAAGATCTCGCTGCCCATCTCTTCGACCATTTGTAGCACCAACTGAAGCCTCGTCAAGCTCCTAAGCACCCGCAAAACACAAAAGCTCAACTCTCAAGGTCCATCCTCGACGCCGATTTGGAACTAAGATGACTCACTTTTTGACCCCCTGAAATGCTTTCTCCCTCCTCAACACACTCAACTCGTCCAACCACCTCATCAACAACGCCCCATTCAACTCCCCATTCCCACACTCCTTCAACCAGCCTACCACACTCTGAGCATCCACCATCGAGTCCAACTTCACCTCCTCTTCCCTCTCTCGCACTTCCAAAGGCTCGAGCACCCGAACCGCTATCCCCCCCTTCGCCAAAGGGTCGACGACGAACCGCGCTTCCCTCCGACCATTAACGAACCCGAACACCTCCCCTTTCTCCATCCTCTCGATCGCCCTCGAAACGATCTTGACGCCCTGATCGACCAAGCCTCCTTCCACTTCCTTCCCGTTTTCCTCCGTTCGACAACCTACAATCGATTTGTTCCACACTTGTAACAACGCTTTAGTCTCATCGTCGAAGCGCGGATCAACACCACCCAAACAAAGATGGGTTGATTCGAGGGATGGGTTGAGTAAAGTGTAGAGACTCAAAAGCGTTGCCAGGATGGGTGAGAGAAGGTTGACCAAGAATGATGAATAGGAAGGGGGCGCGTAGTGGGTGATCCATGAAAGTCGAGTGAGGCACGAGAGTAGCTCGAACGGAGTGACGATGGTTGCGTTGACCTCATCCTCCCTGACTATAGAGGACGGCGAGGCGTACGAATAATCAAAGGGTAGACAAGCCGCGTAAAGTTTGTTGGAGATGAAGAGGGTGCAAGAAGGGTGGGGCGGGGTGATGATGAAATGGGAGAGGACGTAGACGGTGATTTGCAGGATCGTGGCTGGAGGTGGTGGGGTTTTGGGTGATGTTGGGTCCAGGGAGGATCGGATAGCCGAGTCGAGGATGTCAAAGAGCTGGTATAGTATTGAGGAGTAATAGTCCTTCGAAGAGTAAGGAGGATTGGTCAGCGAGTAGTCGTGAAAATGACCCATACTTTCCAACCTACCTCATCCTCCACATTCCCCGACCGAGCCCTCAACAACCTCATCACCAAATCCATCTTTCTCGTATCGACGTGATCCGCCGAGCCCGCTGCAGATCCCACCCCGACAACGACGACCAACAAGGATCGAACGCCTCCCGTGCGCAAGAGTTGTCGCGAGAGCAAGTTGGCGATCGTCGGTTTGATCCAATCGTTGTCTGTCGAGGGCGTGGACAATATGGCGAGTAGGTTTGGGATGATGACGGTGGGTGGTCGACTGGGGAGGAGGAAGCGGGCGATGAGCTTCCAGTTTCTCCGTCGACTGATTCTCTGGGAGAGAAAATAGTCTTACCTGCCGAGTAGTGCGTCCAATTGGTTCTGATACTCCGACCGAGGTGATTCATCCACATGCTTTGTCGTCGACTTTGAGAGCTGCACCAGCCCACCAATCAAAGGCAGTAACACCTGAGGGATGATGAGCTGCTTCATCTCCGCATCCGCTCGGGGCCCAATGAGCTCCAACACGCCCTGTACGAAACGCTCCAGTCGTCCCTGTCCATCAGGTATTGTTTCCTCCTCGACGATCTCGACGATCTTGCCTTTGTTGGGTGCAGTAGGGGGTTGTCGAGTCGCCGTCAAAGAAGTTGGCAAGATCCCTGCGGCGACGGATTTTGCGATCCCCCATCTTGCGACGATACCGGCAAGTTGAGAGACGACTTGGTTGTCCTTGACGCTTAATTTGGGTGGCGGTGGCTGGACTTGACCGCGCCCTTTGGCCGGGGTAGGAGGTGGAGCGGTGCCCTTGTGCCAAGTCGTTTCTTGAAGCAGTTCATTGACGTTGGCGAGACTCCGTAGAGCCGCTCGTGCAGTCTCGCGTTCGAACTCGTCTTGACCACTGACTTGGTCCAAAGAGTCCCGAGCCTGTTCCCCCCTACCTATCAGAGCATAATATCCCTCCAACCTGCACTGCAACAACTCATCGAGCTGCTCCTGCCTGCTCTTGCTCGCTGAGGTTGCTGACGACGGCGAAGGGAGCTTGTTCGGGGGCTGGTCTAGGCCTAGTAAGATCGCACAGGCTTGGAATTCGTGCCGCAGCGTGGTGTCGGGCATTGGGAAAGGGTGACGGAGGGCGACGCGAGCCGAACACACGCACGAGCTGCGGAGCTGAGCTTAGCCGTAAATGACGAGTGCAAGTGGGGGAGCGTGGGGGGCGCGCCGCCTCCTGCCGCCTCGGGTACTCCTCGTTGCGAACCTGCGGAGCTTCCCATTCGACTCAGCTCAACCTCACCCCTCCACCCCACCTCGTCCCCAACACCGCAACAGTTTCTCCTCCTCGGGGCAGCCTTCTTCGGAGATGGACGACGACAATCCGTTCATGAGGACGTTCGTGCCTCAGCTGCCTGGCTCGGCCTTGCATCCGCAACAGCAGCAGCAGCAGCAGCAGCAAAGGGGATACCGATTTGCCCATTCATCATCAAAGGTAGGACAATCCCGAGCCAGTGCATTCCACTCTCAAAGCCAAACCAACTCCGATCTCTGCTCCCGCAGCGCGACCGCTCCACCTCACCCCTATCCTCCACCTCAAGCTCCACCTCCTCATCCCGAGCTCCATCCGAAGCACCCCTTGAAGACCCGTTGGACTGGGGCGGAGACGTCACGTTGGACCGACAACGCAGACGTGCGGATGACTCGGAAGGCGGTGATGGCGCGACGTTCAGGGAACTGCAAGAGCATAATGTCGGGATGAAGATGTTGCTTAGACTGGGCTGGACCAAGGGGAAAGGACTGGGCAAGGAAGGGCAAGGTAGTTTTTTTTCTCCTCATATCCTTTAGATCCCATCGCCACGACCCTCTCTCCAGCAACAAAAGCTGATGCTGACACGCTTCCTCTTTTGCGCTCGCACGCACGCACGCAACAGGCCGCCTCGTCCCCATCGACCCCACCTCAACCGGCAACCTCCTCGGCATCGGCAAAGCCGCCCTCGACACGCGCATGCTCGAAGCCTCCTCCAACCTTTCCTCTCGACCACGGGAACTTGAATCCCAAAGGATCGCAAAAGAAACGCCCGATCAAAGGGAAGCCAGATTGGTCAGTCCTTGGAACTGCGGCACCGCAGGCGCATAGCATAGTACATGGGCTGATGGCGATGTGTCGGTGTTTAAACATGCACAGGCCAAAGCCAAGTTTGAAGAAAAAGTCAAGAACGAGGTTGCAGAGACGTTGAGAAAGTTCAACTGCGATATTTGCAACAAATCGTACGTACCCACAGCATGATCTACAAACCCTCTTCTCATGTATTTTGACTAACCCGGTAACCCTGACCGTCGCTTTGCTCAGCTACACAACGGTCGGCCAGTATGACGAACACACCAACTCGTACGACCATCATCACCGTGCTCGAGCCGTCGCGACCAAGCAGATGCAACTCGATCGGGCCAAGGCGAATGGTGAAGCCGACAAGAGGAGGGAAAAGGAACGCAAGAGAGAGGAGAAGGAGATGAGGAAACTAATGGAGAAAGCAGGGGTCAAGGTACCACTCGCTAATGCAGTCCATATGACTGCGACAGCACCTGCTGTGGTCGAAGCGAAAAAGGTGGAGGAGGTGAAGAAGAGTGGCGGTGGCGGATGGGCTAAGTTCGGAGGAGGTCGCTTCGCTCCCGTTGGACCGAGTTCATCATCTTTAGTCACATCGACACCCGCTTCTTCATCCTTCAAACCTGTTGGTGGATTCGCGCCGATCGCATCAACATCAACGTCAACATCCTCGCCCAAACCAGACCGATTCGATTCACCCCTCGCGCCGAAAGCCAGCGCATGGTCAAGCATCGTTCCCTCCACATCACCGACAGATCCTCACAGCGCTCATATCCCCCCTAAAAGTGCGCGCATCACTGCGCCCCCTCGGTTCCGAGCAGGGGGCACAATCGAACCTTCGCCGGTGTTCGACGCGACTGCACCGTCGACCACGGCGCGTCTCCCGCCTCGGGATCTACCGCCACCACCTCCTCCGCCGCCGTCGATGCCCTTCGACCGACCCCTTCCTCCATCCGTAGCACCACCTCCTCCACCTCCATTACCTCCGCCAAACGCGATTACCGCGACAGTATCGAGACCACGATGGAACGTCCTCCCTTCCTCAGCCCCACCTCCATTGCCCACCTACGACGCCCCTCCCCCACCACCTCCACCACCCTTCAATCCTCCAACCAATCCAGGATCTAGGTCCCCCTTCCAAACTTCCCCTTATTCAACGTCCGCTCCCAGCTCAAGCTTCGGTGGAGGCTTCAAACCCGCTGATTTAGCATCTTCATCATCAGTTGCGCCACCCTCGAATCGCGGAGGTTTCGGCTCGGGCTCGCAAAGTGGTTTCAAGGCGAGTTTCAAGCCGATCCCGAAGGGTTGATGGGAGCAGCTTGGAATTTAATCACAGCGTTCGTGGGGGTATCGTATCTCATTGTTGTTGTCATATTATCTACGGAAGGAAAAGTACAAACTCATCTTCGTTTGGCCCTTACCTCACTGCGACCGCTTGGGGGATCTCATCTTTGCCTTCCACTCCTTCTAACTCAATAGACTCCGTCCTCGACGTGCGTCTCTTTGCCCCCCTCTCAACAGTCTTGGCCCTTCCTCTCCTCTTCGTTTCGAGCTTGCTGGGCTAATTCCTTCAAGACGGAATCGAACGCACCTTCAACTCAGGCACCGTCAAACCCTATTGCTCCTTACCCAGCTTGACCGCCTTCCCCCAATCCTTGAATCTGTGAACCCCATGCGCGTTGGATAAACTTCCTCAACTCCGTCTCCGCAGCCAAGTGAAGTGTCGCGTCCCATTGGCGATGCCCGTTCCCGCATGTCCGGGTGTTCTTCTACTGACCCTGAGGTAGCACGTCGCTCGACGACCCTTATCAGCTGCGATGGGCGGGCCTATGAGGAAAGCAGCGTCGCCGGTTCGCGGTTTCGCGACGCGCTCGCTCGTACTTTGGGGTGCGACTCGGAGCCATGTCGAGGTAATACTACGAAGGAGACTCAAGCGCGTGGGAAAGACCTAGCAAGCTTTCGATGCTGGTGTTGATCGATAAGCAATGTAGGTACGTGCGGTGCGGGTAGTGCTCAGCCAAACAACTGAGGCCGGCCCGTTCGCCGTCGCACTTGAAGTTGTCGCGCGGTGCGGGAGACTCGTAAATCTCTCATGGCCCTTTTCTGGCGCGGGAGCGGGAATTGCCCAATGAGGCGTTGCACGACCCAATTTTCACCGTACTCTTTCGAGGTAGTCTTCGACTTGGTTTGCACAGTGATCCAAAAACGTTATACCAACATTAAAACATCTTCATATCTTTATCGCCGACAGTAAAACAAAAGAGGCAGATTCAATTCGACGCAGCTCGGCGCGGTCGGCAGCAGCGCCAGAAGGCGTCCAAATCAGGCTGCTCCGAGTCGAGCTACGCGCTGTATTGCCTCTTTGGCTTCCCTTACAATCCGCTTCACGATGGTCTCGACATTTGCAAATTCTTCGCCTTTTGAATCGTGGCCGACCAAAGTCACGCTCGTGCCTGGGCCGATGGAAAATAAAGTTGAAGACCGGGCCTTGGTCAGCGACCAGCTCGCCCACGTCGTCCCCGTCTACCGCAACAACGACCCCACTCACCAGCCCAAACGATGATCCTCTCGGTATCATCCTTCCTGACCGCTTCAATATACTTCTTCTTCCCTTCCTCACTCGCAACGTCTTCCACGCTCTCCTCCGTCGTCAAATTCCTTAACCCCCTCCCATCGACATGTTCGCCCCAGCCCAACGTGCCCCTCGCATGATCGAAATTCATACTGCGCACCGTCTCTTCCCCCTTGGCGGAGATGATGCGTTTCTTCTGACCTTTGGAGTAGGTCGCTTCTATCGTGGAGAGAAAAGCGGTCCCCATGACGGCACCAGAAGCACCGAGAGCGAGGATGGCGACGAGTTGCGCACCGGTCGCGATGCCTCCACTGCCGAGGAGTAGTGGGGCCGAAGGTGAGGTCGGTGCGAATTGAGCTGCGACGGTCGGGACGAAGGAAATGATGGGGAGTCCGACTTTGTACGTCGGACCGTGGCCACCCGATTCGAGACCTGGGAAACGGGAGTGTCGTCGGGTCCGAGGAGTTAGTTCCCATCTCTCCAGGAAAGCAGAAAATTTCGGCCCGACCGCACGCCCAACCCTTTACCCCGCCCCTAGATCCCCTCGAAAACGTACCTTGAGCAGCCACGATATCGACCCCTTCCCACTCCTTCATCTGCAATACCTCATCCACAGATCCCCCGGCGACAAAGACGGTCATCCTCTTCCTCCTCTTTCCCTGCTCGACCCCCTCCCTAACCTCCCTCTCCATCGCCTCCTTCTCCAATTCCCTAACCTTCCGAACCCATTCCTTCAACTCCTGCCCAAAACTCAACCAAACCGCCTTCACCTTGGCGCGCACGATCGTCTCCAAAAAACCCTGTGCCCTCTCCGGTTCCCCATACGCTTTCTCCAACTTCCAACCGATCAACCCGATCCCAAAAGGGATCGCGTCCCCTCGTTCCAATCCCAGCCCTTTTCGACCGAGCTCAATTTGTTGCTCCAATTCTGGCAAGGGTGTATGCCCACTTGCGATGAAGCCAAAGGCTCCGGCTCGGATCGCCGCGGAGGCGAGGAGACCTCCGGCGGCGCCGGCCATGGGTGCGACGACGATGGGGTGTTGGATGCCCAGAAGGTCGGTGAGGGCTGTGCGCATGGTGGAAGATAGATTTCAACGTGTTCTTTCAGGCTGGAGGGGGGGAGTACTTGGGATTGGGACGCAATTGGGACATAGAGAGAGAGAGAGAGGGCTCCGGGAATTCGATCCGTGAAAGTGGGGCCCGCGCTTCGAGTTCCCCGCGGGCAATGATCTCAATTCACACATGGCTTGACTCAGCAAAAACGGGCCGCAAGAGATTCCAGTTTGCATTTTTGCGGAGATGTCTTGATGCTGACAACGAGTTCAAACAAGAGCTCTGAGCAACCGTCACATGTGCAAGAAACCGTTCCAATTCGTAAAGTTTACAGAGTCCCCTCAAACCGAACACTTCGTCGATCTAACCGGACAAACAACCCAGCGCCTAGCGGTTTCGAAAATTCATTTCTTTCATCATCTTCACCAGCTTCTACGTCCGAACCAGAACAAACACGCCACCGGGAAAGGAGAAACCCATCCAAAGTCCACCGCTTGAAAGCACCCCATTCCTCCTCTGGAGAGAAAGAAAAACCCCGCTCCACTTTCCTTTTTGAAACGCGCGTTACTTTGCGAACGAACCAAAAAACTATTATAAGCGGTCACATTGGGGAGAGAGAGGTTTCAAGACCACATGAGAGGGGGTGGGGAGAAGAAAAAAGGAGAGGTTCTTGGGAAAAGAGAGCGTAACAAAGAGAGGGAAGGGAAAACAAGCAAAGAAAGGGAATCAAAGTTCCCCCTTTGCTCGCGCGTTTCCTTCATCTAGTTCTCACTGTCAGCCAACTCCTTGGCCAATCGTTCGGCCTTGGCCTTGACGTCGTCCAAGTTGCCGACCATGTAGAAGGCGTTTTCGGGGAAGTGGTCCGTCTCGCCGGCCAAGATCGACTTGAACGACTTGATCGTCTCCTTTAGGGGAACGAGCTTACCCTCGATACCGGTGAACTGTGCAAAACGCGTGAAGCCCAGGGTAATCGATCAGCAACACGTTCTCGACGTGACGGCCCAGGACACCAAAGCGGAACTCACGATTTCAGCGACAGCGAACGGCTGCGACATGAACCTCTGGATCTTTCGGGCACGCTCGACCGTCAACTTGTCCTCTTCTGACAACTCGTCCATACCGAGAATGGCAATGATATCCTGGAGACCCTTGTAGGCTTGCAGCATGTGCTGCGTGGCGGTCGCGACGTCGTAGTGCTCCTGGCCGACGATGCGAGGGTCGAGCATGCGCGACTTGGAGTCGAGGGGGTCGACGGCGGGGTAGATACCCAACTCGGCGATACTACGCGACAAGGTGGTGGTGGCGTCCAAGTGGGCGAAGGTCGTGGCCGGGGCGGGATCGGTCAAATCATCGGCGGGCACGTACACGGCCTGAACACAGGTGATGGAACCCTTCTTGGTGGTGGTGATTCGCTCTTGCATACCACCCATGTCGGTCGAGAGCGTGGGTTGGTATCCGACAGCGGAGGGGATACGACCGAGCAAGGCCGACACCTCGGAACCGGCTTGGGTGAAGCGGAAGATGTTGTCGATGAAGAGGAGCACATCTTGTCCCTCGTCGTCACGGAAGTACTCGGCGATCGTAAGACCGGTCAAGGCGACACGGGCACGCGCACCTGGGGGCTCGTTCATCTGACCGAAGACGAGGGCGGTCTTGGACTTGTCGTTGTTCAATTGAATGACGCCGGTCTCGATCATTTCCTTGTACAGATCTGGAGGGCAAAGAGGCGGCGGAGGATGCAGCAAGGAGAAGGCGAGGACGAGGAAGCGCGCAGGGAAAGGGGCAAGGCATGAGAATGTGAGCACACGAACCATGCACGCTCGAGGACGGGCCTCAGACAGAGCGAAAAGACATATCGAGACTTACCGTTACCCTCACGAGTGCGCTCACCGACACCGGTGAAGACGGAGAAACCACCGTGGGCCTTGGCGACGTTGTTGATAAGCTCCTGAATCAAGACGGTCTTGCCGACACCGGCACCACCAAAGAGACCAATCTTTCCACCACGCGCGTAGGGGGCGAGCAAGTCGACGACCTTGATACCGGTCTCGAGGACTTCGGGCGCGGTCGATTGATCGACGAAGGCGGGGGATTCGGCGTGGATGGGGCGGTAGGTGGTCGCCTTGATGGGTCCACGCTCGTCGATCGGCTCACCGATGACGTTGATGATGCGACCGAGGCAGCCGTTGCCGACAGGGATCATAATGGGGTTTCCTGTGTCGATGACCTTTTGGCCACGGACGAGACCCTCGGTACCTAAGGAAGAGAGAGGGGAGAGGAGGGCAAACGGACGACGCGCATCAGCAGGGTGATCACGCACGCAGGCAACGGCTCAAGTGGGCAACGAGTGCCCAACGCTGAAAGCATCAAGGTCATCAAGACAACTGACCATCCATGGCAATGGTTCGGACGGTGTTCTCTCCGAGATGCATGGCGACCTCAAGGACAAGGCGGTTCTCGGAGCCCTGTACCTCGAGGGCGTTGAGGATGGGGGGGAGATCCTCGGTATCGAATTGGACCTGGTGGGTGGCAAGGAATACAACCTGTCAATACACGTGCCCGTCCATGTGCAATCGCTTGCTGCACTGCGCGGTGGCATGGTGCCGAGTGCGCGAGACGGAGACGATCGTGGGCACGAGGGGTGGACGCGGTGTGGACGCGGTGTGGACGCGGTGTGGACGCGGTGTGGACGCGGTCTGGCGATCGGGAGCAGTCGGGGCAAGCGCGGCCCAGCATCGCGAGCTCCCGGCTGCCGTGCGCGCGCCGAGCGCAGGGGCGCACACGCAGCCAGCGCCCGCGCCCACGCCAGCGCGCCAGAGCAAAGGCCCACGCCCGGCAACGGAGCGAAGCGGATGGGCGCACTCACATCGACGACGGCGCCGATGACGGTCTTGATCTGACCAGTCGAGCCCTGTTGCGCCGTGGCGTAGGATCGGACTGGTACAAAGTGAACACACAGGACGATGGGGGCATGATTAGCAATCCGATTCGGGTAGCGGAGCCTCGGTCGGGGGTGGGTTGGCGGAAGACGCAGGCGGGCCAACGAGAGGTCGCTCCCCCGTGCTCCGCTGCCACGCCGAGCACACCATTCTGCGTCCGGCGTGAGCGAGTACAGCGTACACAGCTGGCTGGATCGATCTGGCCAGCGAAGGGACGCATGCCACTCACCCGAAGAGGCACCGGCCGGGGCGGACTGGACAGCCGCGATGGTGGGCTTGGGGGCGGCGGCCTTGGTGACCAACGTGCGAGCACCCTGCAAGAGCGCGGGCTTGGTCGACGCTTGCTTGGCAGCGCGTCGGCTGACCTGACGCAGCGATCGTGAGACGCCGTGCATGATTGAAGAAGGAAGGGGGGGGATTACGGGGTGGGATGCGTAAGAGCGAACAAGACGGAAGCGAGCGAAGGCCAGGCAAATCGGCGCACCCAAGATGCACCACAGCTCACCAGCGCCTACCACAGCGCACAGCAGCGCACCACGCCTGGCCCCTCCTGGCCCGCAGCAGGAAAATCGCCGGGCTGCCAGGTGCTGGCGAGGCTGGCGCGCTGCTGGCTAATACTCGCGCCGGATGGTCCTGACACGCCAACAAGACTTGTCCAAATTCACTGAAATAACTTGGTGATTGCATCAAACCAACCTGGAGGTTCTCATCGCGGCCGCGACGAATCTGCGCTGGGGCCTCCCACTACTTCCTAGAGTTAGGTGAAGAATTTAGAATATCATTTAATTATATGAGGCGTTCCTAAATAAGCCAACTGATGTAGTCATTCCAGCTGCCTCTTATTTGATACACCTGCGATGGATCGCCGCACCCAGCGTCTCGGCCGAATTCTTCCTCGACTCGACCAACGCGTGGGCCCAGTCGAGGATTGTGTCATCGTCGAACTGTGAGTATCATGAGATGTGTTCGAGAGTCAGCATCACTTTGATAAGCACTACCTTCTTGATCTGGTCGGAGAAACGAAAGTCGCAAGATCCGACCACGTACCTTCTCAAACTGCTTCAACATCACAACGTTCCCAATGACCTTATTCCTCTCCTTCCCGACCTTCTTGGCCCAGTTCGTCACTTCTTTTCCGATCTTTTGCGTCGCCTCCCGGCATTTGGTGCGGAAGTTGCGTAGCCTTTTGACGTGTTTAGCGTGGTCGGTCGCCTTTGTGGAGGTCAGATGCTGCGTTACGACCCCGAAGGCGACGTCGAGTAGACAGTAGGCCTGGGCAATGCGATCGGCAAGTGTGAGCTTGTATGGCTGCCTTAGCAACTGATTGATATAGTGCTCACCTCGAACGCATTCGCAGCAATGGACAGCACCTCCCACGGAAGTCGTGCCCAGTCCTCGATCGCAGACGTGAGCGACGCAAGTTGATCTGCACACGGATGGAGGCGAATCTTGTCTCGTCAGCCATGACATCATGATTACCAAACAAAAGCAAAGACTTACCCGAAAAGAAGGAGTATGCTAGCTGTTCGGGCTCGGGATCCTCCAATACGGCGACAATGACCTTGCCGGCCAGTCGCGAAAAGTCGACCATCGCCTTCTCGGATGGCAACAACTGCAGGGAGCGATAATGGTCAGCCACAAACTCACGCATATCTGGAACTCATCCGCTCACTTCCGTCGATTCCAGCGCCTGCTCATTTGCCTCATCGGCAACAGCGAGAGGATCCAAGAACCGCTGATAAGCTTGCGCCATGGCCGTCATCCACTCCCGTCCCGGTCTGGGCCCCAACCCCGTCTGATCCCAAATCGACGCCTCGTCCTTACGCTGCAAATTTGGGATCGTAGCAAAATCGCGATTATCGGAATACCGGTCCGCATCGCACGATTGTAAGATGGCCTTGAGAGGATCGGTGGTGAACCCTAGGGAAGGGTTGATGACGGCGCCACGCAAAAGTTGGATGCGCAGACTCTCGAGGAGTACGAGATCTCTGGTGTACGAGTTGCTCAAGCGTGTTCGGAACTCGACGAAATCCTCGATCTGTGGGATAAGGGCGTGTGATGAACGCTCCCGCGCCGAATATACCTGTAGCTTCACTCAGGCGTCGACTGACTTTGGACAAGTTGCGAAGCATAAACACTCGAACGACCATGTCGGCTGCTTCGCCAAGCCCAACACCATACCACCTCTTGGCTTTTCTCAATTCGTCCAGAATACCGGCATCGTTCGCCGACGTGGTGGCGCCTGCGGCATTGGCAAAAGTTGAGGCCCTGGTGGCAGCGACGTGGACAAGCGTGTCGAACTGGATTGACTTGATCCCCAAGCTCCTGTTGAGATCCATCGATATCGAAGACGCTCCCAATTGCCGCTGGATGTTGATTGCCAACAACCTGATTTGGTACTTGTGTCTGGATCGCTGCAGGGCATAGTCGAGGACGAGCAAGGCCGATTCAAGTCGACTCCGGTCACGATCGAGATGGTAGGCCGAGACGAAGGCTTGCGCCGCCAGAAGAGCAAAGTCGTCCGCCGGCTGGAGATCGGTCGAGTCGAGGTGGGACCCAAGGGGTAGCACCTGGAAGTATCGAGTGAGGTAGGAATGGGCGAGGATGACTTGGGCTTCAGCCGAAGTCGAAGACGGAGCGAGGAAGCGTGCGATCTTGGCGGCGTTGATGAGCGAATACGCCAGCTTTTCCGTCTAAAGGGAATGGACAAATGTTGTTGAGCGAGAACCCGAAACTTCTCTGATAAGTACAGGACTTACAATATCACCAGCACTATTGTCCCTCTCTTCCATATTTTGCCTGACCTGTCTTGACTCCTCCTCGTCGAGGACCTCGAGGTATGCTCGCAGGTCATCAAAGCAGCACATTTTGCTCTCGAACCGCTCGAAGTACCTCGTCACCAGCTTTCCCAATCGCTCCGAGCCCTCGTCCCATCCTCTTCTCCGATTCTCTCGGGCGATCTCCAAAACACCAAGCAGATACCCTCGTTCATGCGGTGCCGAAGATGCATGAAGCCCTTCGGAGAACTGGTCGAGGAGTTTCCGGGTCTCATCGACTAACTGCTGTCCCTCCGCAGTCGGTGACGACCGAGGTGTGAAATCCGACGAATCGGACGAGCCAGCAAAGGCGAGGGAAGAATCGTCGGCCAGAGCGAAAGCGGAGCGGATGAGGTAGAGAAGGGTGTGCCAATTGGTATCACTGTGAAATCGGGGCCAATCAAAGTGTGAGCTCGTGCGATCCAAGACCTGCTTTCGATAGAAGAGAACTGACCCTTCCTCTATCCCTTTCTTCATCCGTTCCCAGCCTGCCTCCCACACCCCGCTTGCGCTGGATCCGTGCTTCAACTCGATCTCCCGTCTCCAGATCTTCAGTCCTAGTCCAGTTGCGCAATGCGAGTCTGCTTCGGGTGATGCCAAGTGCCGCAGTAGCCTGGCCGTGGGTGGCAGCTCCCCCGTCGAACTCGGGAGCGAGGGAAGAACCAATGCCGACGTCGAGTCCGACGGCCGGTGGATTGCACAGAGTTCGAGGAAGCGCGTGACGAGATGGAACTCGTGATCGGATTCGTATCTTTGGTCCTGGTCGCTGGTTGCTCCTTCCGAGGTTGGCTTGAAGTGGGTGGCCAACTGTCGCTCGGCCAAAGTCAGCAGCACCTCCTCCGTCTTGTCCACGTCCGCCCCCGCTGTTGTCGGCGAGCTGCGGACCTGCAGGAGAATCGCCGCGACCGACCACCACAGGTAGTGCGTCTGGTCCGGATTGTATTTGTGCAGCCGCATACTCGTCTGTAGACCGCGTCGGAGCACAGGGACGGATCAGCAACTGAAGAATCTGTCATGGCGAGGTTCGGGTCAGACGAACCTGCTGGGCACTCCTGTAACTTCCCGAGCGGACGAAGGCCTGGAATGCTTCGATGTTGACATCTTCCTTATTTGGATGCCGCTCAACCGCGAGGCTCATGAGCGCATCGACCTCTTCATGGGCAGAATCTATTCGACAGTTCGGTGTTACCGGCGTAAGTGAGCCTGATCTTCTCTCCGAGACAGCTGTGCCACTCTACTCACCTTCGTCGTCGTTCACCGCCGCTATAGTACAAGCGAGTACCAACAGTGTCTCGGGATCGCCGAGCCCGGCTCCGTTCGTGTGAGTCTTGATGTACTCGATCGTCGACTGGATCTCCTTGCGAGCCGAATCAGCCATCGGTCGAGGTCCACCAAGAGCCAAGCAGTTCAGCGCCTGATGGACCAATAATGAGTTCAGTCGTTATATTCTCAGACCAACATATACCTCTTTCGAACTGACATGGGCCAGGTAGTGGTGCGGCAGCTTCTTCAGCTGTTTCGCAACCGCGAGCTGGGCCATCTTCCAGTTGTGCACCTCGAGTGCAGCTGTACCGCCACCCGAAGATTTCCCGAATCAGCTCATTCCATCAGATCCATGTCGAATCAAGCTGAGCCGATTACGGGTCGAACGTACCACAGATGGGTTGAAGCGCACGAGCTTCGGCTGGTGCGACCGACTTCTTGCGGTACAGCACTCCGTTCACCAAGTGGGATAACGACATCGCCATTCTTCCAGCCCTCTTCAAAGTTCCTGCTCCCCGTTTGCTTGAGCCTGTCGAGCACGTGTATGAGAGCACGCGGGGGAGAGATGGTGCCGAAGTGCCGCGAGCTGCGAGTGGGGGAGAGTCGGTTGGGCTTGGCTCTCGCACGGTCCCCTTTCTCGAGTAAGTCTGATTAATTTTCTCCGCCCGATCTCCCGCGGATCCGGTGCAGGACTCTCAAACTCGTTGCCTCAATGCGGGATGTTCTAGCATACTTCTCAAATTGCATACTGCGCCCCGAAACACCCCAATTCTCCGAGGAGACAGTATGAATCTCTACTCGGCGACGATCAAAGTCGCCTTGCCTGCCCCCGTACCCATGCACAGAGTCGCGACACCGACCTTCTTGTCCGTCCTCCTCAACTCGTAGATCAACGAACTCAAAAGACGGCCTCCAGTGGCCCCTAAAGGGTGACCGACCGCAATCGCTCCTCCCTTGGGGTTCACCTTCTTGATGTCCAAACCGAGCGTCTCGATGACCATCAAAGATTGCGAGGCGAAGGCTAAATATAGAGAGTCAGGACTTGATCATTTTGGGCCAGTGGGAACAAATGAACGTACCCTCGTTCAGCTCGAAAATGTCAACATCATCCTTGGAGATGCCGAACCTCTCAAACAACTTCGGCACAGCGTACGCAGGTCCGATACCCATCACCCTCGGCGGCACACCGACGACGGCCGAACCGACCCACTTGGCCAGCGGCGTCAAGCCCAACTTTTCCGCGACGTCCCTCCTGACCAAAGTCAACGCACTTGCACCATCCGAGATCTGCGACGAGTTGCCCGCCGTTCCGGTTCCATCGGCCGTGAAGGCGGGCTTCAACTTGGCCAGCGACTCCATCGTCGTCTGAGGTCGGATGCCCTCATCTTTCGAGATCGTCTTGATCTCGGTGCTCTCCGGCTTGTCGCCCTCTGCCGGGGTGACCGATCGAACCTTGATGGGCACGATTTCTTCGGCGAGGTAGCCAGCATCCTGGGCGGCCTTGGCCTTGGCGTGCGAAGCGCAGGCGAATCTGTCCGACAGAGATAGACATGCGTATACATCAGAACGATAGGCCCCATTTTCATCGAGAGAGCAGGCGCGCAAGACTCGCTCGTCCTGTTGCTGGCGCGAGTACCCGTGCTCGGCCGCAACGTTTTCCGAGGTTATGCCCATCGGCATTAAACAGTCCTGAGCGTCCTGGGACTTGCTCTTTTTGATGAAAGGGGAGATGTTGACGGGGATCGCTCGGGTCTGGATTGAGTGTGAAACGGGATGAGCAGAGAAAGGGTGTCAGCAGGCCAAGCGCGGTGCTAAGTAACACGGAATCGAAGGTGGGGCTCCGAAGTCAAGAAGGACTCACCCCGTAATCTCTCGTCATGTGCTCCACACCAGCGGCGACTCCCATGTCGATCATACCACTTTGGATCGATTGAGCGATGTCGGTCACAGATTGTAGCGAGGAAGCGCACTGTCGATTGACGGCCTTGAATCCAGAGACGATGGGGAACCTTTCGGTCGTGGGGGCAAGACGGGCCGCGGCTTGTCAGCGGAGGTGCAATCAACAACTTCGGTGGACACCAGGATCACGGCGATCGAGTCGTAAGCTTACCCAGCATCCAAACTAGCCAACCTCCCCGACTTGGCTCCCCCCAACTCCATCAACACCGTTCCGACATGGACGTCCTCGACGAGGCCGGACTGGACATCGACGCCTTGCGCCTCGAGCTTCTCCCGTGTCGACTTCAAGACGTGCGACAGCAACTCTTCAGGGTACATGTCCTTGTAAGCGCCTCGGAACTTGGCGATCGGCGTTCGTAGAGAAGTGACGATCTATGGGGATTCAGAAGCGGATGCCGAGGTGAGCCGCGGCTCGCGTTCAGGATCCTCGGCTTCGGCAGCGGCGTCGCAACGTATGTACGGTGGACTTACCACGACATCATTGGCGTTCTTTTTGAGGATGTTGGAGAGAGAGCGGCGAACGACGGTAGCTTGAACCATTTTGAGGGACAGAAGCGAGAAACGTGGGACAAGTGTGGGGTTGCTGAGAGAAGTGCAAGAGCGAAAGATTGTCTTTCGGCGACACCTTGGCAGTTGTGCTCGACTCGCACGGACCACCACCGCAGGGCAAATAGTTCAAAGCACCTTGTGTGAGCGCCAGCAGTCTCAGTCAGCATTGTATGCATTTCAAGTCGCAAAAGAGGATAGGACCCTTTTGACTCGTGGTCACCATACCAGGCAAAAGAA
The DNA here is from genome assembly GCA_022506055.1 of Microbotryum violaceum. Lineage (NCBI taxonomy): Eukaryota > Fungi > Basidiomycota > Microbotryomycetes > Microbotryales > Microbotryaceae > Microbotryum > Microbotryum violaceum. The sequence continues at coordinate 3,111,821 of JAKMXP010000001.1, forward strand.
AAATGTGTGCGATCGTAGACGGTTGTTCAACAGAGGCCATCGAGCGGTGATTCTCTCAGACCTCGCACAAAAAAATTGTTAACTAACTAGAGCAATGCCGGACTCGAACCGGCAACCCTCAGATCTCACGTAATCGCGTTGGGACGCGACTAGTAGAAGTCTGAAGCGCTAACCATTGCGCCAAATGCCCGAAACAACCCCTATCTTGCATAGCTAGATCACACGCACAAGGTCCTGGCATTCTCATTCGTATTACACATTTATGCAGGGGGGCGGCCTGAACGTTCTACAAAAAAAAAAAAAAGCCGGCCTGTTCAGCGAGTTTTGATCTGCGCCGTGCTCTTTGCGCGCAAGGGTTTGATTTTCACCCATCTGCTTGTCGTCACTGCTTATAACCTCTTATGGTTCTTATTGTAGCGGTCCCAGCCAACCCGAACGATTGCAGTTTATGAGCCCCGGTAAAACAAAACACAAAGGGCGGCTTAAAAACAACTCCGCCCAGTTATTTTCCGATACAAATGTATTAGGGTTCAAGAACTGAGCTACTGGCAATATGAGATGTAAGCTCGAAGCGTCGAGATTTATTCACTCCTTAGTCTCCACGAAGGTGTCGTCGATCGAGGCGACGCTCGACGAGCTGACCTGCGCCCGGCGCTCCTCTTCCGAAAGGCCCATGCGCGAGGTGTCATAGCCGTTCGCCTCGAGGTAGACACGGAAGGCCTGTGATGATCAAAAGGACCATGCAATCAGCACAAGTGCTGCGAAGCGTTTTGTCTTCAGTGTGTACCATGGAACGGACCTCGTCCTCATTGGTCATGTGATCAGCGTGAATTTCGGGAACGAGGAAAAGAACGCAGATCGCCGAAAAAATGGCTGTGTGAATCAAACAGAGAGTGGAAAGAGTCAATAAGATGGGCACAGTACACATACACCTGTGCGGTCATTCCGAAATCGAACGGACCGAGACCACTGCCGACCCAGAAGGGACCCGAGGCCTGCTTATCGCCGGCGGGGAAAGACGCGATGATCTGAGAAGTGGAGATGCGCTTAGTGAGCATACAGCGCCTGTGCGGTCGTAGGTACGTCGCCAAGACCTACCTTCGGGAAAGCATAGGTTCCAGCAAAGGCACCAATCTTGCCGATGGCTGCTGCTAGTCCGTAGAACCGTCCACGCACGGCAGTCGGCCAGCTCTTGGAGGCGAGGAGACCTGCAAGACCACAGGCAAGACGAAAGCATGAGCTGCCCGGGCACTTGGGTGTGGAGTATTCGAGAGTCCCGACCCGTACCGAGGCAGTCACCTGGACCAAATTCACCGAAGGAGAGGAAGATGCCGTAAATCACAGCGAATCCAGCAACTGTCCGAGCGAGGGGGGGACCCACAGTTAGTAAAGGTTCTGAAGCAGCCGGACTGGAATAGGACTCACCGTGCTTTTGGAGGGGACCGAAAGCAGCGGACATGGCGAATCCAATGACGGCTTGGAGGACGAGACCGATGATCATCTGCCTCTTGGGCTTGATCTTGTCGACGGTCACGGCTCCGATGATGCAACCAGGCATATAGAAGCTGTAGTCGAAACACGAGTCAGCTAGCTGATATGCTAGCGAATCGAGATCACAACACTCACGCGTTGATGACGATGTTCCAGGCAAAGATGGTCTTAAGGGACTGAGATAAAGAACGAGCCGGTGCGGTCAGCAAGGCCGCCATCTGCATATAACGAAAGAGTGCATCTTACATCAGATCCACCAGTGATGATGTCGACAATAGTCGAGGAGTATATGCCGAACGGGTATGCGATAAAGTCGTAAACGAACCTGAGGGGGAAATTACGAGCCAGAACGATTTCAATACGACACGATACGACACTCCACATCACTTGCAAGACCACGTCTGCTCACCAAGCAATCGACAATCCAAGGAAGCTCTTCCAGTATCGCTTAATCGTCAACCAGTAAGGAGTAGGAGCGTGCTTCATGCTGGCGACCTGGTAGCGAGCCGGTTCGGCCATGCGCAGTCGCCAGAAGAGGACCAAGACAGGGGGGATAATACCGATCGCGAAGCAGAGGCGCCAGACGACACGAAGGTGGTTCTCCCCGGCGATCCATAAGAGGACGAGGGGCACGAAGGCCGACACGACGAAGGCGGCATCGATGGCGCAGTTGGTTGCGAGGGCGAAGAGCATGTGTTGCGTACCTTTTTTGATGGAGGGATCTTCGGTGTTCTCGGAAGCGCCGACTGATCCAGCGGGGTATTCACCACCTGTCGTGAAAAGAGTGATCTCCGCATCAGCAGACTGCGAGGAGTATTTCACGGTGACAGTCGGACGGAAAGGGACACCACTCACCGATTCCAATACCACTGATGAACCTGTAGGCGATCAAGGCGTTGAACATACCCTTGTGGCTGCCCCTGGCGCCGTATGCGCCCGTCTGCAGGCAGGCAGCCACGGCGACAATGACGGCAGCCAGCATCATGCCACCTTTGCGACCCATGCGGTCCACCAAAAATCCGAACGAGAGCATACCGAGGACGGTGCCGGCGAAGCCCATCGCAGAGAAGAGGGTCGAGTAGTTGCCGGGGAACTCCTTGGGGTACAAGCGTCGCAAGATGGTGTTGACCGATCCGACGATACCCTATCCATAGAAGACCGCGAGGACACCAAACAGCGTCAGCACGGTACATCATCTCATTCGGAACTTTATTGGCCTCTTTGAAGGCTTGGATGCGAGGACGGCTCGCCGCTTTCTCGCAACCCACTGCCGCCGCTCTGACCAGGTCGCAGGTGACGGGGCGTGACTCGCCCAGTGCGAGGTAGCGGCTGAGACAGGCTCCAGAACTCACATTCTGATACCCATCCGAGAAGAGGGCGGTCCCGCAAGCAAAGACGACCGAGATCTAAGCAAGCAAAAGCCAGCAGCCAGCTGAGGGTCAGTACAACTAGCGCTCGGTGATAGGTTGAGGCTCGACTAAAGTAATAAATTGGCGACCGCGCGCCGGCCAATGAGAAACCGGCGGCGTTTCGACCTTCTCGACCACGGCGAGATGCGGTCCCTCGTCCGACAGGTTGACGAAGTTGAGCCACTCACTTTGCCGAGACCTCGTTTGTAGGGGAGTGCGTGAGGCACGGTTTCAGCCATGTTGGGATCGCACGAAAGCAGGTGGTCGGGTCGGAGAAAGGTTTCTGGAGAAGGGGGAAAAAGCAAGAGCCACAGTCTGGTTAAGATCTGATAGAGTGAAAGTCGGACTAGCAGCTCCTCATATAAGTAGTCAATCGGCACGCGCTCGGGCACTCGGGGCAAATTGAAATCCGCGTGGGCCGTCTCCCATATGCGCGCGGCCGTCTGCGCGTCTGCGGCCGTGCGCCCGCTGGGCCACTGCAGCGCTTGAGCAGAGTCGAGATGGGCATACTTTGGTTCCCGAAATAGACGGCTACGTCCCTCCCATGTGAAAGATCGCTGAAATGGAGACGATTTAAGTACTCCAGTCTGGGGATTGCGGAGTAGTCGCGAATACAATGCGCAAAAACAGCAGAAAAGCAGGTCCCTGACTCGGACTTTCCTACCTCGCCGGTTGGTTTGGGGAAGGGTGATCAAAGAACGTGCGCTTTATGGCCCACGTTCGAGTTTCCGTGCACTGTGCAGTCGGTCAAACTCCACACGGTTCCCTCGACGCTCCTATTGCTGGCCCATCATGCTGGGGGCCTTCTCAGAAGGGTCTCGGTCGGACTCGGAACTGGACAGTGCGGCAGCTCCCGCTGTCGGCCGGTGCGGAAACCCGAGCCTGCCAAATGTCGTTGAAATCCTGCGGGAGGGTCAGGTTCTTGGAACATATGGCATTGCTTTGCAGAAGATCCCATCAACGAGTCCTCGAGCACGTTTCGTCATGTTAACATGGTCGTCCTCGCTCCCTCTTTGACGACTCGAAGTTCTCTGCTCCCAGCTTGAACTCTCAGTCTGGTGCCAGTCAAATGCAAAGTCACGTGCCCGCGCGCGTCCAGGATTTCATCAGTCGCCGAGTCCCCGATCGAGTGCTTCGATTTCGAATGACAGAATATCAGTCGCATCGAGCCACTATTCCCTTCACGGAGTACTCAACCAGAGTGATAAAATATCTACCTGTATGCCGAGCGATATCCGACCATGTTCCGTCTTCGAGGGAGTTGAACTTGCGACGCTCGGGCCTTGCGTCATGTGGCGCCTCGACCACGGCTCTCGTGGCCTCTCATCTTCCCCAGCTCGACCAGTGCCGCGGCGCGACCCATGGCCTCAGTCGCATCCACTTCAAAGACCCTCGTCTACTCTCCCTCTCCCTCTTCTTCGTCTTCGAATGCCACCGAGCCTATCGCCTTCCGTGCGACGACCGAATCAGCGGAACCGCTCGCACTCGGCGAGCCAGAGCCAGTTGATGGAACCGACGTCGACGACCATCGCTCGTGGCAGGTCGTGCTCGTAACACCGCAGAAGAAGCTCGTCATTTACAACACCCATCGCAACTCACTACATGTCGCATCAACACGGCAATGGGCTGAAGCTTCCGACGATGCGGAGACTGTAGTATGGGATGACGAAGAAGGCGTGGAGCACTTCCAGCGTCCCGACGACTATGAGGACGACGTGGAGACGGCGCAGGAAAGGGCGAAGCCAACGATGACCACGACACGCAAGACCACACGGAGTAGGAGCTTCAACATCGGAACTGTTTGTCCACTGTGTCATCGGCCCTTCACTTCGGACCCCAGAGGCAAACGAAACGATCTGGGGAGGGCAAACGCGACGACAGCAAGTGGAGCCCAATTCCGATTTGGCCAACGCGCCACCGAACCGAGGCTCGATCTCATACAAGGTCGGAATGCAAGGAAATACTCGTCCTACTTCGCGCTCTTGTCCCATGCGACCTCGAGAACGAATTCTCCTTGCGTCACCGGCGCTTCGGCCTCGGCTCGAGCGGAACAGGCTGACCAGCAGAATGGGGGTTCGGTCACGCCCGATGGGACGGAGAGGTTGCAGAATTCGACACTCAACACAGGCTACTTTGAGAGCTTCTTCGAGACGTTGCAACTGTTGGGCAAAGGTGGGGCGGGCAGTGTGTGGCTCGTTCGGCATGTGCTGAACGGAGAAGCACTCGGCTTGTACGCTTGCAAGAAGGTTGCGGTTGGCAACTCGGCTCCCTCGTTGTGAGTGACGTGGCCCCAATCAACGACTCGAACTTGGACCATTGATTGGATTCCGCTCTACTTCTAAGACTCTTGATCCTGCGTGAAGTGCATCTGCTCGAGGCTGTCCAGCATCCGAATATCGTCACTTATCATCACGCATGGGTTAGTTTATTATCGGTGAGGCGTTTGGTACACAATGCTGACCCTCTGCATGTGGTCATTCTCGTAGGTCGAGTCGGCTCAACTCTCCCTCTACTCCCCGCCCGTTCCAACATTACACATCCTCATGGCCTACGCGAACGGTGGATCACTTGCGTCCTTCATCGATCGACGGCGTGGCTCCAGTTCTTCGCCGGAGGACGGGACGGGCGGGTCACCCGCTCAGCGCAAGGAACGACATCGCCTACGGAAACTCGGCGCAGTACATCTCCTACGTGTGGACGAGATCGTGCAGCTGGCGAGGGACGTGACGATGGGGTTGGGCTTTCTGCACCAGCGCAATATTTTGCATTTGGATCTCAAGGTAAACACTGAATATTGCTTGGGGCCACATCCAAAACCGCACGGAGCGCCATCTGAATGGAAGATAATTCTACGATACTTGTTACAGGCTGAGAACGTTCTACTGCACTGGGAGGAAGATGCACTCTTGCCGATTGCAAAATTGAGTGACTTCGGGAACGCCACCAGCGACAAGTGGAATCGGGAGCGCAGTGAGTGACCAGCAGTGCGACCCCAAATATGTCACTTGAGCGTCCGTCCAATTAACTTTGGGTCCTACTCATCCAGCTGGGGGTTCGGGAACACTGATGTACACCGCACCCGAGGCATTCGAACTCGACTCGAGGGGCCGCCTGCACACCGCGGATCGGGCGACGGACCAGTGGGCTCTGGGGCTTATCTTCCACTTGATGAGCTTCTTCACACTTCCGTATCGGTATCAGGATGATACAAAAAAGCTCGAGGAGGAGATCAAGGCCTACCCCGGGTGAGTGCTGCAATCTTTGCAGTCAATTGCTGGCGCGGGATGAGCTCAATCACGTACGCACTGGTCTGTGCTAGATTCTTCCCGCACGATGCCCTCACACTCGACCATGGAAATCGTCACGACTTGCCCGCGTCTTTGCTTTTTCTCACAAGCTGTCTCATCCATCGCTTGCCGGGGGAGAGACCGAGCTGCGAGAGAGTCCTCCTCGCTCTGGGAGAGATCGACAGGGTTGACGGCGACGACAATGCCCAGGAAGACGATGGACATGCAACCGCGCAGTTGGGTTTAGTCAAGTCGTTGACGCCTCCCAGTAAGGCACCTATCAGTATCATGGTCAGTATTGATACGTTCGGTGTGCGTTCCACCACAATCCCCGATTCACGAAACTGCCTCTATTTCACGCAGCCCCGCCGCAAGCTACTGTCGGCATCCTCTTCTCAGTTGATAAGCGTCGATCCGGCCAGCACCAAGCAGATAGTACAGCAAGTACAGCAGCCTTTTGTGATTGAGTTGTCGCAACGATCGGCTTTGGGGGTGATTACGCTTCAGGTCAGTCGCCGTTTTCGCAGCTGCGATGGCGAAGATGAAGGCAGTACACTGAGTTTTGTACGATTTCCTACCCATCAGGCGCTCTCCCTCGCTTTACTTCATCCCCCCGACTCATACTTCAGCATCAGACAGGTGCTCGTGATTGTTGCAGGGGTGTTGGCCGAAGTTTTGGCGCCTCGGGCGGCAGTTTTCGTCGGCGTTAGCTTGCTCGGCGGCTGGGTACTAGTAATTCCGATTTGGTAGTCGTATCTGCTGGTGGATGCAATCGGTAGTTCTTCCTCCTTTTTTATTGTGATGAGCACACCTGGAACTCGCAATCTGGGCAACTGTGCGCTCAAGGCGGCAAGTCGTTCGTTCATGGATTTTGGCTTGTACTACCCACCACCCTGTCGCTCTGCGCTGCTCCCCCACCTGAGTGCGCGTGCCCACAATGTCAACGCCGTCGACGCCGTCGATGGACTCGATCGTCGAGCTCATCAAGTCGACCTCAACGTTCGAACAACTACACAAAGAAGGTCAGGTGCACAACACGCCCCTCGTAGTGCTGACTGGGTCCTGTACTCACTCTCCACACTGCGGTCGTCGTCGTCATCGCTCGCAGTGCAACAGCTACGCAAGCTCGACAAGGCCTCGAACGACAACAACACCTCCATATTCGAAAACGCATTACAGGATGGACGAGACCCACTGGAAGTCTTGGATTCGTTGCGGCACTCGGCGGGGTATCTCTTCATCCTGTACGTGGAGCACACGCGACGCACCCCTCTTGGAGCGAAGCGAGGAAACTCGACACGTGCTGACTGAGCCTGCGGACGTTCGTCTACGCACAGCAACGCGAGATTGTCGGTCGAGGGATGTGATTTGGATCGTATGCTGCCTCTGCTGCTGGGGTTCAGTGAGAAGTTCGACTATGAACAGCTCGCCCTTGTTCCCGACCAAGGTCAGCCGCGTCGCACGACACACCCCTGGCTCCACGAATGGCATGCTCATCTCAATTTTTCTGATGTGTGTCTCAGTCTCTTACCTCGTCAAGACCATCACCAACTTTGTGCAGTCAAGTCCAAGTCACCAAGCTGTCAGTCACGCTTCTCACAACTCTTCTGGCGGGGCTCCCTGTCGGGCCTCACCTTCACAATCGTTCGCTCACTCATCGCCACCGCTGCATGCTCCCTTCCTCACAGACGATTGCCTTGCTTCTGCCGCTGCGACTTTTGGTCATGCGTAGCTCCCGACCAGGCCATCTCACCGCACTGCACCCCGGCTTCCTCGATGTAAGCTGGTCAAGGTATTTCATTCTCGGCTCTGATCGCCGTGCTGACGCCCAGACGTGCTTATCTCTCTCAGCTTTGCATCAAAAGTCGCGCCTACGACTTTGCTCTGGACCTGCTTCTGATAGACACGATTGATGTCGACCACACTGTGAGTCAAAGCTCGGACCTCGGGTTTGGATGTGTTTTCTCCTCTGCTGATCAATTCGTTGCGCACGATAGCTCGGACAAGTCAAGTACATGGATCACCTGCAGTACCATTACCTCGGGGGTGTTATTCTCGCCTTACTCAAGTATAACGAGCGTGCGATTGACTTTCTTGAGATTGCAAGTCAGCTTCCCCGTCCGCGGTCGAGATCCTGTGCTAACCTGCATCATCACTTGGTGACAAAAGGCCGTCTCTGCGCCTGGCCACTCGGTCTCACTGGTTCAAATCGACGCCTACAAAAAGCTTGTTATCCTTCAGTTGCTCACCCGCGGCAAGACGACTCCTCTTCCCAAATATACAGCCCCGAATGTCCACGGTGCGATCAAGAGTCGATGTGCGGCCTACCTCGACTTCGCGACCGCCTTCATGGAGCTCGACAAGTCCGCCCTCTTGAATCTCGTGGCTCAGCATGGACCCGCGTTCGAGGAGGATCTCAACTCGGGATTGGTCAAGCGTTGCCTCGCCTCGCTGCGTCGACGTCAGATCGAGAAGTTGACCGAGACGTACATGGCCTTAAGTCTCGGTGATCTGTGCCAGGCGCTTGGGCTAGACAGGAGTGACGAGCATGACTTGCTCGATGTCAAGCAAGAGTTGTCCATGATGGTGAGTGACAACATTCTCTTTGGCCGATTTTCAGGACGCTTCGATTCTGACACCATCCGCTTTGTGACATTCCGCTTTGTGACATGTGAAGATCGACGAAAAGCACATTTTCGGCTCCATCACCCCTGCCGACGATCTTGCCTCAACGACCGTGACCTTCACCGATGACTCGTCGCTCTATACCTCCCACGAAACGCTACAACGTCTCGCCCAATCAATTGCTACGACTCAAAAGCTGATTGCGCAATCCGACGCTCGTGCCAAGGAAATTGAAAAATCCAAGGAGTTCGTGAACAAGGCTTACGCCGCGGCGGGGAACCAGGCTAGTGCGATGGCGGGTGGACACGGCATGAGCTTCGCTTCGATGCCGGGCTTCGGGATCGAATTCGATTATGCCGAAGAAGGCGCTTGGGATGGGGGAGACGATTGAATGACGTCGTAGTATGTGCATAGCCACCATCGACGGGCGGCTCCCGATCTGTAATCACAATCACGAAGTCCGTGCGCTCAAATTTCAATCCGTGGTGCATGCGCATCTCGATGCGTGCACTCGAAACTACAAAACAGAAAGGGAAACACTAAGGAAACGAGAAAAGCGCTCACGATGGAGGCTCAGTGAGCGCTTCGTACTGACCGAATCTGGAAACCCCCGTTACAATCCATAGGACTTCGCGCCAAGATTGATAACGATGTCCTTGCGTCGTACCGCGATCGTGCTCTGGGAGGGACCAGAGGTCGATCAAGCTCGTGTCGAATGGCCCGATGGGTGCGCTCGGTCACCGTTCTTCGGCTGCCCGCGAGAAACGGTCGCGGTCGTTGGCGACTAACTAGTGTGGCGCCTACCTCGCCACTTTGTCCGTCAAATAGTGTTTGGGACAGCCGCTCGCCCTCGTCGTGAGACCAATTTTGGGATCGTACGCCGTACAGACTGACCACTTTTTCAAGGACTCCGTTCCGCATCCAAAAACCTTTCTCTCCCTCCGGCACCTTACTGGGTGGCTGCAGTCACGATCCTCGCCATAATGCTCCTCAGGGCCCTTCTTCTCACCTTTTCTGCACTCCTTTCCACATCGGTCTATGCTGCTCCTATCTTGCCTCTATGCGGCATCGATTGCGCGATGCGCGTTGCGCCTAACACGACGGTCAGTCCGAGCGGTCGTCGTTCGCGCCAGACGCCTATGCCTAGCGGCGTCCGTTTCGCGTCACTGACCCTCCCGACCGGGCATGCCTGATATTGAACTCAGTGTAAGGAGGTCACGAATGTGAAATGTTGTTGTCAAGATCGTGAATACGGCAAGCTCTATCGGCAATGTGTCAAGAAGAGTGGGTCGAACGAAGGGGCTCCGAACCGCTATCTTTTCTTTTCAACCGGGTCACGACTGACGCTTTTTGTGCATCATAGGTTGTACGCTCCAGCAACTCGTGTTTGTGAATGAAGTGGGGAACACGACGTGTGCGAGCTACAAGTTGCCGAAGACGAAGAAGGGCGGCAAGGATGGTACGTTATTTGGGGGGCGCTTCCTGGGTCGAGCCGAAGTGGGCAAGAAGCTGACTTCAAAACGCCTCCTTTCTCTCCGCAGTTCATCTGACGGCCGCCAATGCAACAGGAGCGGATGCGGCTAATATCGCATCAAAGGACCAGCACTCCTCCTCTTCTTCGAACAAAAACTCAATCCAGTCCACATCCGAGTCCCCCACCTCGACACGGACCAAAGTTCTCTCCAACACGACCGACAACGTAAGCTCATCATCGACGGCGGTCTCCCCTTCCAACGTGGACATCGTCTACGCCAACTTGACGAAAGAAGTTGATGGAACGGGTTTTACGACCCCTTTGACGAACCACTCCATTCCCGAGATCACTTCTCCCCGTTCGAGCGAGACGACAAACGCCACTTCGACGACTGCGCCCACCACCGTTCCCGCTTCTACGAACACCAACGATCCCTCTTCTACGAACACCACTCATCCCTCTTCTACGAACACCACCGATCCCTCTTCTACGAACACCACTTCTACCACTCCTTTATCCTCCTCCTCCAAAGAGTCGACCAACGCTTCTCTGGCCCAAGGAACTCCGCTGACGGGCAACATTGGTAGGTTCAGTAAGAGTGCAGGGGCGGGGTGCCTGTCGACGCCGACAGTTGAAGGCTCGTTGGCTTTCGCCTTGGTTGCTATGACGATCTATTTTCAGGTGTGACCCCTCTCTTGATCTAAATTTCTCTTGATTCGCTTTATTCCCATGTATCTTCGAATATTATATGACGCTTTCGGTGTACGATGTAATGTGTAGGCTCTCCTCATGCTTTCAATCAAGTGCGGCTAGCAGCCGCCATGATTCTTACGTGGAGGCAAAGAGATTTGCGTATTATCACAGGTCGGAGATACAATACTAACGTGACGCAAAAAAAAGAGGAAAAAATAAAGAGGAAAAGAAACATCTATCCGCGTCAAGACGACCACCTTAACGCTTACCCTTCTCCGCTGGCGCATTCCCCCCCTCGACAGCTTCTTCATCAACCTCTTCCACAACCCCGATCGATTCAACGACATTCGCTCTACTCGACTCCCTCAGTGCCCTCGGATGTTCTTTGGTACTTCTCGAAGGTCTTCGATACGCTTTGACGACGGCGACATTCTGCTCATCCTCGGGAGCAGGGTTTGATAAAGAAGGATGAGGAGGCGGGAGGTCCAAAGGTCCCAAAGCTGCAACGATGGAGTTTTCGAACGAATCGACGAACCCCGATGCCGCTCTCTGCGAGGAACGGATCGTATCACCGATGTTAACTGTTGAGAGCCGCTTGGACATGTTGCCCCATCCGGAGGAAAGGACGTCGAGTGTTGTTCGAGGTCGGGCTTTCGAGGCTGAGGTGGGGACATCGCCTTGCTCCATTGGAGTTGAGATCGGAGTTGAGGCGGTGGAAGAGCGTTGAATCTCCTCAATGACGAGTTCCTTTGTTGAAGTCGACATGATCGTCGACGCCAACGAATCGTCCTCATCTTCCTCTTTCAAAGCCTTGAGTCCACCCGATTCCGAACTCGTCGAGGCCATACTTGAGATCGACGATGAAGAAGACGAAGAAGGTGGATGAGCCCCCACGACGTTCATGAGCGTTTCGTCGACGGTGCTCATCACGCGACCAAAGACGCCGCCGACCCAGGCTTTGGCCGCTTGGACGCTCTCCCCTACGTCTGGTGACGAGACTGAAGACAAGTTCGCCGACTGGATGGAGCACAGTGCCTCGTCCCCCGTTGGATCGAAGGTCGAGGCAAGGAGATGCATGTCGAAGGAGTGCGAAGAGCCTCGTGGCATACCTGGATCGGCAAGGTTCGGTGAACGGGAAGGAAAGGTGGAAGTGGGTGGGGCCGTTGGAGAATGCAACGATTTCGCGACGATGGATTCCCATTTGGACTTGAGCGATTTGAGTTCGGCTTCGTGGCGTTTGAGCTCTGTGTCAGAGAGTGGATCGCGACGGATATTAGTCTCGACAAATCGGTGTGAAGGAAAGCAAGAGCGGTCAAGAGACTGACCTTCTCGCAAGTCAAGACATTTGCGCTCCTTCTTGGCGATAAAGCTCAGCAGATCGGCATTCTGCTCCGTCAGGGTCGGCCGTGACGAGCCCGTCATCCCACTGGCTGATCTCGTCGGGGACAAGAAGGAAACACTCGTTGACAAGCTGCTATTCCTCCTCGACTGCCGGGGTGAGGTCGAGGCCGACGATGTCGCGTCCGATCCATCATCGTTCTCGGCCACCACGCCAATTGTCCCCGAATCCAACTCGAGTCCCAACCCAAGCCCCAAATTGTCCTTGGAAGCCCCTCCGGCCTGAGTCAAACTCGCCCCGTTGAACAGATGAGGGTCGAGCGAGACGACAGACGAACTGGAACTATAGGAGATGCTGCTTCCCCTTCGTGAGCGCGGACCCGGTCGATGACGAGCGGCCGGCCTGCCCATGGTAGCGACCCGCGGCGCGTGAGCGCTCGAAGGCGCCGAGGTCGACGAGGCAGGGATCGGGGAGGGAAAGTTCCATGCTGGTCTTGATGAGGAGTCGGACGCGGCCGAGACTGAGGTCGACACCGAGGCTGAGGCCAACGGTGTCGAGCGGCGATCCTCTTCGAGGTCTTCGTCGGACTCACTCGGGTGCGAAGAAAGCGACGACCGAGTGGGACCGCTCGCGTGCTGACTCGAGCGATGAGGGATGTGAGGTGAGTGCGTCGTGTAGGCTCGAGAGCCGCGAGAGCCGCTGCTAGCTCGAGCCAATGTATGCGAGTCAAACGAGATCTGGGAGGACAGGGACGAGGTCGAGGTGCTGAGGGAGAGCCTCTTGAGGTGGCGAGAGGCGGACGGGGGCGCGCACGCGCTGGGCGGAGTCGAGCCGGCTGACGACGATGCGGCAACGATGGCGGATGTTCGGCGAGGAAGTGGTGACTCCATTGTGAAGACGAGGTATTGGTGCGACTGTGATACGGTTGGAAGGGATCCTAGATGGCGGGGCACCTTTGATCGAGCGGGTGGGGGGGTGCGTATACGTGCGATACGTTGACGACCGACCGGCGGCGAGCGGTGCAGGGTACCACTGGGGCGGGAAAGAAGTTCCACGATCAGTTGAGGAACGGTGGACTGATCCCCTGACTAGGAGCATACAGGGGTCGAGAATCGAGCGGAAGCGAGTTACCGGCGATCACGCGTGGAGAAGCTGTCCAACCGAGAGCGTGCGACGTGACACAACCACGACCGACACGACGCGACGCGTTCACCTGAAGTCGGCTGGCGAAACTGGTCACCGCTGCTCAGTTGACGGTCGTTGTAGTCACTTCGTTGAGAGTCGGGATAGATACAAGATCGAAGGCAGCAGTAAATGTGGGCACGTCGGGCGGAGAGATATGCACAGACTCGAGAGCTGGGACGCAGGAGAACATGGACGACAACGCGAAGGCGGCCGCGACCATGCTTAAATGGACCACCTCGATCTACCTCGATCAACTTGATTCACAGTACTACACCGAACAGACATCGCCAGATCAACTTATTTCGGTAAATACTCGGAGCGTCAAAGCATTGATGATACTTAGAAAGAGATATTAGTGCGACGAGTCGCACGATCGATCGTGAAGCGATAGGAGCCACTGAATGAGACCGGGACCGCCGGGCGCCCCCCTCGGCAGCCGTGGCAGTGCTGTCGGGGGTCGCACCAGCGCTCGCGATCGGTCAGTCTCACGGGCCTTGTCGGGTTTTCATTTTGGCCCATCTTCGGTGTCGAGGCCATAAGCTCCACCGCGCGATAATGTCCCACACTGAGGGGCATTCAGCCGAGGTTGATTCGGGGATCACTACCCGCCAAAACATCGTTGAGTTCAATGAGCCTGACAGATTGCCGTTCAGCGCGACCCTTGCGACTTGTTGACTGCACCCCGACTCTTACCCCTACCAGTTCTTGTAAGAGATCGACCTGCTGGTTCAGCAACGAGCAGCGCTTGAAAAGCTTCCCTTTCTCCCCTTGCAATTGTGTCCCTGTTCAGTTTGGCCAAAGGCAACGCGGCACATTGGGCCTGAAAGCGGTAAGTCTGGCTGTTTGCAGGCGGTGACGGCAACGCGGCTGCAAGCCTAATCTAGCGCCGTGTGAGCCGCGCGCCTCAGTTGGGCGGGGCAAGCTCAGCAGCCGGCCCTCGCGAGTCGTCGCGAGTCAGAGCTACACGCGCGACCCTCGTTCATACGGATAATTAACATGGAAGTCTCTGTCCAGTAAGCTTTCCTTATGAAACCCTTCTGTAGATCTTGAACACCCCCAAACAGTTGATTAGCCGTCTGCAATAGGTTTCATGCGCTCAGAAAATGACATTCTCAGCTTCATATCTTGTCAACCGTGGAGTCAATATGATATGATTCAACACCGCGAGGCTAGCGCGAGTCAGAGCCTGCGGAACCCAGGAGCAAATGCGTGCGGTAGCCGTGTAGCTATAGGTAGAAAGTGTGAGAAGAGCACTAGACTGACGCAGGCCCCCGCGGCGCGCAGCCTTTCTCTTTTCACTTTCAAGCGCCGCGCACGAACGATGAGCTTTACACCGACCTGGGCCCAACGAGCTCAATCGCTGTCCTCGTCTGATCCGAACTCATCGTCCTCGTCTGCGACGAACGGTTCCTCGATGGACCACCCTGCCTCTTCGTCGTCCGCTGCTGGTGGAGGTGCTGCAGCTGCTGCTATGGCGCCCTCGTCAGGATCGCCATTGCACGTCGCACCGATGGCCTCGTCGTCGAAAGCGTCCACGTCCGACAACTGGCGGGCGCCCTCGACCCTGCACTACACCCACCACGAGACTTTACACTCCAAGGACTCGACAGCTGACCCGGACTCGAGCGCACCCACCGATGACGGCTGGGTCACGCTCGAGAAAAAGGACCGTAGCTCACGCAAGGCGACTCGCACCGCGGCGGTGAGCTCGACCTCGACCTCGACCTCGTTCTCGAGCAAAGGCGGCGCCTACTCCAAGCCGAGAACGTCGACCAAGCCTTCGAACAGCTCTCCCTTTCCTGCGTCGTCCATCTCGGGCCGAACAGCGAACGGGATTGGGTTGCACGGTCGGACGTCGTTGTGTGGCTCGGCTGCCCGCTCGCTCGCGGTCGCAGAGGCCACCAGCGCCGGTCCATCGTCGTCGCTCGCCGTCGCACTCGTCGCACCAGCACGAGCAGCACCAGCACCCGCCGGAGCATCGAGCGCCGCCTCCGACCCGAGCCACGCCCGGCCAGCGTCCCTGACCGTGCCCACACCAGCTCTACCGGCTTCTCGACCCGTTCTGGATTGGGCCGACGACACGGATGACTCGTTACCACCACTCCCTTCGCCCACGTTCCCAACCACCGCGCTGCCTCCGACCGCGACTGCTCCGTCGACCCAAGCCTCCACCCCGGCCCTGTGCCACACCCCTGATACCCCCGAGAATGCATCGACGGTAGCGAGCACACCCGTAGATGGGGATACCATCACTTCTTCTTCCAAGACTTTGCAGTCGCAGCCGGCGGGATCCGCATCGGCATCGGCGCTGACGCCGGCTCCCGTCGTACCCGCACCAGTCGTAAAGCAGCCGGCTCCCGTTCCGGCCGTCAACGTCTGGGCCGTTAGGAAGGACCAACTCGCCGCCGCCGCTGCCAAGGCCGCTGAGCCCGTCGCACCCAATTCCGCTGCTGCACCAACAGCATCATCTTCAACAGCAACAACAACCATTGTATCAAGTACTGCTCAAAATTCGACCGGCACAAATCCGGCGCCTGCATCCAAGAAATCAGCCGCCAAGCTCGCGAAAAAGGAGGCCGCTGCGAAGGCCGCCGCCGCTGCTGCTGCTAAATCGGGTCCTCGCGCACCAATATCGTCTATGACCCCGCCGCCGCCGCCTTCCTCCACCTCGAACCCCACTCCCACTCCCACTCCCACTCCCGCTCCCACGGCGACTCAGAAGTCGTCTCCGACCCCGATCGTCAAGCGCAGCACCGAAGGATGGAATGGAGTGCCGTCCGCACCGCTGCCCGTGCCCGTCGGAGACGTCGAGTCATGGCCCTCGCCAAATACCGAAGCCGCCAAGCCCGCCGTGCCCGTGAAGAAGTATGGAGCCGCAGCGAGTGCATCCAACGAAGCTGAGTTCGAGGAGTTCCAGAACAAGAAGAAGGGTACGTCTTTTCTCTATTCTCGCGAGCCTTTCGCAGGCGCGTCTGCCAGGGTCACGCGACCTGGCAGATTCGTCAACTCCCGTGATTTGTGACTTCTGCTGACCTCATAGCCTTCTCCTTACTACAGCTGAAAAGACAAAGTGGATCCCCATCAAGGCCGACATCACGGTTAACCCGACATCGTCAAGCCGACTGTTCGGTGCCTCGGGCGAGAAGCGGGTACCCAAAGCGGGCACGAGCTCGAGGAGGGAATCCGGTGCAGCCGACAAGGGTGCCGAGGAGAACATTGCCAGTGGAGCAAGTAAGCGAGCTCCTAGTGAGAAGAAGCCTAAGGCTGCACAGGCTTCTGTGGCAGCCGCTGCGCCGCCGCCGGCTACATCCACTCACGCTGGCTCGGCCAAGAAAGCCAACGCATCTTCCACATCTTCATCTACCCCCGCTTCCACCCGACCGACCGACTACCCCCTGCCTTCCAAGCCTAGCTCTGCCTCGTCCTTACACCCGTCCGCGCAACAGGCCGCTCCTTCCACTTCTGCTTCGGCCCAACCTGCCACTTCCGCTGTCGCCGCGTCGACGGTTGCTGCTGCGTCCAAGAATG
The DNA here is from genome assembly GCA_022506055.1 of Microbotryum violaceum. Classification (NCBI taxonomy): domain Eukaryota; kingdom Fungi; phylum Basidiomycota; class Microbotryomycetes; order Microbotryales; family Microbotryaceae; genus Microbotryum; species Microbotryum violaceum. The sequence continues at coordinate 3,128,852 of JAKMXP010000001.1, forward strand.
CGCCGGCTTTGAAGAACGGCGTTCAGGCTGCTACTGAAGGAGAGTCTTCCCCTTCCGCGTCAAAGTCGGCACCGAATGCGACAGTTTCACCTACTTCGGCGACGCCGCCCTCGGCCAACAAGGCTTCTGCTTCTCAGTCTTCGAACTCGGTCTCGGTAGCTGTACCTAACGCTCCCGCGTCGCAAGCACCCAAGGGTCAACCCACACCCAACGGCAACGCCCAAGCGCCCATCCAAAACGGCCCTTCGACCCACGGTCGTCACCCGGGATCGGGAACCAGCGTTCGAGGTGGTCTTCATGCTTCTCGAGGAGGCCCTACCGCCCGCGGTGGTCGTAATGGATCCATGTCGAGTCGAGGTGGTTATCAGGGATCCAACCCTCGCGGACCAGGGTCCTCGTCATCGTTGCACCAGGGGCAACAAGCCCAGGCTGCGGCACAGCAACCCCAAGGTGCGGGGTACCTTGGCCCCACTACAGCGTATTGGCACGCTCAGGCCGCCTACGGCACCGTCACTCTCCCCGACGCTGTTGGACCCTGGGCCTACGAGCAGGCTCAGCCTTACGTTGACCCGAGAGTGCTCGACCCGACACGATACTGGCTCCTGGGCCAGCTCGAGTGGTACTTTTCGGTCGAGAACCTATGTCGTGACCTGTACTTGAGATCCAAGGTGAGTTGATCTGGAGGATGATGGCATCGAATTAGGGAGCTCTGGCTGATTTTTCGTTCTGTCGCCCTCTCTCTCAGATGGACGCCGCCGGCTGGATCGAGGTGACGATCATCGCTTCGTTCAACCGCATCAAGAACTTGACGGCCGATCGCAAGATTGTCCGCGATACCATGATCTTGACGCCCATGCTCGAAGTCTCTGGCGAGTTCGTGCGACTGCGTCAGCATTGGCCCAAGTGGGTTCTGCCCAGTGCGATCCCGGCCCGAGTTGCGCACTCGCACCACGTCCCCGGTCCCCAGTTGGCGGCGGCCGTCACCGCGAACGCGTTCGTACCCCCTTCGCCGGCGTCGAGTCTGACGAACAAGAAGAGGAGGGAAGAGAGCGAGGCTTCGTCCGAGGATGGCGGTGAAGGTACCGCCGCCACGACAATGTCTTCGGGTAGTCAAACCGAGGACGTTGCGCCCGCCGCCAAGGAAGAGACAACCGCATCTACAACATCATCGACCGTTACCGCATAGAACTCGCGCTCCCGTCTGGTCCGTCTCGCGTCCACTTCGTTATCTGCACCCCCACTGCACTTCCCGCCCCTTCCGGCGTCCTCTCTTCGTCTCCCTGCCTCGCTTGTATCATCTCTGTGCATCACGACGCCCGACTTTGTTTTCGGGCGATTCAAGTCCTTTATCGCTCTTATGTTTCACCAAGATCACCACCACCCGTCAAAAACCAATCACAAAAAAGAAACCCGCCGCACTTTGGGTCGAGGACTACGGACTGCTGGAAGAGCCTGGACGCGCGTCTGTCGTGCTCGCTCTGGATCGCAAAAAACTAACCTCATATCTGCCCGACGTCGGCGTTTGATGCACGTCGCGCACAGGACTCCCCTCTTCAGTGTTATAAATCCCATGTTTGCCTCTATCCGCTCCGACTAAGCTACATCTTCGTTTTCGTTGAATCTGGACCACCTTTTGTTCATTCGCCCAGTCATTTCCAGCTTCCTGCTCCTTTTTTTTTGTTGCTCTCGCACCTCCTCTTCTTTTTCTTTCCTTATCAACGGGGGGTTTTTTTTTGGTGCTTTTCTTTTTGTGTGTTGCTCTCGCTTGCAACCTAGGGGTTCTTTTAACTGTGTTCATGGTCATTCCGGTTTTGCGGTCCCGCGTTGAGCTGCGCTGAGGTGAATAGTAGGTGAATCTGATCGAGGTCGACGTGGCCCCGCTTTGAACGCCGTTTTTGACATCGCCACCACTGCCACACCACGCGATGGCCGCTGCTTTGTCGAGCTCGATGACGGTCGACGCCGCTTCGACAGCGAGCAAGACATTTGAGCTCAACAATGGCATCCAGACGGTAAGCTGTTTGCTTCGGATCGCTACAGTACTCGATCGCACGACCACGTCCGAGGCTGGGCACGGGCTGACCCCACCATCACCATCACCATCACCGTCGCATGACCGTTCCATCTTCCTCGTCACCTCGTCACCCCGGACGTCGCTGCCACAGGTCGACTCGATCTTTCGCCACGACCAAGCCGAGCAGAGACGCCAACTGGCCGCGCAACCATGGAAGAAGGACCCGCACTATTTCCAGCATGTGCGCATCTCGGCCGTCGCGCTCATCAAGATGGTCAGTTTTGGAAAGCAGTCGGCGCCCATCTCATCCCAGTGTGATCCGAGAAGCTCAGCTTTCTCGTCTGCGTTGGCTCTCAGGTGATGCACGCTCGATCAGGGGGACAGTACGAGATCATGGGGTTGATGCAGGGCAAGCTCGACGGCGACACGATGGTCGTCATGGATGCGTTCGCCCTCCCCGTCGTCGGCACCGAGACCCGAGTCAATGCCCAGAACGATGCCAACGAATTCATGATTCAGTATATCGAGTCGTCCTCTGCTGTGCGTTACTCTCCCGGGGTTTCTGGTTCCGAATGGGGCGCTCGTAATCCCACCCCACTCGCTGGACCCGGGATACTGACCCTCCCTTGACTCCCTTTTCTCAGATCGGACGACTCGAAAACATCATCGGATGGTATCACTCCCATCCTGGTTACGGGTGCTGGCTTTCCGGTATCGATGTGCAGACGCAAAAGATTCATCAAGCCTTTGAAGATCCGTTCTTGGCTGTGGTGGTAGGTCCCTCGCTCGCTGGCATGGACAAGTTCACTCGTGCTGTAGCCGAGAGCTGATCCTCGGTCATCTCGTTGTATCAGATTGACCCCAACCGCACCATCTCGGCTGGTCGTGTCGAAATCGGCGCGTTCCGAACCTACCCTGACGTGAGTGGCCTCGTTCGCCCCGTGCCCTACCTTGGTGCTTACGAAATAGCTTCGGCTCGCTACTACAGAACTACAGCCCTCCGAACGCCGCGGCTTCCGAATATCAATCGATCCCGCTGAACAAGATCGAAGATTTCGGTGTGCACGCCAACTCGTACTACCCGCTCGAAATCTCGCACTTCAAGTCGATGCGCGACACCGAACTGCTCGACAAGCTGTGGAACAAGTATTGGGTCACGACCTTGAGTCAATCACCCATGGTCACTGTAAGTCACCTAGACAATCCGTGTACTCGACATGTGATGAGTCGGTCGATGCTGACCTCGGAACGTGCGCGCGGATGGTGATGATGATAGAACCGGACATACACGACCGCGCAACTCGGTGATCTCGTCGAGAAACTGTCCAAGACGGATTCTTCGGTTCAACACCGCTGCGGAATCGGAGCCATGTCCCCCATCATCGCCGCCGCTCGTGCCAAATCACGCGACTCGTACTCCAAAGACAAGGACGGTACGGCCAAGAAGGAGGAAGAGACCCCGCTCGCTCGTGCGGTCAGGGATAGCAACAAGATGTCCGCCGAGGCGAGCCAAAACCTCATTGGAATGTTGATCAAGGATACCTTGTTCAATGGCGGGAGATTGGCGCAACAGGGTCGGAATGACGGTCACTTGGAGCTGCCCCCGGTGACGCTTTAGGCGAGCGTTCGTTTGATCGTTGTGAGCGAGATGGCTCTCGGCGTTCTTTTTCTTTTCTTTTCGTTTCTCTCTTTTCGCATCGTACTTTTTGTGCACACCCTGTAACCCGCAGTGACCTCTTTCCTTGTCTCGATCACGATCGACGAACTGTCGGTGCTCAGACCCGAGGACGACATCAGCGCACATCACGTGGGCATGTTCTTAGCGGACTGATTGGGGTTCTTGAGCTGGTTCGGACTTTGTTCCCGTTCCGAGTCCGCTAGTTCAACAACTGAAGAAAGTGAGGGAAAAAGTACACCGGAGTCGGCGCAAGTCCAGGGGAAGCCCGAGGTCAAGGCCGGCTTGTTGATGAGTGAGCGTCTTGCACGTTCCTCACCAGAGCGAGTTCGACACACCGGGACCAAGGAAGAACCTAGCGGTGCGGTGGTAGTAGGGTTCTGGCAAGTTGTGCAAAGGTTGACCATGCCGATGAGCGCACTTAAGACGAAGATAGTACTACTCACCACCAGCGAAGGGTACAATGAAGATCTTGCGGCTCGCCAACCCGTCCGGCGGGCAAGGTGTGCACTGCGCCGGTCTTGGGGACGTTGAGATACTTGCCCGCTGCGCACGTCAAGCATTGCACGCCGTTGGAGCTAAGGCACGTCTCGCCAGTGCAGACACGAGGAAGGCACTTGGTACCAGTGACCTGTGGTGATGCTAAGTGGAACGATTAAGGACGATTGGACGGTGATAGAGATCACAGAGGTAGTCAAGAGACTTGCAACGCCATGAGAGCACGTGACAAGGGCCGCGATCGCGCATGACGGACTTTGCTCGGCAAGACATTGGTTGACTGTGCTCGATAGAGATACCAGTAATCTTCAACGACCCGCCTCCGTGTAGGACGTGTCTCTCAAGACAGTCAAAGCATCCACGCCAAAGACAGGAGCCAGTCACGATCCGCAACGGGACGATGCCTCTCTGATCGTCAGACTTGCCACCTCAAACGCACAGCGTTGCAGTACACGTCTACTAACTAATCCGACCAATTCCTCCACACTCCAAAGTTGTTCTGTATCCCTCCTGCATGCCCAACCTGGATATCTGTCTTGATGAAGGGACCCAGGGGTGCCTCGATATAGATCTGATCAAAGAGATGCTCTACTGATGTGGACGTCAAGAGAAGAAGTTTGCTGTCGGGTTTCAAGATCTGCTTGAGAGTTTTGGCCAGCTTTCGGTTTGTTACCTGTAGGGTTGATTTCGTTGACGAATTGAGATGATGAGCTCGGTCAGTCTAGAGGTTTCGTCGAAGCAGAGAAAGACCGCGAGACCGACCTCGTTCAAGAACGGTGGATCACAAATGGCGATATCGACCGTGCCTTTGATACTTTCCGGAAAATCTTCTGGCTCATCGATATCGTAATGCACGAATTGGTCCGGGTCGAGCAGCTCGAAGCGCTTGTCGTATTCGAGCAGCAAGGTCCGAGGAAGAGGATTCGTGTGCTGGAAGCCGACGTATCCTGTCGGACAGCACAAGAAAGCAACGCGGGTTGATGTTGAAGGGCACAAGGACCGGATATATTGGGCCAGTGTGGTCGCAAAAGCCTGGGAATACCTACGATGCCCAACGGTGGAGAGGGCGAGTTTTCGCACAGTTCTGGTTGTCAGATTTGAAGACCCCGACGCGGTTCTTGGTGACCAAGTTCGAGACTAACCAGAACTGCGACAACTGCCAATCTTCCCCAAACAGTCTCCGGAACTCGTCCACAGTCATCATCGGTGCCTTGTCGACTTCATTTCCGCGGTCCGCACCATGCCCCTGAGCGTCCTCGCCGTCCTCACCGGCGGCTCGGGCGGCTTTCCTGCGCTTGTCTACGCGCTCGGACAACTCTTGAAACTGTCGATCTGCCTCGTCCTTTTCGTGAAGGAACCCGGCGAGGATGGCCATCGTGGCCGGGTCAAGTTGAGGTGGTGGTGAAGCTGAAATGGAGCGGGACCGGGTCGACCCTTGAGCGGCGTCGACGGGGACAGCGTCGGACATGGTGTTGTGCCTGGCGCAGAATTGGCAAGCACGGTGCAAGTTTTGAGTGGGGGAGCTGCGTTGAGAAGAGGATGGGGCGGAGGGAAGGCTGTGACGGGGGGAACGGCTTCGAGTGCCCGGGATGACGGCTGAGAAAGAGGTCCGAGCGGCTCGAGGCCTGCGAAGTCGCTCCTCCGCTGTTAGCCAGTGTCGGATGGTGCACGCCAGAGCGCCGAGAAGGACACCGTATTCCCTTGTTCGACCGTCACGCATGATCCACAGTAAGTACTGAGGCATTCATTCCCTTCGCCTTCACCATCCCCTCACCAGAGAGACAGAGAGAGCTGACTGACCCGGGTACTTGTTCCTCTGTCTCCCGCGCTCGCTCGCAGAGAACCCGATGTAGTAGTGGTCGCCTTGAAGGTATGCGCCATCAACAAGAAGTCGGGCACCACATGGCCCCCCTCCCGGCGCGACCACCTCGGATAGTTCAACAACGATCCCAAACCGCACGGTGGTCTTGCCCCGTCGTCCTCGATCACGAGTACCTCCGCCCTTGCCCAGACGAGCGCTGCCAGCGGACCTCGCCAGGTTTCGAAGAAGCCATTTTCCGAGCCCCAGCTCCTGTCGACCCCGCTCCCTTGGTGGCTCCAGCAACTCCCGTGGCACCCGCAACAAGCAAAGTCGCTCCGGCCCCGAAACGCGACTTTGCGGAGGATTGGTTCTTCAAATCGTCGCACAACATCTCGACCGTCCCACCGGCCGACGCAAAGGCGACGAACGCCATCGCTCATGCTAAGCGTATGGTCCATCGCAGTCACCCGAACGTCCTGAATGACACCAAGCTCGACGCCTCATTGGCTTCCACTTGCCTGAACCACCTCGTGACTCTATCGACTTTCTCCTTCAAGACTATCGCGTCTACCTAGTGTACGAACCGCTGAAAGAGATGTCCAGCTTGACAATCGACGCACAGCTCAGTCTCGACCTCCCGTCCCGTTTGCACCCCGATCCGAACGACCTCGGCATCTTCACCGACGAGTACTACAACCTCGTGCTCTTCCACATGATACAGAGCATGCGCGAAGTCGACCTCAAAGATCACGACTAGGCCAGCCCGATTGAAAACTTGATGATCAAAATCTTCGCTCAACAAGTGAACGACAAGTGGCCTCGATGGGTCCCGGCTCCGGCCAGCGACTTCCGTGATATGCGTCGCTGATCAACACGAGTCTCAGCGTCACCCAAGTTGGCAACATGCGCATCACCGCTCAGGACACGCCTCAGGACGAGCGACGCCAGATCACGTTCTAGGACGTGCTCATCGTCCCGACCTTAAAGTACCACATCCTCAGCAAGGACGAAGGGAGATCCCGGCGCAACCTCCGGGCTGTGGACGGCATGCCCCGATACGAGCAAGACGATGGCACGCCTTACTTCTGCTCGTCTCGGAGAAAGAATGGGCAGTTTATCGTCAACACCCCGACTTCCCTGGCTCAACCGTCGGATCAAGGTGGACGGGGGGACCTCGTCCTAGCCGCCGATCTCGTTTTCGAGTAGTACGACGCCTCTCTGGATTTTTTTTTTTCAATCAAACCCTGTATATGTCTGCTTAAATTCCGGTATCAAAATTGTCGCTAACAATGCAACCTATCTTTATTCGATCATGCGGGTCGCCTTCGTCTTCTAGTGTAGCCAGAGCTGCTTTCTCAGGCCTTCTTGTTGATCATCTCCACCGCTTTCAACGCCTTGCCTCGACTCGATCGAGTCTGAGAATCAAAGTCACGGAATCTGTGTGCGCTTTCCCGGGACAGCTGATGAGCTGCACTCGCAATCGACACTCTGCGGGACCGCAAAGTGTCAGTTTGCTTGCTTTCCCTCTTGGAATTATGGCGTCTGATCCGATACTTACGTCATCTCTTGCATCTCGCCTACGGCCTGGCGTGCAGCAGCTGTGATGGAGGGCCGGCTTCTCGAGAGAGAGGCAGTTTGCTCGTTCTTGCGGAGGTGATGCTTCCGCAGCACAACCTGTGCAGTCACGATTGGCTCGACTCAACTCAGCTTCTGACTAGGTTTGAGAACCTTTTCAGCATGCGGTAATCACCCTGGCAAGGTCGACTAAAACGTCTTCGCTTTGTTGATCATCCCGCTGCATGGCTTCGGGATGTTCCCTCGGCGCTGACCCTGTTCCCAGGCGAGCTCGTTTGGCGGGAGGAGTCTGTCCGAATCCCGCCGGGGTACGACCTCCTGTTTGGGTTTTTAATTGTGCCTTGATCCCCGAAGTTACCCTGCCGGCATTACGGTGTCCAAATTGGAAAGCAAGCGGGGTCAACGGCGAGCCACTAGCGCCGACGAGTGGTCTCGCTGCGATTGGGTCCGGTCTTGGAACTCTTATGGGAAGACTTGGAGGTGCCTTCGAGCTCGTCAATAACGAGGGGAGCGTCGGTATATTTTTCTTGGACGGCTAGAAAAGGATCTAAATGAGTTTCGGCTTCGCCTTTCTTTGTTCAGATCAGATCAGTATGGAACGTACAGTATCGTGGACAACCTGCTCGTAGACAACTTTGTGTGCGTCCCTGAAGAGTCCCTTCTCCTCGTGGCCTGTAGCCTCTTCCCTGCTTTCACAGGGCGGCCTTGGTGCGAAAGGCTGGTCCATACTAGACGCGCCGTGAGATGTAGCCTCCTGGAATACCTCTCGATCGTCTCCCGCCTCCGTTCCTTGATGTCTCAGTCGAGGACCTGGATCAAAGTCCGGTTCACTCCCAACCATATCCGAGTATTCGTGACCGTAAAGAACGGACTGGTTCCTGTGCTCTGGCGGAGCATGCTTCGTCTTCTCCTCGGGCGTCTCATCATCCCACGGCATCTTCTGACGAGACGATATTTTGCGTTTCGGAGCAAGCTGTGGTAGCTGAGAATGGCGAGTCTGTTTCGGCGGCGCGACGTCTCGACGAGGTATGGGTGTCGTTGGCCGGATCAGGTTGGGTAGATCCAGAGAAGTGTCGGAATTTCCCGATTTACCGAGTGTTCGACGAGCCGCGTTCGTACCTGCTCCCATCTCACTTGCCTTGCGTGGCATACGCTTCGGCCCAGCCCTGTTCCGTTGTGGGGTGTAACGATCAGGCGAGGGAGTGGGGATACCGGATTGTCTACGCGGGGATGAAGCACTGCATTCGATGGGATGGAGGGACGGTTCTTCCGTACGAGTTGGTTTCCCCGCCGCCTTTCGGCGTTCTGCATTCGGCATATCTCGCTCCATGACGTCGCTGTGCTCAGCGGCTTGAGTATTGTACCGCTTTTCGCAAGGATCAGATCAAACTCTCAGTTCGAGATGAATATCACACAGAGAAATGATTGAGTCTATACTCACTATCCTTCGCATCCTCAGAACTTGCTGCAGGCGCTGTGCGTCCGAAAGGCGAATGCCCAGCACAAGACTGGGGTCAACCTCGTTGGGGGGGAGCTCGAGTGGCGTCGATTCCACCGTCGGTGACTGCGACAGTATGATCCTGCAAGTCATGTATTCTGTTCAATTTAACTGGACGCCCCGTCAGCTTCTCCTTAAGAGTTGTCGAAAGCTTGGCTTACCTTCTGAAAATTCAAACAACTCGACACTCTTGATGCCAGAAAGAGGTGCCTCGAGCGTTTGGTGTGCGCCATCGCCGTCTGCAAGGCAGCTCAACACATTGGCGGTGATAGATCTTCGATTGAACGCCACGAAGTCTTGGTAATTTTCGGTGGTTCTCTCCGAGTCGGTGCAGAGGAAGGCGCGACCGTTGACGTGGAATGTGACTGCAAAGACGAGTTTGAAGCTGCGAAACAGGATGGGATGGTATAGGCATACATTGAGTATATCACATCACCAAAAAATTGGATGAACTCACTTGGTGCAAGCAAAGGCGCTCAGTTCCTGCAGCAAGCTCAGAGACCCCTATTCGCGCAGTGTTTCGTCAGTCAAGTCACCCAACCCACCACACCATGACCGGGGCACTCTCGTACTTACCTCGTCCCACTCCCTCGCTCTTAGTCGGTGGAACATCCCTCGCAGCTTTTGCGACTCCTCGGGTCCGAACACGCCGGAGGGGAAGAGCGCCGCTTCCCAACTCGAGGTGGAGACCCTAGCCGAGGAGGGAGCTCGGGCGAGATGACTGCGCAGCCGAAACGCCAACTCTAGGGCTCTTGAGGTCACTCCATGATCTGTATACAATCCATTGAGTCTCAGATCGCCGGGGTCGGAAACCTGGAGAGAAACACTTACCCTCGGCGACACTGAATAAGCCCGCTAGACGCTTCGGTCCTAGGGGCTCCGGTCGAATGAGGCGGTTTTTGTTCTCCACGCAAAGGTGGGTCGAGTCTTCAAAAATGTCTAGGATACGTCTTTGAACGGCGGAGAACGCGTGGTCTGTGGTGAGAATCCGTGCTAAGGACGCGTAACAGATCATGCCGAGCAGCTCTTCGTCTGGTGAGAGGAACACAGATAGGCGTCGGCTGTCAGTTGACATCATGATCAACAGACGGCGTCAGTTTGACTGAAACATTCAAACGCACCACGTGCCGTGAGAGGCTTTGCCCTTGCCTCGGTCGGATCTAGAAAGGCTCTCAGACTCTGCAGAATTGACCCCAGCACCAGATCCCAAGTCTGTCCCAGTGCCTCCTTGTCTTCTCCGAATCGACGATTGTGTTCTTCATTGGGATTTAGACATTTCCTGATCTGGGTATTGGTATGCTCCAGCAGAGCGGCGAAGAATCGGAGAGTAGAAACGGGTCGTGCGACAAGGAGCACGACCGCACCTTCGGGCGAGGAGAAGAAGGCTGCTGCCTCGGGCAGGGAGGACGCGTCATGGCGCTGTGGTGATACACGTTCGAGTCCAAAGATGATCCACGAGTCAGTTCACGTTAGATATGACGCAAGGGCGATGGGAAAACTGACGCTTGCAAGCACGTCACGAACCGCGCTGCGGAGTGAGACCGTAACTCCTTTCAAGTCATCTGCGTCACCGACGTCATCCACGATCGCCTGGAGCAACTCAGTTGCAGGCCCCTTTGGTGACATGACCGGGTACTGGGGCTGTGTTCTGCGAGGCACAGAGACGTATTCCCAGTCCGAAGTGATCGGATGGGAAGGCGGGCAAGGCGAAGGAGGTGTGCAACCCGGCCGCGAGCGGTTCGGGCGGCTTCCCGCTCGGAAAAGGAGCTGCATGATCGCGATCGAGTCGGGCTCGGTTTCGATCACCGTCGAAAGCAAGATCGGGACTCTCGCACCTTGATAGAGGAACGTGTCTAAATTGTATAACATGGTACTGACAAGGCTAACATCTTCCCTGTACTACATACTACCTAGCAATCTTGCTCTCGGCGAAGCTAAAGCTTGGACTCGGGTTTGGGGACCGATATCAGGTTCGGCATAAAGCGACCGTTGAAGCTCCGCAATTTCAATCCAAGCCATCCACTATTCAACTCCTTGCCATTCCATCGGTCTTCGAACCGGGTGATCTTGGTGTCGGTCGGGTCCAGCTCGATGTGAACGAGCGATTTCATCTCCTTGACTGTGTGAATCCCCGCGACAGTATATTTCTGTACTTGTTCGTACTCGATTACGGTCTAGAGACCAAAATATGAGCGATTCACTCTTCTGAACGATAACCTCAATCCACTCACAGGTTCGTTCTTGACAACTTTCCAAGACAAAGTCTCCGACTGAGGAAACGCTTTGGGCATGCCGTACCTGTTCATCATAGCAGTCACAGGTCGTCTCAGCGTGTGCTCATGGTAGTGTGGGATCATTTTGGACTTGTTCGTTATCACCATTGTGCCATGTATTCCTTGTCCCCCTTGGCGATGCAGATCAGATCCTCAAAGACGGCATCTGTCAAGAGTCGGGCTCGAGGCATCAACGCGCCAGTCTGCGACGATTATTAAAAGGCCGGAGGAAAGCAGTTCACCCTTCTTCCAGTCCTGTTCAAAAATCTCGAGCCTCGGCTTGGAGCTGAAGAGGTCCTGCACGTTCTTGACCAGCTGCGCTCGGCGTTCGTCCAGCACGAGGCCGTGTTCTCCTGCTGCTGGGGCCGTCGTGTGGGCAGTGCTCGCAGGTGCGTTTGATGTCATCGTGCGATGGAGAAGAGGTGTTGTGCGCTGGTAGGCTGCGAGTCTTCGGGCGACGAGTGGGCTTATCCCAGGCATGGACCTGAGGGAAACGAGCAGCTTGCAGGGGGACGAAAGCACCTTGCGTATCGTCGTCGCTCTGAGCATCCGCCACCCCCGGCCATCGGGTGCCTCAACTCGGAGCACTGGGCATTCTCGATCGGAGAACCAGTGGTGAATCTGACTCTACTCAGCTCAGCTTTGGCCAGGATTATCGTGATTAGCAAAACTCTCCGAAAAAACCTCGTCTTTGGAGAACCGAGCTGTCGAAAGCTTTGATTGAGAGATGTGTCTTGTAGTCAATCTACAGCGCTGATCGTTCGGACCGGCGGACGCGACTCGGAGGGTTCGGAAACGTTGCGTGTTACGCGTCACGGGGCTCGGAGATCTGAGATCTGAGCGCTCTGAGCTATGAGAGGTGCGCCTGTCCTACGTCATTGCAATTCGGCCGATCACGGTTCTGTGACCTCATCGCGCTTCCGCGGTGACTTTGCCGCGCAAAGGCTTGGTTACAAAAACAGGACAGTGCCTAGAGCAGGACCTGTTTAATCAATGACTCGCTTTCGGAAATGAACCCCCGCGCTTGGCACCCCAGTTGCAACCCCAGCCTGCAGTGCCCCAGCAACGTTTTAGACCTGCGCTTGTGCCCCACCGCTTTCCTTCCTTTCCGTCACTCCCCTACAGCAACTCACTCGAGCGAATTCAAGCAAAATCAGTTACTTCTACCACCTTCGACCAACACCACCATGCGCTTCTCCCTTGCCACGCTCATTTTGGTCGTGTCCCCTTTGCTCGCCACCGCCTTCCCGCCCCAGGTCAGGGAGGCCGCAGACCAACTCCGTCTCCGCTTCACGGACGAGAACGACGACAAGTGCCCCGACCTTAAGGTATGCACGAGTCTTCTTTGCATCTTTCCCTCTGTGGAACGCGCAGACCGTGTTTCCGACATCATGCTGACTCATATCGCTCTCCATCGTAATCTTGGCCCTCGTCTAGGTGCGCTGCTTCAAGGACGGCGAGTTGACTCAGCCGATCGGCAACATCGGCAAGCAGTCCTACTGCTGGGACGAGGAAGAGACCAAGTGCAAGCAATGCCACCAGACCAAGAACGTGAGTTCTCGCGCTATATTCGGAATACAACTCCGCGCTCGTTCCTTGCGAGCTAACGCTGACCCGGATGAGTCGGCTATGGCCAATAGAACCTCCAATGCAACACCAAGTACCTCAAGGATTGCGCCACCAAGTGTGAGGCGATCGGAACTCCCCTTTAAGCGCGAGAAGGTTCCATGTGCGACAAGGAGTTAGGAGACTCGTGTAGCTCCGCATCAGATGCTGTACCAATATAATGCAATCCACTTTTGACTCAGGTCGTCCGGACGATGTCTGTTACTATGTGCTGGTTGTCATTGCTCGGACTGGGCCGTTACGTTGTAGTACGAGAGCTGAAGTGCACGCTCCCGAACCCTCTGATCAATATGATACCCCCACTCATAAGTAATTGTCCGATCCTTTGGTCCGCTTCCACTTATCGTCGGCTTTAACTCTGTACAAGGCATGAAAAATTGTGGAAGGTTACGGAAAGTTTTCTGAAGGTTATGTAGAGTTTGATAGCTTGATCTTTGAGCTGGACTTTGGCTCACCAAGGCTGTACCAAGACTATCACACACTGCGGGTTGAATTTCGGTGCATGTGCGTATCTCGATGCACTTGAAACTACAAAACAAGAAGGCTGTCTTTTGGGAAACGAAAAACCGTTACGCGAGGGAGGCTCATGCGTACACTAGAAGTAAGCTAACTCGTTCGACCGGATTAGTGTATTTGCATACTCACTGATGACGAGGGTACCGTCACGACCTCCTTCAATCCGAAGGTGAGAGCGACCTTGAGTGTCGAGCCGAGGTCACGACCGAACAGTGAAGGCTAGTGTGGAGAGTGAAGGCGAGGCTCGCATCACAAGCTCCTCGCTGGGTTGAACTACCTTGCGCGTCCGGCGAGCACGATTCGATCGGTCGATCAAGGGTCGAAGCAAAAGACTCACAGGATACGAACAGATGTAAGCGGTCTTGTGGACCAGAAACAGCTTCAGCGACATGCCGTGGGCGCAATTCAACACTCGTCGACGAGTGCCGTGAAGCAGTTCAAGAACATACTGTAGCAGGTGGGAGTGGCGTGGTGGGAAGCGAGAGAGGGCAGGGAGAGGTGCGAGGAAGGTGGGATGGGTTAAGATGATGAAGGTGGTAAGTTGAACGAAGGAAGGTGATCCGGGCGAATCCGAGACGAGACGGTGAAAGGCGCACGGGATCGGGGAGTCAGCACGACCGTTTGCGACACGAACATGCCCGCTAGGTGGCAACTCATACGTTGGACGAGGGGAGGGATCGAACGACGAAAACTGCCACCAGAAAGGCCATTATTTTGCATCTTCCTGAAGAGGGGGCGTTGTCGGCAAGGTGAAGTGGTGCGAGAAGTGCAGAGCGCGTCGACGAGGAGAAGGAAGGAGGAAGAGAGAAGACGGAGCCGACGAGCTGGATGTGGTTGCTGACTTCGGTGCGGGGGCGCGCGCCCAGCAGAATGAATTATCTGATGGATAGGAAGCCACGTTGTGACGTCAAGTTTCACGGCTCCACCTCTGCCGATGCTGAGCCGAGCGCGGCGGTGCGCGCTGCTGACCTGAACCGATTACGCGGACAGGGGACCAACTTCGAGGTCAACGATCCACCCCTCGGAAGGACCGAATACATTATCGATCGAGCTCGTTCAACTTTCAGCAGGTAAAAAATCATATGAGAATCATCCAGGAATTGATATCACCGCAGTCGGTACCGTGGTAGTTGCTACAGCAGCTTTGTTCTAGCTGGGACGAACTTGCTTCCACCTCGATTCACTGCGAATTCCGCCACGGAGCTCGGTCGCTGGGCCGGCTTCACGCGAGAGCTCCGACGCGGCAAGTCAACAAAAGAAAAAATGAAGAGTAATTCCTGAGTACCCCAAGACGAGGAACCAATATCAAGTAGGCGTTTCAAGACCCGGAGGTAAATTAGCTGCCAGCTGCTCAGCGGTCGAGGGCCACAGAGAGTAGAAACTCGATTTTTTCGAGCAGGCCATGCTTGTGCAGGGGCGTCCATGACTGTGCCTCCGAGCTTTAAGGGTCACCCTACCAATTTTCATGGATGTGTATTGTCATGCACGGTGATGCATGCGCTGGAAATCGGGTCCGAATTGTCGTGCGCCCCTGCAGATCCACGGCGGTTCAGGTCGATCGCGCGCTCGGACCCCCTCGATCCCCCCGATCGTTTCGCAGCGAAGGGCGCAAACCTGTCCGCGTGCGCGCTGGTCTCCCTCCGCCCACAGATTCCCATCCGCGATGTTTGGAACCTCTTTGCGCTTGGCTCGGACGTTGCCGTCGAGGGCGAATGCTCTCGCCCGCCCCCATGTGCTGTCACTCCATCGATCGGTCGTGGTCGTGTCGTGTGAGTGATGTCGATTCGATCATCGTCGGCGACTCGCGGAGCTTCGCAGGCGGCCAGCCAGCCAGCCAGCCAGACAGCGAGCGCGCAGGCACGCACCTCGGATCCGGTTTGCTGACCTCGTGTTCTGCGCGCATGTAACAGTCGCGCGGTCGTTGACGACAACACCATCATCGGCTTATGCTCAGATCGCGTCCGGGAGAGTAGGCGGACGCGTTTCCACGTCCGGTGTGAGAGCCGTGTACGACGACACGACGGTGCCGATCGAGGACGACAGCGCCGAGGTGGATGAGGTGGATGCCGATGCCGAACAACGACCGGCCGCCTCGTTCGCTTCCATCAAGGACACTTTACATGCCCCCATCTTCAAGGCCGTCACACAAAGGTGAGCCACCAGTCTGGGCCAGCCTTGAAATGAGGGGTCCAGCCGAACCCCCCCCCCCCCAGAATGAACCGAATCGGCTGACCTACAAACTCATTCGAGCACAGGCCTTTCAGATACGAGACCATGAGTGAGGTCCAAGAAGCCGTACTGGCTCTCTTGCCTAGGCTGTCGAACCCTCCCGTTTCGACCACTTCCCAAGACGGCGCCTCAGAGTCGATCGAGCAGGCTCAGGATTTGCTCGTCCGAGCCAAGACCGGAACGGGCAAGACGCTCGCGTTCCTCATCCCCGCCCTCGAGGGACGGCTGCGCCAACTCGAGGCATACAAGGTGCAGTGGAAGCGTGACAATCCCGATGCGACCAAGGCGCAGGCCGAACGAGTCTTGAACAAGTACGCCAAATCGTCGGTTGGAGCTCTGATCCTCTCGCCGACGAGGGAACTCGCGACCCAGATCGCGACCGAGGCTTCCGCCTTGATGAGCCACCTCCCCGACATGGGTGTCCGACTCTTCGTCGGAGGAGCTTCCAAGAGTTTGCAGTACCGCGATTGGGTCAGGAGCTCGAGCAACGACATCGTCGTCGCCACCCCTGGTCGAATTCTGGACTTCCTCTCGTCCGAAGAGAACATCCGAGCGCCCTTGTCCACAGCAAGGATGCTCATTCTCGATGAGGCCGACACACTGCTCGACATGGGTTTCGCCGACGCGCTTGCCGACATCACTGGGTATTTGCCCGACATTGCGCAGCGACAGACGTTTCTCTTCTCCGCCACCGTCTCGAAGCAAATCAGAGAGATTGCCCGAAAGAGCATGAAGCAGGACCACGTCTTTGTCGACACCGTCAAGGCTTCCGATGTCGATACCCACCTCCACATCCCTCAATACTATACCGTCTTGCCCGACGCCGAGTCCCAGCTCATCCATGTCCTGCGACTGCTCGCTCACGACCAGCTCTTGCACGCTCGCAAGGCCGCAGCCAATGGCGGAGAGCAGGGTGGCAAGGCCGTCATTTTCCTCCCCACCACGCGCATGACCCAGATGTTCTCCCTCGTCCTGCAAGCCATGAAGGCTCACTTCCCATGGGCCCGCGATACCCACATTGTCGAGATTCACTCCAAGAAGGACCAGAATCAGCGCACGCGAGCGTCGGATTCGTTCCGCAAGAACAAGACAGGTTATTCGATTCTCGTCACGTCCGATGTGTCGGCACGTGGGGTTGATTACCCTGGTGTCACGCGCGTCATCCAGATCGGTATTCCCGGTTCGAGGGATCTTTACATCCATCGAGTTGGTAGGACCGGGCGAGCAGGAAAGGAGGGACGAGGCGATATCGTTCTTTTGCCGTGGGAGGGCAAATATGTCTCGAGCCAGCTGAGGGATATCCCGATGCAGCACTTCTCGGTCGAGGATGGGGAAAAGGCGTTGAACGAGGCCGTCGAGAAGTGGGACCAGGACCCGGCCGAGATCCAGGTGACCGCTGAGGCTGATCCTCGCGGCGGCTTTGCCAGAAGAACGAGCAAGTCGATCCGTGACCGTCGAGTCGGGTCCGTGCGAGCGCCTCAGATGTCGTCGCCCGTCGCACCTCGACTTGAATCGCTCGAAGATTCATTGAGGACTTCGGTCCTGCCTTCGCTCGACGAGGAGGCGGTCAGGGAGGCTTTCGCTTCGATGTTGGGTTACTACGCGCCCAGGTCCTCGGACTTGCGAGTGACCAAGTCCGAAATGGTGCAGGGCCTCAAGGATTGGGCGACCGGATCGATGGGTCTCGAAGAAGAGCCTTACGTTTCTTCCATGTTCCTCGCCAAGATCGGAATGAGCGACCGAGGGGGCAGCAGGAACTTTTCGAGCCGTGGGTTCGGTGGCAGTCGGGACGGAGGCGGCAGTCGCGGCGGGCATGGTCACTGGGGCAACAAGGACATGAGGCCGATGGACAGTCGCATCAACAGCGCTGGCAAATACGCCAGCAAGAGGAACCCTCCTCGTGATGGCGGACACAAGCCTAGAGTGTTCGGCTCAGAGTCGTCGTATGGAAGTAGGAAACCGTCGTTCGGCTACGGCGGTTCTTCGAGTCCTTACGACAACGACCGAGGCGATCGCAGGGACAACCGGAGATCGTCGTCGTCAAGGTATTGATGCATGTCTTTCTAACGACCGTGTATTGTGTGTTTCATCAACGTTAGAATAGTCGTAGGGTGTACTTGTTCCTGATCATTGCAACACCACACCACTTCGAAGACCGAAAATCTTAGCCGAGTCGACAGGCGATGTGCAGCTCTCTTTCCTGAGCAGTGTACATGTCGCCGAGTGAGTCCGAGCACAGCAGGCATTTGAGATAGCAGACACTATCGTTTCACTTTTTTTGCGAGAGAGAGAACAGAGAAGATGGGAAGAAAGGAGCGAGGGAAAGGGGTTTGAAAGGAAGGGGGTAGCCGAAGGGAAAGTAAGAGCGATTATCCCCGCAAAACATTCGCCCCGTCATCATGACGCAGACACCAAAGGGACACATGACATACACATCGACCCATATCCTCACGAGACAGTCATCTAATATGCGCCCCCGTAGCCAATCATCGGCATGCCCTGGCCGAGCAAGATCGGCGCGGACGACTCGAGTTCCTCCTTCTTGGCCTCTTTCGTCGACATGTCCTTGACTTGCTTTGCGAGCGAAGTCAACATCTCGTGCCGATGTCGTTCTTGGCTCAACAGATAGGGCACTGCACAAAGGTCAAGACCGAATTCAGCTCGCTGCAGCTTATGGTGTGAAGGTGGACTGTTACTCACTTGTAAAGTCATTCAAGCCTGCCTTCCAGGACAAATATTGTGCAGCATCGAGTCGGATCAGGTCGTAGCAGACGTACAGCGTTGCAGTGTAGCACTCCTTGGAGCCAATGTCGACAAAGTAGGTCAAGAGCTCCTCGGCAACCTCTGTCGAGTTCGACGTCGCGGCAGTCTCGATCGCATCCTTGAACAGCTTGTCCTGCTTGGACAACGAGATCGACTGCTCCCACTTGCCGTTCTTCTTGTACAAGTGAGCGGCGAGTCGTCGGAATTCGAGCAGGTCGTGTTTCTCCAACCGAGTCGCCAGAGCAAGAGCGTCGAACGCATCGTTCGAGTCGGTCGAATCCCGCAGCGTCTTGTAGTCCTCGTCCTCGATCAAAAGATCGTTGTAGGCTTCGTTGACGGCGGGGATGTTGTTCTTTTGAACGGCGATGAGGTACGACTTGATCATGGGGAGTTCGTCCGCCTTGAGGAACATCTTGACTACTCGGGTGTGGTCGATACGAGGCGCGAGCACCGACAGCAAGTCGTTCAACAGCATCGGTTGCTCTTGCAAGTAATGTGTCAAGGCCTATGAATAAGATCGCAGAGATCCGCTTAATTTTTGCCATAGCAGACGTTCTCTTCACCAGCACAGCAAAAGAGACAAGACGCACCTTGTAGTAGATCTCGATGTTGGCAACTTTCACTACGACCTCCTTGAACTGGTTGTGGTCCCAGGCATCGGCCGATCGTTCCATCATCGCCAAGGCCGCGTTGTCGAATTCGTCGTACTTGACGTACAGGAAGACGAGCTCGGACCAGAGATGGGCCTGTTCGGTGGCGCGGATGACCTTGGGGATATTGATTCGGGACCAAAACAGCTTGAGGTGCTCCATTAGCCTCTCTGGCGCGTATTTTGCGTAAAGGACCGACAACTCGGTGAACATGCCCATGTGCGCTCGCTCGAGACCAAGACCGGCCTCGAGGAGAGCCATCAGCTCGTCAACGTGACCTCGGTGCTCGTACAAGCGCACGAGTGCCTGCAACTCCTCGGCATGAACGATCAAGTTGAGACCGCAGATCTGAGCAAGTCGGAACTCCTTCTTGTCGATGCACGCGGCGTTGACCTGTCGCCACACCTGTGTATTACCTGCCTTGCGAGCGGCATCGACGGCAGCCTGGTTTTCGCCGAGGTAGATCAAGGTCGTCGCGAGGCGAGCCCAGTTCGAGATGCTGGTGAAGAGCAGACGGGCAGCTTCGTACATGCCAGCCTCGAACGCCTTCTCACCGGCCGAGAGCTGATCGGCAACGTTGGTCATGGCGAGGAACTCCTCCATGTCGTGCAGGCGGTCCGTTCGCGCGTACGCGAATGCGAGCTGAGTGTCGATGGCGGGCTCACGCAATATCTTGCGAGCCATCTGGAGATATCGGACGAGGTCGTCGTACTTGGCTGCTCGATCCGCGGTTTCGATGACCTCGGCGTAGTTGCTTGGATCCTCGGCCTTCACGTACGAGTCGATCGCGTCCTTGATGCGCAGACCGTCCAATTGAGCCTTTCCGAGTCGGGACCACACAGCGGGCTGGTCAATCTTGGCGGCGTACTGCGATGCGCGGTCGATCGAGACGATATACTCGACAAGCACATTCATCGCGTCGAGGTGTCGGTCATTCTTCTTGAACAAGGTGAATGCTTCCTCGTAGAGGCCGTGCTCGGTAGCGATTGCAGCAATCTCCTCGACGTTGAAGCCCTCAACGCGTTCGATGTAGCCCATCACTCGGCCCTTGTCGGCTCGGATCGCGGTCAGCATCAAGAGCTTTTTCAAATTGCTGTTGTCGCTGAACGCCGAAGGTTCGAGGATAATCTTCTCGAGCAACTCAATGAGTTCGGAGGGGAGGTCGGCGGACAGGAAGGCCTTGACGGTCACCGAGACGTCCTCAGGGTCGGTCGACTCGGGCACGGCGGTGGCCACGACCTGGTCGACGAGCTGTCGCTTGTGGTCGTTGTCGTCCGAGAGGACTTGCTGCCACAGTTCTAGTCGTCGCCTCTTGACGAGGTATCGCGCCTGGTGCTTGAACATGGAGTTGTCGTTCGTGATCGAGATGAGCTCGTCGTCGCAGAAGCCTTTGGCGTATGCGATGTAGGCGAGGTAAGGGTCGCGTTGCTCGCAGTATTTACCGACGATCAGAGGGTCGTACGCGTTATTCTCCTTCAGGAACTGCTCGGGGTTGTTGTTGCTGTCGATCGCGATCTTGGCCAGAGCGTTGTAGATGCCGGCTTCCTGTTGACCTGAGGCGACCTTGGCCTCGAGCCAGGGCAAGATGAGCTTGAGTCGGTTGCGCTTCTCGACCTCGTCGACGAGCTCATCGACAGGGATCGGGCCGGTGACCGAGGCGAGCAGAGCCTTGATCGTCGTCTCGTCGCAGTCGACGTCTAACAGGCCGCCAATGACCTGAGGGGTGCGAGCTGAGTTGACGCGTTGCACGTAGACTTCGATGAAGTTCGTGAGGCCGTTTTGGTAGAGGTACAGGACGAGATCGTGAACAAAGTCGAATCGGTCGCAGACGATGATCAAAGGCAGTTGGTCGGCAAGCTTCGCCTCCTTGAGGAAGTTCTTGACCTTCTCGGGGTTGTAAAAGTTCGACTCGCGAACGATGCGTTCGACCTCGCGAATTTGGCCTGTGCGCGTCGCGGCCTGGATATACTTGAAGTGCACCTCCGAATCCTCACTGAGGTTGACGACGGATCCGAGGTAGTAGTACAATCCCTCGGACGTCTTGAACGACTCGAACATCTCGATCAAGCGAACGGGGCCGATCAGATCCGAGAACTTGGTTGCGGCCTGAACCACAACCTGCAAATTTTGGCGAATGTTGACCTTGAGCATCTCGTTGAAGCACTCGAGCGTTTGCTCGACTGTGAGCTTGCCAAAGTAGTTGACAAGCCACTGGAGGTCAAGATGAGGGAACGTTAAATATCAGCGACGTTGTGGGGGATAAAGTAGATGTCGACAGCAAAGGGCTTACGTCGGCCTGAAGTAAGTTGGTGTGGACAACCACGCGCTTGATATCGCTGATGTCCTCGTAGTGCTCCAGAGCCTGTGATATTTGGCAAAATCAGTGTTCCGCCTCGTATCTCAACGAAATGTGGCATCTTGCTCACCCTCTGCAAAAGGCCAGCTTTCTCGCACAGGTTGGCGATACGGGGCCGGTCGTAGTGGGTGAACATCTCATTGCCGAGGATGGCGTCGGCGACTTGAGGCGCGTTGACGAGGTTCATCTCGAGCAATCGCGTCTGCATGTGCGCCTGCTCGGGCTTGTTGTCCTTGAGCGCGTCGAGCAAGAACGACGTAGCTTGCTGGATCATGTTCTGGCTCATGAAGATGTCGACCACTCGCTCGACATCGACAAGCGGGCCCGACTCATCGTTCACAAGCTGGCCGGCGAATTCGGCACCTTGGTCCGGGTTCAGTCGAGTGATGTGCTGGAGCAGCGAGGCGTAGTCGGGCGAATAATTGACGCGCTTCGAGTAAACGACAATTTTGGCGAACTGGCCAGTTTCGGCGAAGCAAGCGACGACCTTGTTGGGCACATTGGCGCGCAGGTAGACGGAAAGCGCCAAGGTCATGTCGTGCGCACGAACAATGTCACCCAACTCTTCGCTGCACTCGATCTTGTCCTCCTTGAGCCACTTCTCCAGCAGCTGCTTACGGCCTTGCACAATCACAGGACGTGCAAGCTCGAGTGACTCGTGCTTGTTCAGCTTGCCACGCTCAAGCAGGATACCAAAGTACTGCAGGATCGGCGACATCTGGCCCGCGGGAACGGGAACGCCCTTGAACTGCTCGATCGTTTGGCTTGTTCGCAAAATGCCTCGGGGCGAGTTGGCGGCGACCTTGGCAGCTTCAGCGTAGTTGCCTGACTGGAACAACTGCGCGAACTGGCGCGTGTACAAATCGTCGGCGCCGGGGAGGTTGGCGCGAGACGCGAGGCGGATAGCCAGCTCGGTGTTGTTGAGCGTTTGCAGGATGTACGGGATGATGGCGTCGTCGTCGACCGTGACGGACAGGACCTGGCCCTTGCGGTTGACACCGACGATGCCCGAGGTTGAGGTGTGCTCGCAGGTGACGAACATCGTCTCGCCCGAGATCCGGTTCATGTAGATGCACGCGCCCGACTCGAGGTCGTAGAGGTGGATAAAGCCGTACTTGGTCACGAGGTAGACGATGCCGTAACGCTTCGACACCTGCATCGCGACGGGGAAGTCGTTCGTCGCTTCCGGAGGGAAGAAGACGTCAACGGCCTTCTTGGCATACACGGACAAGTGGGCTTGGTGATCGATCTCGACTACGTGGAGCTGTAGCAGGGAGAGGGGCAGATCGGGGTCAGTCTCGTCGGACCGCAATCGTAGGGATGCGGTGTCGCACGGCGATCAACACACCTTGGCGCCTGTCGCGGTCCTGACCGCAAAAGCAAAGAGCTTGGTGTCGTCGCTCGCACCGTCCATCCTCAACTCTGCGAAACTAGCGGCATGACCTTCGATCGGTTGACTGACGCCGCGCTCGCGCGAGTAGAGCTGCATCGCTCCCTTGACCTTGAACCCGGCAGGATTGGTCGTGTTGGACGAGATACCGACGAGCACGAGCCACTTTTCGTCGGGCGTGACGCGGTAGTTGATGATCTGATTGCCCTGGAGCGAGACGTGTCGATCAAAGACCTTGACCGGTGCCGGTGCTGTCTGTGTGCCGGGAGCGGAAGCGGGGGCGTACGCGACCCAGCTGAAGCAGTAAAAGGCATGCAGCCATAGGTCAGGTTGGATTATATAATAACGACAAGGACAATGCGCGTGCGACGCACTGGTAGACGGCGGTTTCTGTGACGATACCCAAAGTGGTGTTGGAGATCCACTTCCAGAAGACAACGTCCTCGTGAATAGCATGCGACGTGACTTTTTGCTTGAGGTCAATGTTGAAGATTTGCAACTGTCGTTGGGCTGTAGACCCGTTCGCAAGCATAAACTCGGGTCAGAGGGATTGGGTGAGAGCGGGAACACGTCCCGGGGCACGATCTCGCGACGACTGACCTCTGAGCGCGATGACCTTCTCCTCGGGGTGCATGATGGCACTCTCGGCCGAGATCGGTCTCCGGATCACATTTCCCGGGTCGTTGAGGTCGATGATGACGACCTGCTTGGTGCCGTTGACTTCCTCGCGGACGCAGATGAAGCGGTCCGACTCCAACGTCAAGGTCGCGAACCCGATTGAGCCCGGTTGGATGCCCAACGCGCTGAGCTGTAGGCCAAGATAGGGTTGATCTCAGCGTGTCAACATGCATGTGCGCGTGGGAGGGGGAGGGGGGCAGTGTGGGCTTGCGCGGGTGTGTCGGGGTGCGAGGTTATTGGCTGGTGTGACGTGGTGCCAGAGAGCGCGGATGCGTCAACGCAGGCGCGACTGCCACGGCTGCGTCGGGAGCCGTTGCGCACAGATCGACGCCGAGCCCACGGTAGAGTGATGCACCACGCGGTCAAGCACCCAGCAGATGGTGACTGACCTGTTGGAGTTCGGAGAAGCTGATGGGGCGGTCGACGGCCATCGTGTAGGATGCCTTGTGTCAAGCCAAGCCAAGCGGGGGCGGGGGGCGGCGGCGGTGCGACGTAGCACCAACGAGAGCGCGGCGGCGGTGGTACACTCGGACTCTACTCGAGTGAGGAGAGGTACGATCGGGCCTAGAGAAGGAGAGAGTAAAAGTGACCAATTCACGATGGGCGTGTACAGTGTCAGAGCGCGAGCCGAGGTGGTCGAAGCAGACCTTACCCCGACGCGCTCTGGTCTTGGGTGCAGCTCAAGCACTCGTGTACTCGTGGCTTATGCCTGCTTATGCTGGCTTATGCTGGCCTATGTCGGCGAGCTATAGTCGAGCGTGTTCGATCTTGAAACCTGTATTCGGTTTTTTAGGAATGGTATATGCTATGTTTGGAATTTTATAATTCATTGTATGATCACATGTTTGCAGAAGTAAGTAAACTCCGGCAGTTACTAAAAGAGCAGCATGCATGGATCAATGCAGAAACAGCAGTAGGCAAGTATGCTTACTGCATCTTTGAATAGCGACCTCTACCAGTTCATGGCACTGCTGAGCTTCTTCAATGTGAAATATTCTGGTACATCTTTGGAAACCCGGAATATGATGTAGGGTTAGGGTCCCCGTGTCTCGAAGCAGTCAAAGCGACCTACATACGTCCTATTGCGTCGAGAGAGGAAGACATGTACGGGGAGGCTTTCTATCAGCCCCGTTCGCACATTCACCGATTGGACAGACAAGCCGGTCAAATGAAGAAAGAGCCGCGGCCTCAGGCTCAACGGGATCGAGATCATGAAGTTCGTGAGCGCCGTCGATGTCCAAACCCAGCAGGAAGCTCATTGTAGGCCGTAGGCGCGATCGCACGGGTCTGCTCGTGCTGAGAACCCCGATCACGAGATCAGCTTTGCCTCGTTGGTGGAAGTGAGTCGTCCTCGTTCGACGCACTATCCGATCCAATACTGACAAGACATTGATTGCGAAGGCGTGGCCTTGGTGCAGAGGGCAATGCCGCGACGGTCGTCAACGCCTATGGGGGCGGACCCGCAGGATACAAAGTCAGCTAGCGGGTCGCGAACGAGGTCAAGGCGCTAATAGTCGAGGGACACTTGGCCAAGTTCGACACCCGCACGGCCGGCGTCGGCGCCCACTGCACCCGAAACATTTGTAGGCTCTAGACATTCTCCGCGGTGACTCATGGGGGTCGAATGAAAGCACAGCTTTGGTCATCGATCACTCGTTAATGGTCACAACCCCGAAAAGGGACTGAATTGCAAGCGGCTCTCTGTAAGGTCGGTGGCCTTACAGAAGGATCGCGAGTACTGGGCCGATCGTTCTTGGAATTGTTGTTCACTCGAAAGGTATTGTAGACGGTGTTTCGTTATTCAAGGATCGGTTCCAATCGATATGATCATCCTCTGAGCGAGAGAGAGGGCTGAGACTGAACTACATAACAAGGGGAAAACGGCAATATTGATGTCCAATATTCGGTCAGGCGGATTTCGATCAGGTTCAGTGCTTGGGTTTGAGCGTGCGAGGACCGCTCGGGCCTCATACTGACCGAGTATGCCCAATGTCCCGTATGACATTGCCTATGGCACCATGCGGTGTACGGATTTGAGCACCGCCTCGTGCAATTGAATTGCAGTCTGACACCCGGTCTACGCTTGTCGGTTCGGCTAGGCTTGACCGCGGCGACTTCGCCACCAAACAAGGGCGGTGCTTATTACGCGAGGTATCTCCTGTGTCGGTGAATTAGGCTACCCGACGAGGCAAAAGCGCGCAAGCGCCGACCTCGTCCACCTTCCTCCTCCGTCTCATCACTACCACACCCCATCCTCTCATCATACACCGTCCAGTCCTATTCTCCTGCTTGTCTTTGACCGTTTAAACCACTCCCATCACCGCTGATGCATTTGCGACTGAAAACGCAGCACGGCGCGTGGTCGCTGCTCGTTCAGACGCAGTTCGGCCTCGCGCTCGCGATTGGTCTCCAGCCCAACCGCACTCGTACGTCACGCTACCTTACGGGTCGTTACATCGTCGAGACGGCTCCTCCTCCCGCTGGTTCAGATCATACCCTCTCCTCCGTGAGTTGACCTTTCACCACGTCAAACGACGTCACCTCGGTGTCTCGAGGCAACCGTGCGCGCAAGGCCGGGTTTGCACGAACACTTCCGGAACAGGGACATCCGAATCCATGACGTCAGCGACTCATGCTTCAGTTTGTGACGGTGCTACAGATGCTACAAAAGGTCATCTCTCACGTCCAGACGCACTTGGACATCGAGCGCATCCATCACACGTTTGACCACGACCTGTTCACCGGTTTCTCTGTTCAACTCGCCGGCAACACGACCCACCAGCACTTAAGCGAGCTCGAGCACGTCGTCGTGAGTTCTCCCGCGCACGTTTGAGAAGCGCATCCCATCACTAAGTTGTCTATGCTGTCCCGCAGAAAGTTCACCCCGTCAGGTTGTATGAAGCGATCAATCTGTCCAAATCGCCTGGACAGCACCACTTCCACCTCGGCCACGGTCGCAACGCCTACGCCAATGACAATTTTGCGCCTCACAAGATGACCGGGGTCAACAAGCTTCACAAGAAGGGCATCCTTGGGGCTGGAGCTCTGGTATGCGTGTTGGACACAGGAGTTGACTACAAGCTCTCCACTCTTGGAGGGTGCTTCGGCCCCAGCTGCCACGTCAAACTTGGCCAAGATCTCGTAGGAGACGATGGGGTACATCCCGACGATGATCCTTTCGCTCAATGCCAAAGTCATGGGACGCAGTAAGTTGTAGCAGCACCCTTCGACCGAAACCCCCTCCACCTCAGTTGTCTGATCCGCTCCCGCGTGCGTGTGTGAACAGCGTTTCGGGTATCATTGGCGCTCTCCCCAACAAGGATGGCTTCACCGGTGTTGCACCTGAGGCGGACCTGGCGATGTTCAGGTTAGTCTCAAGCATGCGGCTAACATCGGCTAGTCCTCGGCCAATCTTCAACAAACTAATCATGACGGCCCTCTCCACCGCACGTTCAGGATCTTTCCTTGCGAAGGACCCGCGCCGGACGATATCATCATCAAAGCCTTAATTGCCGCCGCCACGAGCAACTGCGATGTCATCAACATGTCGCTTGGCGGCAGCGCTGCGTTCATCGAAGACGACCCATTGATCGGCCTCGTTGATCGTATCGGGGCGAGGGGTATCGTCGTCGAGATCGCTGCCGGGAATGCCGGAGACGCGGGTTTCTTCACGACAAACTCGCCGGCTTTGTCTCCTGGAGGGACGAGTGTTGGTTCCGTCGATGTCGATTTTTGTCCCGCATTCCGACTCGAGCTTGAGGGTGGCGGCCCTCTCAAAACGATTGCCTACCTCGCGAGTGCCAGCTACAGTTCCACCGCGCCCCTGCCGCTGGTCGCGCTTTCCCAACTTACGAAAGACAGTTCTGTTGGGGCAGCATGCGAGCCAATTCCGGCGTCGATCGATTGCAAAGGTGCAATTGTGCTCACACCAAGAGGCCTCTGTCCTCTGCTCCAGAAGATACAGAACGTCGCCGCCGCCGGCGCCAAGGTGATCGCGTTCTACAACGCCAACGCGTCACAACCGTTCACCGTTTTCGATGGGGAGGGCCTTCCTGTCTTCCCTATCCTCCTGACCACCGAAGTCGCTATCACACTCCTGAACGCGCTCAAGGCCACCCCGCACATGAAGGCTTCGCTTTCTGGCGAGCTACTCGAGCCTGACCACTACGTTGCCGACACCGTCAATGGTGGCCTCGTCTCCGAGTTTTCTGCGATAGGTCCTTCGGCCGAGATGCTGATTCAAAATGCATACTGCGCACCTGGGGGCAACATTCTGTCCACTTTTCCTTCCACTCTCGGCGGAATCGGCCTTGACAGCGGAACGTCTATGGCCGCGCCATTCGCGGCAGGTGCCGCTGCGTTGCTTCTTTCCGGACGTCGTTCCGAAAAGCTGACGCCTGCGCAGATCAAGTCGTTGCTCGTGACAACTGCAAAACCGATTCCAGCGACAGTCCACGGCTCCGATTTGGTCAGCGCGTTGAGGCAAGGCGGCGGTCTGATCCAAGTCGACAAGGCGTTCGAAGCAAAGACATTCTTCAGCCCCCTCGCGCTAAGCCTCAACGACACGGCCCACCCAATTCTCACACACGAGATTGAAATCACTAACACAAACGAGTTTGACGTCACCTACACGCTTGGCTCGGCCTCAGCACAGAGCTTGGCGGCGTACAATAATGTGAGTGCGCGCTTTGCTGCGCAGTGAACTCGCGGTCCGCTTATGTGTTGTCAATTCCTTACGTGACTTACTCTATTTGCTTCACCAACGTAGAGCGCTATCGAGGATGTGCTGCCCACGGAGGCCCCGCAACCGGTCGAGGGGCGCGCGGAGGTTCTGTTCCAGGTTCCTGTCCTGCGAGTTCCCGCCGGTCAGACAGGCAAGATCGTTGTGACCTTTAGGCCCCCAGTCTTCTCCACACGGGACCAAGCTCGAATGTCGTTTTACAGCGGGTTTGTCACGATCACGAGTGACGAGTGCACGCAGATCGACTATTCGATTCCTTACTTTGGATCGGGATCGAGGCTCATCAAGATGCCGGTCGTGGATACTACCTCGAAGTTCACCGCTCTTGCCCTTGGCGACGATGGCACTACGGAACACGACTACTCTTCCTTGCCTCTTCCCCTTTTGTCGACAATCGACAACAACTTGACGATGCAAGTACCTCAGACGGACTCGGAAGAGGTGGTGATGTACCCTCGTAAGACCGGCGTGGCTTTACAGGTCCGATTAGCAGGTGAGACGCCCCCGGTTTACAGCGATTGGTGGGAGACTGACCCCGCTCACGCTTGAGCAACAACATGACAGGCTCTACGAGGATGGTCACCGTTGACTTGGTGCACGCCAATACGACCTTTAAGGCGAACTTGCCTCGCCGTGTTCGCCATACTCAGAACGCAGTCGTTCTTGAGGACTTGAACCCGATGACCATGCACTTCGATGAGGACGACGACGACGACGTGCCGGGATCTCCTTCGTGCCCTCCTTTATCGAATGCGCAAGTCATCGGCCGAATCAGCGCGGGCACCAACCTCCCGCGAGATTTGCCCAACAGTGGCGATGGACCGGCCACGACCATCTCTTCTCCCTTCCAGGGCAAGGTCTCTCGAACGCTGAACCCCCAGGACGCGAAGACGCTCACTTCGGTCCCGGCGCACACACCGTACAGGATCCTTTTTAGGTCAGTCCCCACAACTGAGTCACCGTCTTCCACACAAGAACGATCAAGAAACCGCACATATGCTCACCCGCCTTGTCGCGTGTCTTCTTCACGCAGGGCGCTTAAACTTACTGCCGACCCGAAGTACGAATGCAGTTGGGAGTCGTGGCTCTCGCCTCCGTTCGCGTTTTTGGACTAGCCCTCGAGTCTCCTCCTTTGTTCTATGTATATAAGACTGTCGTGCTGTGCTCATCTTGCCAAGCTCCCTGAATATCTTTCGCTGTGCATATTGCACCATATCTTTGATCAATTTGCAATCATGAAAATCGGGTTTTTTTTAATTCACTGCGCTTCATGCGTTGACTACAAAGTCGTAGAGGTTCTCCGATCGGAGTTCCTGATTTACTGCTTGGCCTTGTTCTCCTTGTCGACCTTATCAGCATTCACCATAGTTGGTACAATGTATGTCGCACTGAAGTCCCTCAACGCTTTAGCGACCCTCCCTTGCGGTAACGGCTTGCCATCCCACCGATCCTCGAGCTTGACGATCTTGTCATCGCGATCGAGCTCGATGTGGACCAGCGAGTTGATGATCTTCTCCTGGCCCGTCACGGGAAGGACGTAGCGTTGTCGCTGCTCGTACTCGAGGATCGGAGGTTCGTTCTTGGTCACCTTCCATGCAAGCGTCTCGGACGATTTGAAGACGTTCATTCCGGCCCATTGCGCGCTGTATTGATCGTAGCCCTCAGCGTAAGCGATTGGATCGGCGAAGATCGCGTCTGCAGATTTCGAGGAAAGTGAGATCAATAGGAGGTCAACTTAGTATTACAGGACGATGGGCACGAAAGTGATTGATGTAACTCACTCTTGGCCCAAGATCGCTCGATAATCTCTTTGCTAAACTTGGCCGAGAACAGCTATGTGTGGCGCCGGAAACGAGGCTCATCAACGGTCTAGCATGGTCGACGGCTCGTTCAGGATTCATGGCCCACTGGGCTTACATCAAGGACGTCCTGTACCACTCGGGCCTTCTTTCCCTCCAACTTGATACCGTGATCGGTTTCACCGCCGACAGCGAACTGCTTGGTGCTTTCCGAGGTAGATGACGTCATTCTATGCTGGTGATGGGCTGGGACGGAGACCGCGTGAAGACCAATGGAGGCTATGGTGAGGATCGATCGAGGCGAGAGGATGAGCGGGATGAGGAGATTCGTGCGGCTGAGGAGCATTCGGATCGGGAGGGATGGGGAAGGAGAGGAAGGAAGGCAAGCCCCACCGCGTTGGAGCTGAAGCGAGTTCTCCCTCGGTGCCGGGCCGGAGAAGCGGAGCGCCACTTCGTAATCGAATCGGCGATGGCCCCGCGGCGGCACGTCATAGAGAGCCTGGCTCGCTAGGAAGCGAGCATCGGCCTGCTGCCTGTAGTGAGTGCTGCGCTGGGCACAGTTGTTCTTACGCTCCTGGTAAGCTATAATTTTTGATTACCAGAATAGTTACAGAAAGCACGGCCAAAAAGCTCATCGCACATCGAAGAGACGTCTCAAGGCCTTGCTCGGACCTGCACAGTGTCGATGCAGCCTGGAACGTGGTCAAAGCCTCATGTTTTTGGCTACTGTTTCCGCACACCGACAAGCTCATTGTATGCATTTGACATCAAGGTTTGCAACACATTATTTTCATTGATCCCCAAGTCACAATTCATCACCATTTCCCAGGTGGCTGATACACAATGTTACCTTCACTGGAACTTGTTGCACACCTCGGCAACGGTGGTCGAGCACTGTCGCCCGGAGGAGGCGCACCATTCTTGGCCCCGCGTCGACTCTGACCCCCGCGACATCCTCCACGACCACTCTTGCCTCCCGAACGACCATCCTCAGCCCCAGGTTCACCATTAGCATGGGGATTACGACCCTGCCCCTGACCTCCTTGAGTTCGTGAAGAGCCTTTGCGGTCCTTGGACCGTCCTCGGGCCTTTCTCGCGCCACTGCCTTCGGGCCGAAGGGGTTCGCAAATCTGTTCGATCGCAAAGCCCGTCTCGACCATATCTCTCGCACGTATCATCTCCGCTTTGATCAGATCGACCACTTCGGGGCGGATGTTGCTGGCGGTGTTGCGCTCGACGTAGAAAGGGTCCTGAACGACCAAGGCGTGGTTCTGCCAGGCGCGAGGTTCTTCGAAATGGTCGTACTCGATTGGGGAGGAAGACCTTGAGGCGAGAGGCACGTCGATAGGTTGAAGGTTCATATGTCGTAGGCCTTCAATTAGGCTCGAGTCCGTTCCTTCGGCGTCCATCGTGCCATTGACGAGTGCAGAAGCAGGGTCCTGCGCGGAAGCCAACCCTTCGATGCCACCGTCCAAGACACTAAGCGCCGATCGATAGTGCCTCTCCCGGTCCATTGCTCGACCCAGTTTGATCGCCACGACCTGTCGTTCGGAATCGAACGACGTTTGATCCTCCCCCGCATAGCAGGTAAAAAATCCTACGGCCCACTCCTTTAACAAGCCGCACTCCATGGTCACGGGGCCGTCGTACCACTGACCAGGATAATGCTCAACGAATGTCGTGTCCCATCCCGTCGAGCGCTGTATACTGTTCTTGCCATGCCGTTTACGCACCCGCGGAGTGGAGAAAAATCGGGTAGGTTCAGTCGAGGTGCTTTCAATCAACTTCTTGTCCTGCAGGTTGGGCAGGCGGTTGATTTGTTGCAGGTAGTTGATCGCGAGGAGAATGATGGTGTAAGAAGACATCGAGATCGGTCCTTTGCTTCCCGAAGGATCGTTCAGCTCTCGGCTTCGAGCCCAGTGTTTGAGAAAGACGCAGAAAGGGCGAAACATCGGGTGCAATTCGCAATATGCCTTGATCAACCTCGAATTGAGGACGCCTGCGAGTGATTTCACCCAGCGTTAGTTAACGGTGTGGTCGGGTACACTAAACTTGAGGGATCGAGCGTGAAACTCACCCAGCCGCTCGTTGGTATTGATGTCACCCTGAATTACGTGACCATCCACGACGGCCTCAATCTTGACGATGGGTACGTTCGCAAAAGGGATCGGGGTGGCATGTCTGATATAGGGCAGGCTCTGGAGCTTGGTCGCCAATAGCCGCGGGTTGTAGATCTGCGGCAATGATTTGTTTGGGTCGTCGGAACGGCTGAAGAACTTGTCTCTGAAACCTTCGGGGCGATACTGTCACAGGCGAGTAAGGAACAGGGGCAAGGATCAGGTTCGATGACGTAGTCAAGGCAGGGTAGAAGCTACCGCGAGGTCTTACGGGATCACAGAGGCACATGTCCAGGTCGGAAGCCTCGGTCGCCAGGCCAAAGCGGACCGATCCGAATGGCTCGATATGAATCGGCATGCGATAAGGGTTGTGCGAGTGACCCCAGTTGAACCGCTGGGCGTTCAAAAAGTCTTCGAGCATTCTGATCAACTTTTCTCGTGCCTGCACGACACCGTTCCGCGGAGACCGGGTCTGAAGGAAAGCATTGAGGGAGCAAGCGAAATAAGTAATAAGCCTTCCATTCGGGAGACAAACCGGCGCCGGGCAAAGGGGGAGACTTGCAATGAAGAAGTTCCAAATGTCTTCCTCGAGATTGTTCGTAGCGGTAGAGAACCCCGCAGAACCCCATGCAACGTCTCGATCCGGGGTGACGGCGTCTCGAGCGAGTTTCGGAAAGTTCTCGGCATGTCTCCCGGGGTCGTCACTGAACAACTCGTGCGACGAGCCTGGACCGGGAAGACGATCATAAAACCCTTCGTTGAAGGCATCGGCATTTTCCTCGTCGAATGGACCATTGTGCGCCGGTATCGGAGGCTCTGGAGTGGGCGAATGCGGTCGATTGGTCCCTCGAGGTGGGTGGGCTTCTTCGCCGCCGAGGTTTCGATTTGATGGTTCAGACTCGCCGTTCGGGCAGATTACCACACGGGCCCCTTCTTCATCTTCGTACTCCCGGCTGGATATTCGATCACTTGAAACGGACGGGGGCGCCGAGTGTGGCCCTGATGAATGGTGCGAGGTACTGGAAGCGGAAGCGGTTGTAGGAGCGGCGGCCGTTCGCTGGGGATCGGGGTGGGGGAGCGTGCTCGAGGCGGCCGAATTCGAGTCGCCCTCCGTGGCTGCGCGCTGTTTGGGCTTGCGATTCTTTCTGGATCGTACTCTTGTCTTGTTCTGTTCAGCTGCTGGTTGATCGGAGGATGCAGCAGCGACAGAACGTGCTGCAGAGGGAGCGGCGCGAGGTGGGGCCGACTTGGGCGGCGTGCCTTTGTCGGTCTCAGTCGAGGGTGCCAAGGTTCGTACTGTTGTCGGTGCTGCTGCCGGTACGTCACGGTCGGCATCGGCGAGCGCGATCTTGGCCTTTGCGGGTGATCTGGTCGGTAATGGCTTGATGGGCCTCGAGGTAGACGGCGACGCGCTAGAGGAGGGATGATCCGAGTGCGGAGGCTGGGACTGATCGGTCGCCTTCCCCTTCCCCTTGGACGAGTTCCTGGGTGCCATGTGGGATGAGCAGGATCGGTACGAGTCAAAGACGACGGCGATGTTGGTGGTGGCTGTGGTCGAGGGCGGAGTGGTGCGTCGTAGTTGGACTGAGCACCGGCTCAAGCGCGACAATGGCGACACTCGGCTCCGACGTCCGAGCGAGAACAATCGGTGTGGGATCACGCAAAAGAAGCGCAGGGAGCTCCGCACGGGCATGTACCGATGCCTCGGACACGGCGCCTACTCCAGTTCGTGCTGGCTAGTCTCTGGGCCCGGGACAGCTGAAGCGATGCATGCCGTAGAGGTGGGGGTCACTCCAGCGGCAGCAGCACATGCCGGCTAATCGGATTTAGAACACGCGCATACCCTCCTGCACAAGACAAAAAGCTTGTCACTACTTTAATCAGTACTCGATCACGCGCGCGCGCCCCGCCCCCACTCTCAAAAGGGCTACAGCATCCCCCACTCCAAGGTATGCATCAAGACTCCCTTTTAGATTTTTACTGTATTTCTCTCGGTATTTTCCCCGGAGCATCATCGGTGGTGTAACGCGCTCAAGTCTTTGGATCTCGCACTTTGATTCCCCGACACTTTCGTCGCGCCGCCGCGCCGAGTACATCACTAACGAGGAGGCTCTCCTTTTCATCCGTCGCACCTGTTCTCTGTTTGACTTCGCGCCGGCTCTCGCCGAGTGCCGAGTCGCAGCATCTCCTCTCCTTTCCGGTCCTTTCGACGGTGTACACCATCCAACCTCAGCTCCCAGCCATCATGCAACGGTCGGTAGTTTCAAGTACCTTTGCAGAGGACTTTGCTCGGCGCTCCTAATCTGGGTGCCGCGCTTATCGACCGATTGACTGACTCAATGAGTCGTATTCGCTGCCTTCCTCAACCCCAGCTTGGACTTGACCACCGATCAAGACGAGGAAGCAGGCGAAACAACTGTGTCACGCTTTCTCCCTGCACAACCTCCACCAGCTTCCATTTTGGATGCCCGATCACCCCCTGACGTGCTGGCACATCGTGTCCGACTCGCAGCCTCATCGAGCGCGGCATCCAACACCTCCCCGACCTCTCCACCACCTCGCATCTCGCCGTTCCCTCGAGCCCTTCCCGAAGAGATCATCCTCGCGATCGTGCGCCGCAACCTTCCGCCATGTTCACCAGAGTCGTACCTCCCTCGCTACCGGCTCTTGACCCGTGTGTATGGCCGCCTGTCCAAGGCGTGGTACCGGGTCGCTCAGCTCGAACTGCATCGACACGTCGTACTCAGGACGCCCATACATGCTCAACGCTGGCTCCAAGTCATTGCATCCACCGATTCCGTCAAGAGGTCATGGAGATTCAACACCGTCGCGCTCACCTTGGGCACTCTTGACGGCGACAAGGAGGTCTGCACCCCCACCGGATCCCATCAACTCATTCAAATCGCGTCGAACTGGAGCGAACAGGACGAGACTGATCACCTCGTAACTCGTATCGTCAAGCACACTCCGTCACTCCGCCGAGCCTGGTTGTACAGGTGCCGCTTCGATCCGTCCGATCTCTCGGTCTCCGTCGAGTTGACGACGTTGGTTTGCTCCAACTGTGAGCTGGTCCTAGGTGGAAACAATCAAGAGACCAGACACATCGCCGTACCCTGCTGCGACGTCCTCGCGTGGCATCTCCCTCGACTACGTTTCCTGGAGCTCCATCACTGCCTCATGTGGAGCCATAGCTCAGACTCGGCGAGCTCGTCCTCCACCGCCGCGCCTCTCCACCCCCATCCCGAGGTTGCTCGCATCCTCTTCAACCCGCATTCGGTACCGGCTTTGGTCGACCTCGCCCTATCGCTACTACCTACACCAATGCCACTGGGACTGGAACTCCTCTCTCCGCAACTCGAATCGCTGTGGATCACTCGCACGCCCGTGCAAATCCGACCGCGCTCAACGCAATGGCTCCTCTTGCCCGAACTCGGAGCGATGCCCAACCTTCGCCATTTCGCGATCGACGTCTTTGGCGGTGGGATGCTGCAACGCGACGTCCCGACTCTGGTGTCGGTTCTACAAGGGTGTCGGTCTCTTTTAACCTTGAGGATTGGTTCACTTTGGATCCACCACTTTGAACAGGTGATGTTCCACAACCCTTCCGTCCAAGCCACGGATCACCCTGGGAGGATGCGAGCCGCTTCGTCAACAACGGGCTCGAACCGTACCCAGTCAGGTTGTAGTCCCAATCCACTCTGCATCCTGAACCACCTCTCCCAACTCCGAGTCGTCTTCCTACCCCGAATCCCCATCCAAGAGCTAAGGATGACCGCACACGGAAAAAACCAAGCCACCATGGTCCGTGACGAGACGAAAGAGCTTTTGCACAGTCGTGGGATCATACTGAGCGACTTTACGCTCGAGTTCACTGGGGAGACGTTGATCAAGACCTCGTTGGATTTTTTGGAGGTCGATCCTGGCTACAGTGCATGGCATGAGTTTGTGGATCGTTTTGTCTAGCGGGATTTGGATGACCAAGCTTGCGCCGTGCAGGCAAGGGTGGGTGTCGTTTTGAGACAATAATGCGCTGCGCGGCATCCGGTCCTTTAGCACCTCATAATTGTGCACTGTGCGAGACCCAGACTGTACTGTGGATGGACTTTGAAGAACAAGTATATCACATTGCGCCATTGTCTCAACCTTACAAAGGAGTTGAGCGAGTAAAACTCCACGCCATTTACAGCTTACCACCTACCAACGCACCACCATCCAAAGCAATCGTCGCACCGTTAACCCAAGCACCCGCAGGACTGCTCAAAAAGATGCACGTTCCCGAAACGTCTTGAGGTGCACCAATTCGACCGAGGGGAACGCCTGCGACGATGAGGTCGCGTCCGGCTTCGAGCGTCGCGGCCATCACTGAGGTGGAGAGCAAGCATGTGGAACACGATCAATAGGGGTGATACGCAAAGGTCGCTGAGATAAGAGAACCCACTCTTGGATTCGAAAGGCCCGCAGGCAATCGTGTTGCTCGTGACTCCCCTTCGACCCAACTGCGCGGCGAACACCCTCGAGAGTTGATGCAGAGCCGCCTTTGAACTCGAGTAGGCGTACGTCTCGAGATTGGGCACACGGATACCGTCGACCGAACCGATGTTGATGATGCGAGCTGGGTACAGTATCGAAAGGGATTATGAGCCACTCGAGAAGAGGGGACGGATTTGTGGCCAAAACTCACCAGGGTCGTTCCAGGGGCCTTCCTCGGGAGCATCCTTGGGCAGACTCGCCAACAGCAGGGGCACGCATTTCTGAGTGAGAGTGAAGACTCGCTTGAGGTTGAGACCCAAGACACGGTCCCAAGCGGCGTCGGGGTATTCTGAGATACGTCGTAGCTTTGAGATCAGGTTCTCGCTCGGGGAACTTCAAGTGCTCAGTTTCCGATCAGACAGACCTTCGAGGGGAGCACCCCAATTGTTGCCTGCGTTGTTGACGAGGACGTTGAGATCTGATGACAAATTCGACAATGTGTGAGAGATGTAAAGACCAAGGAGGCGTGAGAGTGAGTATGAAGGCCGGCTCACGCTTCTCCTGCTTGCTCAACTCGGCGACGAGAGCTTCTACGCCTTCGTACGAGGCGAGATCCTACAGGAGAACGATCAAGCACACCCACGTCAGTCTCTGAATAGTCGAGTAAGAACTCTTTGGAATGAGAACAACACTGGGAACGCACAGCAGGAATCGAATGAGCGGATCCGGGGCCGAGCTTGGTCAACTCTTGCGCAACAGCGTCGCACGACTTCTTGTCCCTCGACGAGATGTAAACCTTGGCACCGGCTGCGACGTAGCCCGTGGAGATCTGCGGTAGTTTTGACAAGGTCATAAAGTGATCGTTCGGGCATGAGCAGTCGATCGCAATTGGTGGAACACCTCCACGAGGGCGTCCGAGGATGATCGACTGCTGGGGGGTCCCGGGGAGACTGACCATCTTGCCGATGCCCTTGGCACCACCAGTGACGAGCACGACCTTGCCCTTGACCGAGAACGAGGGAGCGGACGACATGTTTGACAGTTGCGTATAGTTTGAGCGCGAGACGGAGCAGCTGCCGCCGAGCGCGCGCTGCTCGCCCTCGTCCCGTGATTCGGCGACTCGAACAGCCGAGCTCCGGGTAGTACAAAACCGGTCTCAGGCCGAATGGGCGAGACGAGAGGGCAATGATCGAGGAAAAATCGAAACACTTCCTCATCATTGTATCTTAGTGATTATCGAACCCACAGAGGCGATGCAGCCGTAGGTAAAAACAGGGGCTATGGTGGCCTTGGGCAGCACGCGCCGGAACGCGCGGCGTGGCCACTACCAGTGGGCGTTCCGCGCGGAGTCGAATTCATTCGGGTGTGTTCGCAGCCTTGATCTTAACCCTGCCCCACCTCCACTAGACACAATGACTCGTATCGTACCGTTCACAACGCTCACACGATCGACGTGTGCAACGACTCGGCCGTTCACGAGCTGTACGCGTCCCGCTCAACTTGAAGCTGCGCGATCGGATCCCCCACACGCCGTCGGAGCGCGAAGCAAGGCCCCACACGGCACGCACGATGCAGACAACTACGCGAGCAATCTCGCCCTCGGGGAGGCCTACATGAGGAACAACGGATACGACATGGCTTCGTTGATTGAACAGCCGGTGGCAAGTCCCTCCTTGCTGGTGTCACATCACTTATGGATCATGTGTCGACCTCAAAGCTTGCTACAAGCTAGTCTTGCCAGACCGCTAGACTCACAGTACCTTCCCTTACCTATCAGGTCTGGGGCGACTGTGATACGTTTCAACACCTAAACAACGCTATGTACATCCGATACTACGAGACGGGCCGCATCCGGCTTTTGCAGACCTTGCTTGCCGACCTCGGTCCGGGCTCCGAAGGACCGCTGCTCGAGGCCAAACCGGGTGGTGTCGGCAACATCCTCGGCAGCATCTCCGCCCGATTCCGCGTCAGTATCCAGTCTGAAAATCACTTGATTCTGGATAATAATGGGAAACTGATCGTAACGTCTGCCTGCGTCTACTCGAACTCGCCACAGCGCCCTGTCAACTTCCCGGATACGCTCTTGGTTGGCCATCGCGTCACCAAGATTGAGAAGGATCGGTATTCCCTCGACCATGTCTGCTGGAGCTTCCAACAGAAAACGGCGGCCAACCTAGGGGAATGTGTGATGGTCTGCTACGACTATGAGAACCTCAAGGTAAGGTCAAGGCTGAACCGTCGTTGGAAGAGGGAGAAACCGTTGACAAAGCAAACTCTCTCCGCCTCACAGAAAATGGACATGACAAAAGAGTTTGAAGCTGCCCTGAGAAAACGCATGCCGTGAAATACAAAACATCAAGGGTGTACAATGAACTCGTTCTCAAGCCACGACCTCCATCTCGTCTTCGTCTTCGTCATCTTCGTCAGGGTCGTCCTCTGCCTTCCTCGTATCTGTTGTCGAGCTTCCCTCTACGCCCTCCTCATTCTTAGCCACAGGCGCCTCATCCTTCCCTTCAGGCTTGGCATTCTCGTCCCTATTGCCGCTCTTGAACTGCTCTTTGAGCGTCCACATCCCAACATAAGGACCCCTCGGCACCAATGTCCCGATCTCGCCCAACACCTCCTTCAAGAACGTCGCCGGCTGCTTGACGTGCTCGTTCAACAGCTTGAGGTTCCAGTACGGCGCTTGGTCAAAGTGTTGGAAGAGGAGATCGAGCAGTTCGTTGCGGGGCATGCGCACCATGCGACCGTTGGGACCGGCGCCACTGACGGCAGCCGCTTTGGCGGTTTTCTAGCCTCGCAACGATGACCGCGTAAGTCGTCCACTACAGAAAGACAAGATTCGATATATTTGAGAAAACTCACAACCATACTGGCAACACGATGCTTGACACCCGACATGCCTACACCCGAAGCCAGTCGATTCGCCGTCGCGTTGTCGACGTCCAACATTTTGATTGTGCGTTTGGGTTCGGTGGCGAGGCGTTGCCGTTCGCGCATGATGGTCCGGTACGAGTCCGAGGCCGAGATGGACGACAGTGAAGGCGTGAGCTGGCATTCGTGTTGGATTGTGCCCGCCAACGAGGTGATCCCTGGCGACGATTGTAGTGTCGGATGAGCATCCTACTTGGGGTCCAAGATTTGCCAGGACATCCGATCTCGACTCACGCCTCTTTTTCCTGAACCCCACATCGCCCGTCGACTTGTCCTCTTCCTCCTTCTCGCCAAAGATAAACAGGTTCCTACTACTCGTGTTCTGTAGCCGAAGGTGGTACTCTGTCGGTACGGTGCCGTTCCGTCGTCCGATTGGTCCTTTGCCTTTGATGTCCCGACTCGGTACGGGTGCGGGTGCGGGTGCTGGTGGAGCCGAGCTTTCGTTTTGTTCGAGGAGGACGGCGATCTTTGGATCCCCATTAGCATCTTTTCTGCGCAATGAGCGTGGGCATCGCAATCGTAGAGTGTGGATGAGCCTCACAGCCCAGCCCGGGTCCTCGCTTGAGGTGGCGGTCACGCGAGAAGGCGCATCGCAACTGACTCGTCATAGACCCTCACTCGCCCCAATACGACGCCCTCTTGTTGGACCTGCTCCCATTTGTCCAACAAGAACTTTGGAACCTGGCGAGCGATGGGGTGATGGACCAGCTTTTGGTTCAGCTCTGTTGTGGTTCTCTGACTCGAGTCCGGCGAGAGGCGCCAGCGCAAAACCCCCAAGTACACGAGCATCCAGCACGCTCACTGAACTCAACAGCATTCTTCTTCCACTGACCTTGCACAACCACACGCTCCTCTGGCTCTGCTTCAGGTCCAAGTCATCCTCCTCGTCCGCGCCGTCGTCGTCAAGGTTCGGATCCGGGTCCGCGAGGTCGATCGAGCCATGTTCGGCTTCGAATTCGGCGGGAAGTGCATTCATGGCGATCGACATGGTGCACAACAGGGAGTGGGTGGCTGCGTCTGGGTGCGTAGGGATAGGGATCGAGAGGCCAGAGATAGAGAGCGAGTGATAGGCTGCGCGTGTCGCTTGCGGGGTGGGGGCAGCGTGACATGAATGACGAAATTTGATCATTCGGAGAAAACCCCCCTCGGTCAGCTCAACTTTACGAGCTTCACCGAGAGAAGAAGATCAAGTAAGACAAGTATGCCATTCATTGTCTTCAACACAAGAACTAGGAAAGAGGAGCACAGGGGGAAAGAGAGCCCTCGGCAACGAACAAGACCTTACCTTCCAGCTGAAAGAGAGCAGACCCCCAAAACGGGGGCAGTTATGTACTAGAGTAAGATAAGCCAGCAAGGACGTGACAAGAGACGATGGTAAAATCAGGTGTTTCATTGGGAATATTAGAGAGCAGATCCTGCATACAAGGTGGGGGACATAATCGCAACGAAGCAGGAGATGAGGAATGTAGTGGAAAAAGCCTTCCAGAAAATTAGCTCTTGGGAGTAGGGTGAATGGGCTGTAAAAGAGGCGTAACTCCGTCAGTGATACAGTTTCTGCTCGAGACCGTTACATTGAGGCAGAGAATTCACTGTACTCGGGGACAGGGTCCACCGCCCGACCGCATTGACGATTGTTGGTGGTTTCAGGTGCGGCAGAGGGGTCGAGCTTCTCGACTGGATTGCCGGTGTTCCAGGGACGGATCGGTTCAGTGCCAGATGGGACTTGACGAGCGAACCTGCAGCCAAGGCGGCCATGAGCGAGATTTCTCCCGCGAGCACCGAGGCGCAGATGATCCGCGCCAGTTGCTGCGCGTTCTCGCCCGGGTTTGTCGGGTGTGGCCCTCGCACGCCGAGCAGGTCCAACATAGCGCCCTGGGGTAACAAGACTGTTTACGAGTCCAGTGTCGGATCAGTACTCCGAACCGGAATAAGCCGAGAAAAAAAGCACTTTGCAACTCACTCGTGCCGCCTCCAACGGTGCCGACCTCGATCGACGGCATGCTGCACGACACCAACAGGTCCTCGCCATCGTTGATCGCCTCCATCAACGTCATGCAGTTGGAACTCTCCACGTTTTGCGCCGGGTCTTGACCCGTGGCGAGGTAGATCGCCGTCAAGATGTTGGCCGCATGGGCATTGTTGCCACCGATCGAACCGGCCATCGCACTGCCGATCAAGTTCTTGGTGATGTTGAGCGAGACGAGGTCCTTGACGGTCGTCTTTAGGATCGACTTGACCGCCTCTCCGGGAATGATACCCTCGGCCACGACGGACTTGCCTCGGCCCTCGATCCAGTTGATCGCAGCGGGCTTCTTGTCTGTGCAGTAGTTGCCCGACAAGGAAGCGATGCGCATCTCGGGGAAGTAGTCGGTCTGCATCGTGTCGAGTGCTCGTTCTGTCCCCTTGGAGATCATGTTCATGCCCATCGCGTCACCCGTCTGCGTCGCGAAACGGACGAACAGCGTCCGCCCTGCCATCGCCGTCTTGAGCGAGATGAGTCGCGCGAAGCGCGACGTGGAGTTGAACGAAGACTTCATGATCTTGGAACCCTCGTCCGAGTCGATCCAGAGCTTGGCGGAGGCGCACATCGTCACCGAGGGGAACGTCAATGCCGGGCCACGGGTCATCGCGTCTTGTGTAACGACCGTCGTGACACCACCATTGACGTTCAAGGCTTTGCATCCACGAGAGGTTGAGGCGACGAGTGCACCCTCAGTGGTGGCCATGGGGATGGGAATCGCTACACCATCAACTCGTAGAGGACCTGCGATACCGACCGGGATCGGCATGAAACCGACCACGTTCTCACAGCATTGCCCCATGACTCGAGAGTAGTCAAAGTTGGTGTAAGGTAGATCGGAGCTCTCGAGCGTCTTGCGAGCGGAAGCGCGGGAGATGAGAGCTCGACGAATGGCGACCGAGCGTTCGTAGTCCTTCAGCAGCTTCTCCAAAGCGTAAGCGGCCACTTTGCCCTTTTGGACGAGCATGATGATTTCCTCATCGTTGAGCAGCAGTGCGCCGGCTCCGTTGTCAAAGATCTTGGCGCATGTCTCGAGGTCACGGGGCGTGTCGGGGACCGAGCCCTGCTTGACGAGAGCAACGGTCGAAGGCGACAGGCGTATTGTGCGGGTTGAGCCGTTGTCAGAGGGAGCGGCAAGCAATCCACCAGCGTTGTCCGCCGAGACCGATGTCGTGCCGTTCTCGACCGAAGCGGCAGCGTTAGTTGAGCTCTTGGGTGTTTTGCGGCTCTTGGTCCTCACAAAGATGGGCGAAGGAGGGGGAGAGCCTTCGGAGCTGTCCGAACCGTCGTGATCGTCCTTGGCCATCTTCGACGACACCTTGACGACTGAAGGCGGCGCCTGCTCAGCCTGGGCTTTGGCGTATTCCTCGGATCGAACATGCTGGCGGGTCATGGCAGCGGCGTCGGTCGGTGTCCATTCGTTCTGCAGCTCGATCGCAAGTTGGCTGATGCTGCGTCGTAGCTTGGCTTCAGTCGTGCTCGTCGATCCCGAATCGTCTTCATCGATGGCACTGCCGCCTACGCCGGCCAACAGAATGCGGGCCGCTGCTTCGGCAGCGGAGCCAGAAGCGAAGCCGGAGCCGCTCGCAATGCCCTTGAGGAGGTAACCATTGAGGAAGACGGAAATACCTAGGGCAATGACGATCCACTTTGAGAGGATGGGGTCTCCGACGAGCTTGGTCCAACGAGACATGAACTTGTCAAAGCTAGCGAGATGGCCCGTGACGGTGGCGTCGACAGGTTTCAATGATTTGGCAGCTGATGCAGAGGGATCGATCGCTCGGTACTGGAGAGGAGGCGCAAGGTGGACGAGCAAAGCCGTCTGGCGGTCGTGGGCATTGACGAGCTGGGCGAGGGCCGCACTGAGCGAAGGCGAGCTCGTGTCGACGGCAAGGGCCACGCTGGGAAGCGAGTTGTTGTCGGTGTGGCGCTTGAAGGCGGTCTTGGTCGTGAGGGTGGTGACCAGGTTCAGCGAGTGGAGGATGAGGAAGGCGGCGATGAGCAGAACCTTCAGTCGGGCAGTCGGGCTGTTGGCGTTCGCCTTGTGGCCAGGTGCGGTGCCGGTTGCGAGCTTGACGACCCTATCGCGGAGCGTAAGCTGTACTGTGGGTTCATCGTCTTCAGATCCCGAGCCTGGCGCATCTTCTTCCAAACCTGTCGTCGGATCGTCGAGCAAGCGAGCCAAATCAGCCGATGAGTCCGTCCTTTGCAGCAGGCGCATGACCTTGATGCGGTGCACCTCGACCATGATGGTGAGGATGGCGACGTAGAAGCCCACGAGCATGATGCAATCAAAGACGAGGATCAAGGCTGCAAGTTGACAGAATTCTTTGAGACCAGCGACTCCGCTCATGGCGCCAATGACGAGCACG
Source organism: Microbotryum violaceum (assembly GCA_022506055.1). Classification (NCBI taxonomy): domain Eukaryota; kingdom Fungi; phylum Basidiomycota; class Microbotryomycetes; order Microbotryales; family Microbotryaceae; genus Microbotryum; species Microbotryum violaceum. Next base: position 3,172,847 of record JAKMXP010000001.1, read on the forward strand.
GCGCACTCGATCGCATAATCCCGAACAATGGCGATGCCGTGCTTCGATACAGCCGCAAGGACAATTTCACGAGCAGGGATCGGAGGGGCGAATCGAAGACCAAAGCGAGAGGGTCCGTTCAGGCTGTTCGAGAAGGACGAATCGTGAACGTGCGAGGCGCCAAGAGGGTCGCGAGACGGTGGGACACTGCCTCGGGCGCTCCCAGAGATGCCGCCCCCGGGACCGATTGCGGGGTTCGAGAAGACAGCGCGAGAGAGTACGAATGGCTTCTCGAATCCTACGGTGATGACGAGGAAAGGCAGAGCTTCGCCCAACAGCACGGGGTTGACGGTGATCTCGAGGTAGGAAGCGAGCAGGAGGGAGAACATGAAGGCGAGGCACGACGAGACGAGGGCGCAGCTGGCGAGCCACATCCCCAGAGATCGAGATTGAGGTCGGAGCGACAGCGTCAATCGACGCATGTTCAGGAAGAGCGACACGAACGTCGAGTGCATCAGTAGGTAAGCGACGAGCATGACGAAGATGTCGGCCGAGTCCGCTTTCTGTACGCGGGTCAAGCGAGTCAGGGCAAGGTCAGGTCAGGTCGGGTCCCGGATGCACCAGGAAGGAGTAGGAGCACAGCTTGATCGGAAGTACCTTCGCGAGACCATAGAAACGCATGACGAATGCTCGGACAGCGAAAATCATCCACTTGACGCTTTGCATCTCCTCGAGGCTGCGTTCGCTCCTCTCCTCGACGAGCAGCTCCTCGGGCTGGGCACTATCGTCCTTGGACCCGCCGCGACTGAGGAAGCTGGTGTAGGTGCGAGCCTTGCGCGTCTTGCGGGCTTCGACATCGAATGTCGGCGACGACAAGGGCAGTTTGACAAAGTTCAGCGAAAAGTCTCGCGACGCGGCGGCCGAGGCGAAGGCGAGAGATCGGGCGGTACGGTTCAGGCTGGGCTGAGTCTCGACCATCCAGCAGTCCCCGTTGCCAATCTTGTAGCAGTCGACGCCTTCCATGGCAACGCGGGTGGCGTTGTCGAGCGTGTCCTTGATCTCGATCGAGCGGACGAGTTCCAACCCCAACGGGACCTCGACGACGAGTTGCTTGAGATAGAGCTCGACAGACCCAACAGGTGCGGCCGAGTTTGCGATTGAGGGTGACCAGAGGTGCGATGCCGGGTCATAGAAGATCGTGGGGTATTGATTGTCGCCAAGGGGTCGGTCGAACTCATCATTGAGGAAGTCGGACGTGCGAACGACCTGGGCAGGGGGAGGATGGAGAAGATCCAGACGCACCCACGGGCCGAGTCAGCGCTTGAGCTCGAGAGAAGATGTGCCGGAACGAGTTGAGGCTGGTGTAGGAGAGTGTGGCATCTGCGGTCGGAGCTGGGCGCATCTCGCCCGCCCGCAGAGCGATCGACGCGATGTGTCCAGACGAGGAAGAGCTCGGACGAGCAACCAAACCACGAGGCACATCAGAGACGACCGATGGACGCTCAACCGTTTAGGCAGTGCATCGATCATCGACTCTGAGCTTGTGACCTCGAGATGCGCGTTCATACATGGTGCACGGGCCCTCGATGAGAAAATGGACCCAGCAGTGTCGCGTCAAGGCGAGACGACGGGCGCAGCTTGACGCGATCAGCTCGGATCCGACACAGCTGTCCAGCTCATTTCGGGGGACGACGATACCAACAGCAGGTGCTGAAATGTTCGAGACTGAACAAGCTCGCCTGTGCGGCGGGTAGGTGAGGTACGGCCCCGCATCTGCATCCGCACTGCCAGGCGGATCGACCCGCTAGCGAGGCCTCGCATGGCCCCAGCGCACGATCAGTCGTGCCTCGCGGGGACAGGCGATCAAGATTCTGCGACGCGTGATACGCAAATGGGAAGTTCAAGTGACGCAGACGCACCTTTAAAAGCTGAAAGTAGACGAGCGTGACCGCGCAGAAGACGGTGACGATCACCTCGATCGGAAATGACGCACCCAGTCGTGCGAGTCGGAGCAACGGCGGGCGCAGTGACGAGAACGACGACGTCGACGTAGCAAAGACCATGATGATGACGGCCGCCGAGACGAGACCGCGATCGGGCCAGACCACACACAAATAAGAGGGACCGGTCCGAAACAACAACCAAGGGGTTGGGGAGGAGATGGGGTGGAGCAGAGAAGATCCAAAGAAGCCGCGACTGGCCAGCGGCAGATCAGCTGAGCGTCCAAGCCCATGATCGACTACGCTGCGCGCTCCTTCTCGACGTCGGCCCACTCTGCAGCTCTGCCAACTACCAGTGACGGTCGGATCGATTCTCGTTTCAGGAATTTATGCAGGTGAACCTCATTATAGAGCTCGGCTCGATGGCTCATTTATTGATTGAATCCCAGTGAAGAATGGCAAGTCCCTGATTTAACCCCTACAACCTCAGGTTGAACGGGTGGTAAGCGAACCATCGAGTCGAAAGTCTAAGCGCTCTGCGTCTAAATCGGGCGGTGAAGATGAGCCAAGCGGCCGGTCGACGAACCTCCGTTCTAGGGGGTTGGCGAATTACCGCCTCCCGGCGCGCGCCAAATCTCGCCTCGAACAGGTCCAGCGAAATTTGGCCTACGGTCCTCAACAGAGCTTTGACCGACAGCTTTACCCGTCGAAAGTGCCCAGAAAGACTTTGAAGGCGCTGACAGTGCCAAAACTTTGCGCAATGTCACCTCCGACGAGACGCATCGACTTGCCTTTGCGTCGAGGAAGGCTTAACCCGATCGAGATGTCGGACCAGTTTGGCTTCCCTGACCGCAAACGACATCAAAAAGAGTAGTCCTAGTTCTGTAGGTTGTGGAAACAAGGCTCGAGTGATTCAAAGCTCTGACGGCATCTGCCTGCGCCTGTGGAGCGTTATCGCACTGGACCACCGATGAAAAGTACCGAGCTCGCCACAGGCCTAGCCTCAGCGCCTCAGCGCCACGCCTGGCAGCGTGCGCGCACGGCAGGCCGGCCTCCCGCCTCGAGCTCGCCTGGCCGGCTTCGATCCTACGCGCGCGACCGACTAGACGGTTTGCTCGCGCGCTTCCACCCCGTCGACTTTCGACTCTCGAAACTGGAAGCAACGGCCGCCGCTAACTTGCCTCGAGTTAGGTGCCACCCCCGATCGGCGTCGAACAGGGCACACGAACGCTCAAAGCGTTGCTCGAAACCAGCCACGGCTGTGTGCCCTTTTTTTTTTTCGCTCTGCCACCACATTCACCCTCGCTGTCCCCGCCTGTACAACTCTTTCCTTCCCCCCCCTCACATCCCTCACCATGGCTCGCACAAAGGTACGTCGTAGCGCATGCAACTATCCTGCTTCCCCTCGACCCCCGAACCTGCACCCGCTGCACCCACTACATCATGTAGTGACAAGCGGATGGTCACACCTGCATCCATCGAGGCTGTCGTTGCTCTTGCTGCAACCCCATGGGGCTGGTGGCGGTGCGGCTGCTGCCGGTTCTCGTTGGGAGTGGGATGACTGGCGTGTGTTGTGGTCGACTCGGCCACGAGCGCGCCCAAGCTGCTCGGCTCTGACTCGGCAGCGGCGTGAGCTTGGGCGCGCGCGCGTGTTTCAGCCTCGGCCGGTTGATCGAGAAGTTGAGCAACCACATCACCATCACCGCCACCACCACCACCACCACCTACCCTGCACCCCGCACCCCGCACCGCGATGACCCAAGCCACCATGACTTCAGATCCTGACCTCAGATCCTGACTTGCCCACTTTCTTTCTCCCACAGCAAACCGCCCGCAAGTCTACCGGTGGCAAAGCGCCCCGCAAGCAACTCGCCGCCAAGGCCGCCCGCAAGTCGGCGCCCGCCGCCGGTGGTGTCAAGAAGCCTCATCGCGTGAGTTGATGTCCCTACTCGGTCTGATCCATGCATCGACACCATCGCTGGTGAAGGCGAGCGCGACGGAGACTGTAAATGTCAAGACTGGCGCATGGCCGCTGTTGCGCTCGGACCGCTTCGTCGCCATTGGCTCCACACTCACAAACCACCACCACCATTGCTGACCGCTGCACATCCTCTCCCTCCCCTGCCCCACAGTACAAGCCCGGAACGGTCGCTCTTCGTGAGATCCGTCGTTACCAAAAGTCGACCGAGCTTTTGATCCGCAAGTTGCCGTTCCAGCGTCTCGTGCGTGAGATCGCGCAGGACTTCAAGACCGATCTTCGCTTCCAGTCGTCGGCGATCGGTGCGCTGCAAGAGGCCGCCGAGGCGTACCTCGTCTCGTTGTTCGAGGACACCAACTTGGCCGCCATTCACGCCAAGCGTGTCACGATCCAGCCCAAGGACATTCAGCTCGCTCGTCGTCTCAGAGGCGAACGCTCGTAGAGTCTCTCGGTTTCGTCCAGACTCCCTTGCTTGATCGTCCTTTCTCGCCTTTTCTGTTCATTCGTTCCGAAGTTGTTTTAATAGCACATCATCATCTATTCTTCTCCTTGCTGGCAATGTGGACATTACTGTCGCCTCAATGCGCTGAATTCTCGAGACCCCGTTAGCACCGGTGTATGTCTTTTCCAGAAAGACATGTGAAAAGTCACGAAGAAGAAAAAAATTGAAACAGTGTCAGTGAGAGATTGCAATTGAAGGTGCAATAGGTTGCAAGAGCCGGCCAGCCCAAGCGCGGCGATGACGTTCCGTCGACCACACGTCTCCCCTCCCGCCAGAACTCACGTGCTCTGAGTCTACCCAATCAACTCCATTCCTCACCGCCTGTAGGATGCAGGGCGTCGCCATCCTGGCTGGAAGGTGAGTTTCAGATCCTGGAGTGTGACCGAGGGTCTTTGTGATGCTGACCACCTCTGACGAATTCCTTGTACGTGCTGCATGCCCCTCCTCAGCCGTCGGGTGCTGTCGACTCAATTCACCACCTCACCGCTTCGAGCCGCCCTCGCGATCGATGCCGCTCTAGCCAGCACCGATTCGGTCGTTTGGATCCCCAATATCAACCCCGGTGTATCCTTGAGGCGCCCGGGGCGGACACGCGGCGACGAGGCCTTGTCCGACGATGACGACGATCAGGTCGAGGATAGTGCCGAGGAAGATGAGGGTATCGAGGTGCAGCCTTGGGCGAGTACGTCCAAGCGACAGGCCACGATGGGGGGATCGGTCGTGTGCCAGATCGAGAGGGACGGTCTAAGATACATCGCTCCGATATCGAGGGAAGGTGAGTCAGTCCACTTCAGAGCTTTCGCGCCCGTGCAGCATGAATCATCGCTCAGTCTCGCCTCACCCTGGAATCTCTCAGTCGACCCCATCATTCCACTGCATTTCCTTCACCAACTCCACGAGGTCTTGGAGAACTTCATCGGCGGTGCGGTGACAGAGGCCAGCCTCAAAGTGAGTCGGATGTCGTCGATTCAGGGCAGTGCCGAGCTCATCACTCTCCTTCCCCATCTAGGATCACTTCGACATCGTCTTGGCTCTGCTAGAAGAGATGCTCACTGCAGAACGTCCTCAGTTGACCGAGGCTGCCCAGCTGCGCGAACTCGTCATCCCACCCTCGCAACTGCTCGCCAAGGTCGCTTCGACCGCAGCGAACGTCGCCGGTTTGACCGTGGCGACACAATCTTCCGCCAACGCGTTGCTCGCTTCACCGCTTCCTTGGCGGAGAACTGGGATAAAATACTCTTCAAATGAGATATGTGCGTTACTCAGGGTTGACCGCGCCCCAGCGAGTGTCGTGATGGCAGGACTGAAATCGGTTCCGTCCCATGAGCAGATTTCGATGTGACCGAGGCGCTCGACTTTGTGCTCGACAAATCGGGCAGGATCGTTTCCGGTGGCGTCACGGGGAATGTCGCATGTCGATCCCGACTATCGGGTATGCCCGACTTGGTGCTATCGTTCACAGACCCGAGTCACATCGAAGACGCTGCTTTCCATCCGAGTGTTCGGTACGGTCGGTGGACGAAAGACAAGGTCGTCTCGTTCGTACCTCGTAAGTCGTCATAACTTTTTCTTGGGATCATGACCTGTTGTACTGATGTGAGGTACTTTGCTTTCCGTCATCGTAGCCGACGGCACCATTTCGCTCATGACTTTCCGGGTGGGGTCACCTGTTCCCAAATCGAGTCTCACCTCCTCAGCGACATCCGCCCTAGCCATTCTCCCGATTCAAATCACCTCTTCAGTGACCCATGGATCTCAAGGAGGCGCTTTTACGATCTCCTTGACCTCACGTGCGGCGGCGAATCGGCCGCTCACGCGCCTGGTCGTTCGACTCCCTCTGGGCAAGGGAGCGAACGGGGTGACGGCCAACGCCACCGGCGGACCTTTCCATCGCGACTCGAATGGGAATATTGAAGGTGGTGGAGCGGGGAGATGGGATGTATTTACCTTGCCGAATGGAGAGGGTTCGGTATTGGTGTGGACTGTGAATGACTTGGCGGCGACGGATCGTGCGGCGGTCTTGCAGGGGCAATATATGAGGTGAGTTCTCGCCACTTGTTTCGGTATGGGAACCACATTTGCTCACGCAACTCTGTCACTCTTGCTCGTGCAGCCCGAGTGAATCAAGAGGAGCCTTGGCGTTCACAGTAGAGTTCACCTCAGCCGAGGCCGGATTTTCAGGGCTGCGTATCGCTGGACTCAAGGTCACAGGGGAGACGTACAGCGTCTACAAGGGGGTCAAGGTTGGAGGAAGGGGCAAGATTGAAGTGAGGTGTGTCTGAGAAGAGGAGAATGAATGGCCCTTGCGAGTGCCGAGCTCGTGCTCGTGCTGCCGATAGTTTGGTCAGCAGAAGTGCTGTCTCGGCAACCCGCAATGGAGTGTCAAAATGAACATCGTAAAGCGTCTTAGTCGATCGTGAGGAAAATGCCAAGTTTGGAGTTTACGTTCAGTTTTCTTGCTGTCCCATGCGCCCAGCGCTGCAGTCTGCCAGGACGGTTGCTGGACGTTGCTTGGACGTTGCAAGTGCATAGGCGCGCCTTAGGCCGGCCAGCGACGCCTCTCCCTTCACCGTTCGACCACGTACTTCCTCGCACCCGATATCATGTCGGACGCATCAAAATCACCCGTCAAGGTTCCCGGAGCCACAGGACCCCAACTTCGGTCAGTTCCAGCTCGCCGTTTGTGGTGCATGGTGCCAAGTGATCGAACACGTTACCCCATGTCTCTGGTCGTGGGGACGTGGACCGTTGCCACGCACGCCGCCTCGCACCCACCCGTACGCACACCCGTCAACTGACCCGATCTGCGCGCTCTGTCTTTCACACCCATCCTCCTCCTCTTGTGGTTAATCTGTATTCCACAGTCGACGAGCGGCCGCGCTCTCGCCGACAAAGAAGGACGCTGATGCACCGCAATCGCTCCGAGCTGCCGGCGCGGGAGGCAGCAGTTCGACCATGATGAAGCTCTACACCCAGGACGAGAACCCGGGGTTGAAAGTGTGAGTGGTGTCAACAGATCCACAGGTGGCTACTTTGGAGGAAGGATGCTCTACGATGCATGCAACCTTGGGAAGCGGTCGGCAGCGCTGGGAGGCGCTTGTCGCAGCAGCCGAGGTCGTATCACGTGGCGGATTCGGGTGCAGTGGTGTCTGAGATGGACCACACTCTTCGACACCGTGTGTTTGTGCCCTGGCTACAAGAAGTGATTCTGATCTACTTGCCTCCCCACATCGAAACCCTCACTGCCCTCGTCAAATCGACCTTCAATGGAATGTGCTGAATGTCTTCCAATCCAAAAGTGATCCGGTCATTGTGCTCTCGCTCGCTGTCGTCTTCATCTTCTCCGTCGTCTTTTTGCATCTCTTCACCAAATGTGGGTCTCTGTTCGGCTTTGACACCAGCGGGAACGGGCCGAACTAACGCTCCCATGCTCCGGTGCTCAGTCGTCCGGTACTTTTCCAAGTAAACGCAACCACCACCAAAAAAAAAAAACGCTGGTCGATCAAGATGTGTTCGAGTCGTGCGAGACGGAGGAGAACTCGCGATTTGGAAATTTGATCAGGCCCGGGGGAGGAGAAGGGCCGAAGCGAGGAGAGGGGCGTCGGGTGCGCCGTGTACTATTTTGTTCTTTGTGTTTTGCTTCAATCTTTCAATCAACTATACCTTAACAACACCAGTCGTCGAGACTGATCAAGAAGGCGAAAGTGGAATCGACTCGATCGAGCAGGTCGTACGTACCCTTTCGCTCTGCTCTGAATGAGACATGCCCGAAAGGCAAGTGCGCAACGGCAAGTGATTCACCGAACGGCGAAAATCCAAGCCGGCCGGTCGGGTCACTCCCCGAGACTGACCGACGACCACCAGCGATATGTTGGTCTGATTTGATTTTTTTCGCGCCGAGTTGTACAAGGATCGGTGCGCGATTCACTCGGGGCGCAAATTGCCGAGTCGTTTCCGATCGCGATCGGTTTGCGCCGGCGTGCTAGCCAAAAAGCGCTCTGGCAGTGCTCTGGCACGCAGCGGCTTGCGTACAAGGCTTGGGTTCCCCCTGTGGCTCCTTTGCTCGTCATCCCAATCTCCTCTGCGGTTCGTCGGTGCGCTCGTCGTCCGTGTTTGCGCTCCACGTCCCCCATCTCCGGGTTCGAGTACCCTTGTCATCACTTTGTTCCGTCTTCGCTCGTATCACTCTGACTGCGACTCCTTTTACGACCCTTGTACGACTCGACTGGCTCTCTCCTCTCGTCCCGCGCTCGCTCTGCTCCGTGTCCTCTCGCCTCGACCGCTGCTCGCTCGTACGACCGACTCACGCCGGACCGCGATCGTCGACTGCACCTTCTTTGGCCGCTTCCCGCCTCGCTGGGCACCTTCTAGGCCGATCATCCGGCCTGCACAGTCACCTCGTCCGCCAACCCACCCCCCCAAAAGGACGGTCGAGCTCGAGAGCGCATCGACGCTGCTGGCGGGATGATGCGCTCAAGTCCACCGTTGCTCAACTCGTCGTTCGATCATCCCGACGGCCGCATCTCCTCCCCCGCCTCACCACCGTCCCCGTCGTCCTATGCGACCCCAACCGCGACCCTGTCTCGCATCGGATCCGGTCGAGCCCGTGGTCCGCCCGCACGATCGCAAACGTACGACGACCACTACTACCTCGGCCCCGGAGCTCCCTCGGCACAGTCGAGGGGGTACGGCCCCGCCTCTCCGCTGTCGCTGATCGCATCAGGTTCCGAGAGTCCGACCACCTCGACCCACTCGAATCGGACGTTCGATGCCGGCACCATAGGCGGGGGGTGGCCCTCGCAGTCACGGCGCAACGTCGAGTCGGCCGCATACCTCGAGCCCAGCCCCGGTGGCAACAGCGCCGGCGCCCCGGCCCCGTCCTCGTCCTCGTCGCTCGCCCTGTTGACCGACCCTCTCCCATTGGGCTCGTACACTCAACACCAACAATCGCTATGGGGCCAGGCTCAAAACCCCCCCTCACATTACGCTTCGTCAATGCACTCGCCCCGTGACTACGCCCGTGAGTCGTCGTTGCTCATCTTCTGCTCCTCTCCCCTGCCGTTACCACCCCCACGTCCACGCCCTCGCCCTCCTCCCCGTCCTGCTTGCTCGCGTGTCCAGGTGTCGGATCCGACGCCAGCACGGGTCGGCTTTTCAGCCCTTGGATGGGCACAGTATCCCTACTTTTGAGCGCCCCAATTGTCATTCGATCTCCTGATGGGCTGCACTGTCTTCAGAGCCTGTCACTGATTCTCCGTCGTTTGACACCGTGCACCTGCCCGTTGGCCATGCTCTCCTGTCCCATTATCGCAGATCTTCCACCACCACGAAGCGTAGGCCTCTATAATCAACAAAATCACTCTTCCCCTGCTCTCGCCGTCAACTCGCGTCTGTCGGCGGGAAGTGAGCCTGCTGCGCCGTCGTTGGACGACATAAACCTCGGCCTCGAGAGCATGTCGTTCGAGCAACGCGAGCAACGCCATTCGGCCGGTGAGAACGGCTTGACGTATCGAATCGACCCAGGGCGATCTCATACCCCTGGACAGGACGGAGCGATGGAGATCAGGGGCCGGCAAGGCACAGCGAGCGTTTACTCGGTCGACTCGATGTACTCGACCAGTTCCGGTCAGGCCGCGCCAGGAGGTCCCGCACTCTCGCACAATCGCCGCACGTCCAACAACTCGATGCGCCAGAGCTTCGGGGCCGTCGGCGCCGAGCATCTACGCGGATCACAGCCTTCGAGCGCTCCCCTCGAAGACGAGTTGGGTGCGCTTCCCTTCGATGACCACTACCGCGAGATCCCGCAACACATGCAGCACCCATCGCAGACCTCGCCCCATCCCTCCTCGCAGTACTCGGACTATCACGCTGCCAGTGGTGCACCACCTGCGTCCCCCTACGCCGATGGCTCGGTCTACGGCCACATGCCTCAGCTGCAACATCAAACATCGTACGCTTCGAGTGTGTATGGATCCGAAGCGTCGTACCAACAGGGCGCGCCTCAGTTCTCCCCTCAGCCTCCTCACGGCTCATGGGGCTACGACCAAGCCGGGCAAGTGGCAGCACAGAACCCCTACTATGCGGCTCAGTTTGGTGGGGCTTACCCGCGGCAGAATGATCCGTCCGTGTGGGGTCAACACCCCTCGCTGAACAGGCAGCCTTCGACGATGTCGAGTGCGTCGATGATGATGTATGGGAATCCTGGGGGTGCACCATTGGGTCGAGCCGGTTCGTCGCTCTCCGTTCCATCGGCACAGCCTCGCATGGCGCGCAAGGGCACGGGTTCGTCAACGGGCAGTGGCGCGTCGAATAACTCGGGGCCACCCATCACGAAGGCCTCGGTTGACGAATACCGACAACGCATCAAGGCCGATCCGGATCCGGAAGCGCAGTTCAACTTTGCCAAGTACCTGATCGAAGCGGCCAAGAAGATCAACTCATCGGCCCACGGCGACGAAAAATCGGCCAAAAAGTACCGCGACGCTCTGCTCGCCGAATCACTCAAGCTGATCAAGCGCTTGGCGACGCAGGGTTCCGGCGTGGGCAAGCCTGCGTACGCGGACGCCCAGTTCTTCCTCGCGAACTGCCTGGGCAACGGGTCGCTAGGCCTGCAGGTCGACCACGAAAAGGCGTACAACCTCTACGTCCAGGCTTCGAAGCAGAACCACTCCTCGGCGACGTATCGCACAGCGGTCTGCAACGAGGTCGGCGCGGGCACTCGAAGGGACCATGCGCGCGCCGTGCTCTTCTACCGTAAGGCCTCGGCCCTGGGTGACACGGCGGGGATGTACAAGCTCGGTATGATCCTGCTCAATGGCTTGCTGGGCCAGCAACGTAACCCCAAAGAAGCGGTCAACTGGCTCAAACGAGCGGCATCGCAAGCCGACGAGGACAACCCGCATGCGTTGCACGAGCTCGGTCTGCTGTACGAGAAGCCGCCGCCGCCGGTGCAACCGACCGGCCCGAACGGAGGTCCTCCGACCGCAGTCATCCCACATGACCCAGCGCAGGCCCGGGAACTGTTTACACAGGCTGGTCAGCTCGGATACCCGCCTTCGCAGTTCAAGTTGGGCAGTTGCTACGAGTACGGCTCGTTAACGTGCCCTGTCGATCCGAGACGCTCGATCGCGTGGTACACGCGCGCCGCCGAACGAGGCGACGCCGAATCCGAGCTCGCACTGTCGGGATGGTACTTGACCGGATCGGAAGGCGTGCTGAAGCAGAGTGACTCTGAGGCGTACCTGTGGGCGCGGAGAGCAGCGAACAAGGGGTTGCCTAAGGCCGAGTACGCGGTCGGGTTCTACTCGGAGGTTGGGATTGGCGTCAAGCAGGATCTTGAAGAGGCCAAGAGGTGGTACATGCGGTCCGCAGGTAAGTCTTGGTGTTGGATGTGGGTCAACGATGGTGTCAAAAGCTGATCAAAATCGTAAGCACGTCTCTACATAGCTCAAGGCAACAAGCGAGCGATGCAACGCTTGACGGAATTGAAGAAGCTCGGTGCGACGCGAGCCGGGGTCAAAGGCGGCAAGGGCCAACAAGCTCGACCGACTCGCCAAGAAGCGGCGACGGAATGCATCGTCATGTAGTCGATGTCTGGTTTCTCTGTCTTTGCACTTTGGGTGTACTACTTTTTTTCTTTCTCTTATTCGTTTCTCATATATCCTTTGTCCGTGTGTGTTTCCAATCGACCCCTCCCCTTTTTCCTTCTTTCGACCCCCTCGCATCTCTAATTTCCTCTGCCCACGTTCTTCACGCGGGCACTCGGTAGCTAGCTATCGTTTAATTTTGTTGCCTCTGCCCGTTGTTTCTATGCATGATGACAAGAAGGATCAAATATGACCACTCTCCCTTCACCTTGATGTCACGTCGGTTGATCGGCGTCGGCAGTGCTCCAACGCTAGTGTGCGCCGCGAACGTTACACGACGTCGCTCGTCGCCCGTCGCCCGTCGCTTGCCTGCTCCGTCCGCAGCGGTGACAAGTCACGATCAGTTTGTTCTCGCACTCGTCCTCCTCGCCTGCGCTTCTCCTTCCTCGTTCCCCCGTTCGTGTGTTGTCTTTCCCTTCGGCAGCTCTCGTCGCTCGCTCGCTCGCTGTCCCACGCGACACGACACGACACCCCACCACCCCCATCGCACCCGACGCCACGTCCGAGGGTTGACTTACGCGTAACCGGTTCACCTCCGACCACGGGCGTATCTCCGAGCTCCGTCCTCCACCTACAAGTCGGGACTGCAACAACATCCCCCAGACAACACCTTACTACGAAGCATTCAACTACGATAAGGTCGCATCCCAATCGCGCACTATGAACTTTTTCAAGTCGTCGTCGTCCAAGATCAAGACGCCTTCGGAGCTGGTCAGGTCCACGCGCGAGGCGATCCAACGTCTCGATTCGGCGTCGACTTCGGCAGAGGGCAAGCGCAAGGTCGGTCACACCACGAGCACAGAGCCTGCCGGTCACGAGTCGTAGCGCTAGCCGGGATGTAGGCTGATCGAGGGGCTCAGAGGGTAGCCCGGATGAGCTGAGCGAGGCAGTGGTTCATCGATGACGACGAGCAGTGTGCGACACGAGCCGCCGCCGCCGAGGGGTGAGCCTGCCGGAAGAAGAAACTGATCAACAGTCTATCAATTGGACAGGCGAGCGAGGACATGTCCAAGAACCTGTTCCAGATGAAACTGCTGCTGTACGGCGATGGAGGTACGCTCGTCAGCTCCAACCTCGCGCGCTCCTCTCGCCTTGAGCCCCACCTGCTGCGCTGCCCGAGCGCCCGCGCTGAGGATGCTGACACCGACCCGTGGCATTGGCGTGCCGTGCAGAGAACGAGCCGCAACCCGAGTTGATCGCACAGCTCGCCCAAGAGGTTTACGCCAAGGACATTCTGCAGCTGCTCGTGTTGCACATCTGGCGATTCGAATTCGAGGTCCGTGTCCCTCCATACTTTGAGCGGGAAGGGGGTAACGTCGTCGACCCTGGAACACGAGTGGCTCACAGTGCCTGCCCCCAACACCATCAGGCACGGAAGGATGTTTCACAAATCTTCAACAACCTCTTGCGGAGACAGATCGGATCGAGGTGGCCGACGGTCGAGTACCTTTCCGCAAAGGAAGAAACCATCTTTGCTGCCCTCAAAGGGTAGGTTTGCCGATCAAAGCTCGAGTTGATTCGCAGGGAGGCAAAGTCTGATATGCTCCTATGAAAATAACCCCGTTATAGATACGAGAATGCAGAGGTCGCACTCAACACGGGCATGATCCTGCGTGAGATGCTGCGGCACGAACCTTTGGCGAGGACCCTGCTCTACTCTGACAGGTTCAGTTGGAATCACATGGACTGCCCCTTGATCCTCAACGAGATCATTGCTGACACGTTCAGCATGTCGCTGCAGGTTCTACGACTTTATCGACTACATTGAGCAGACAACGTTCGGCATTGCTTGTGATGCGCAGGCCAACTTCAAAGTGAGCGCATGTCTGGAGAATCTACCATGTTTGGCAACTTGGCTAATAAAGGGTGAGGTCCCCTCACAGGAAACTTTGACACGGCACAAGTCGATGGTGGCTGAGTACCTTGACGAAAACTACGATCGCGTAAGCGACAACGCCGGAAGAACGAAGATCGCAATCGGCCCATGTCACTGACGTGCCAATGCTCTTGTTCACAACTCACCATCGGGGGGCGCCACTCTCTTCAGTTCTTCTCCTCCTACGCCCTCCTCGTCCAATCCACGAACTACGTCACCAAGCGTCAATCGCTCAAGCTGCTCGGCGAGATCCTTCTCGACCGAACGAATTTCAAGGTCATGACACGGTACATCGCCAACGAAGAGAATCTCAAGATGATGATGAACTTGTTGAAAGACCGGAGCAAAAACATTCAGTTCGAGGCGTTCCATGTCTTCAAGGTTCGTTCTGTCCTGCATGTGGTGGAGCGAGGCTGGCGCACCATGAGCTCACCTGTGAATTCTGTCCTTCGTTCAGGTCTTTGTCGCGAACCCCAAGAAACCGCCGCAGATCGAAGCCATCCTCAAACGAAATCGGATGAAACTTGTCATGTTTTTGCAAGGCTTCCACAATGACCGAGAAGGTGAGTACTCAGGCAGCTGGACTGCAACTGTCGGCGCGAAGCTGATTGACGGGTGAGCCCGAACTCCCACAGACGAGCAATTCACAGTGAGTGTTCAACGAATACCACAAAGATCTCCTGATCCGTGAGCTGACTTTGTCGCGTCATTGTCATCCTCACAGGACGAAAAGGCGTTCCTCATTCAACAATTGCAGCAGCTGTGACCCAGAGGGTCCGAGTCCCTCTCCGTGCCCATTTCCCGACGTCTTCCTCTTGCCCTTGCGTCTTCTTGCATATGATCAGTTCCTTCGTCACCAATGTCCATAATTATCGCTCCCTTTTCTAGCTCACGATTTTCGCATCATCAGACATTTCGCACTTTTATCACACCTTTTCGGTCCTTTACATAATCAGATTCGATCCGCCTCTCGCCCCAGACTTCGGAGCGCTGTTCTCCCACAGCGAAAAGTCAGCCAGCTACCTTGTGTCTCGGACGTTGGATGCAACTATATATTCCTTTGAGCTCTTTGTCAGTCATCCACCGGAGTCCACGTTCTGATCAACAAAGTAGTTTTGGCGATTCCGATCAGTAGATAGTGACAAGTTGGGAATTGCGGGGGGGGGGCGCGGCTGCAAATCAGCGAATCGACAACTCTCTGTGTGGTCGATTCAGTCCGACGTCATTCGACGACCAAAGTCGGCTTCCCCTTCTCCCACCTCTCTCTCTCTTTCTCACCCCACACCGCTTTCGTCCTTTCATTTCACTAAACTTTTTCCCCGACGAAAAACAGACTCAGCTATGACGACCAACGCACCCACGCACTCGGATGAGAACGTTTTGATCTCGCCTTCGGTTGGAGGCGCCGGACCGACCCATGGCCTCTCCGAGGCGACCGGATCGAGCAGCTCGTCGGATCGTACGGGGGAGACGGTCGGGGAGAAGACACAGTGAGTGCATGATATCAGAGACATCTAGTTCATGAGATGAGTTTGAGTTTTTAAAAAAGTGGGATTATGCTGATATGACTTAACTTGCTGTTTACTGTGACTCCCACCTAGGGGCTTGATGGGGACCATTCACGGTGCGGGGGAAGCGATCCGAGGCACTATCAATGGCGCTTTGGATGGTGCAGGTGACGCGTGAGTGGCACACACACGACCAAGATTGACGTACAACCAAGGTCGATCCCTACACCAACTTTAAAGGAACTGAAGAGTGGTATCCTTTGTTGAAAATCAGGATCGCCGGTCGTGAACAGAGATCGGTCCCCGCTCGAAACGACGGCGACAATGTCGCGCGCAAGGGCGTCGAGGAACTCAAGGAGGGCTATGCCAAGTTGACCAAGTAAGGAAAGCGAGAAATGATGGGCTCTGAACACATCTGTTTTACGGTTTGTTTGGTTTCTGCGAGCACGTAGTGAATTGCGCCGTCACCCTCTCGTTCGATGTGTGTCGCGCGCTCATCGAACCATCGCGCAAGAGACTATGCGCCGGCCGACTTTTTACCACGCTCAACGTCAAACTCTCGGACAACAATGCCCATGCTATTCGTGTCGTGCCTGGAAGCTCGCGGGTGAAACGTGGGCCCACGTGACCGCCCACCACGCCAAGTGTCATCGCGATGGCCCTTAGGACGTCACGATGACGGCTGAGAAGATCGCTTCGAGGACCGAGTATGCGCGCATTGATTATTCTCCCAGGGGGCTCAAACGGCGTCATTAAGCTTGAAATGGGCGCTTCGAGGTTTATCCCCTAATCAAGGTTTCTGTTTTACAACATTCGGACTACTCTTTTGATCGTCACGCGTCTCGGCTGATGTGTTACTCGGTATCCATCCCATCGAGCTCCGGCGCCGGCTCGAGCTGTTTCGGCTGTGCTTCGGAGCGGTCTTTGGTTTTGTTCTTTTTGTTCGGTTTGGTTGCTTCCACCTGAGACTCGGCGTACTTGGACTCGATGCTCTTCCGAACGAAAGCGAGCACGGCCTGGCAAGCCTTTTGGGCCACTGCTCGCGCTTCGAATAACTGTGCCGCCGGAAAGGTGGGAACTGATCAGATTGCCTGCAGTGGCTTTGCGCGTTGAACACATATCGCAAAAAGGAAAAAAAAAAAAAACTGACTTCATCGTCATCAAAGCTGCCTTTGGATTCGATCCCCGTGCATTCGCCTAGTTCGTCGCCCACTCCGACGCCGAATGAAAAGGCAAAGACGTGGGTCGAGGCCGCGATCGATTCTTCCATCGAGGTCGGGTCCAAGCGCATCCCTTTGCTCGGCTGTGTTGGGGTCTCAGTGGAGTCGTTTACGAGGGGTAAGAACGCGACGGCTGCGGAGAAGAGCATGCCTTTGAGGTTGATGCCCGCGTCGAGCAAGGCGCAGGTCGAGGCGTTGATCAGGGCTGAGAGTTCGCTCGCTCCGATCAGAGTTGGTGAGGAGGAGGATGAAGGGGAAGGTGCGGAGGGGTCGATGGTCGTTTGGAACGAGATGGAGGGGGCTGACAGGGTTTGTAGAGTCAATTGGATCAAGGAGCGTGGGTACTGGTGCAGCTGGATCAGCGGTGAGAGTAGGGAGCGCAGGATCGCCTCGTGCGCCTTGGACGCGGGGCCTACGAGGGAGTGAGTGAGTACGAGCATGAGTTGAAAAGTTTTCTTCGTGTTGGGTGTGACCACTGACCTGGTAAGGCGTTGCTCGGTCGTACATGGATCTCGAGATGGGCTCGATCGACGAGCTCGTCGCGCAGCCGCACCTCGGTCGGACCCGTGATGGAAGCGAGTGCAGACAGATCGCCTGTTCGAAGTTGAAGTGTTCCGATAAGTGTCAGCTTGTGAAGACCCTACCGATGGTGAGGCGGTTGACTTGCCGAAAGCGAAACGACTGGATCCATCGGCTCGCGAGAGCGGCGACTGGCTCAACGACAGAGCGCGCAAGGCGGTGGACGATCGATCATGGCGGGAGAGGAGCGGCGGATACATGGGGTATGCCATGGTCGGGGTTCGAGACGGGTGCAGCGACAAAAGGCGACTCGTCGATCCGGAAACGAGCCGGAAACGAGGACAGCGAGCGGCGGTGTGGGTCGAGTCGGTCATGCGCGGCGGTGCCGATTCGGCCGTCCACTGATCAGCGGGCTCACGCTCATGTACACATCGTCGGGGACAGAGATTTGCAATGGTCTGTTGCTTCACTCTGGCCATGGCCAAAAGAAGAAAGCGCAAACCCGAAAATCTGGAATTCGCCGTGAATGAAATCGCCGTTATAAACTCGGCTATTTGATAATGGCAGACGGCACGCGCCTGATCCGCTTTCTTTTTTGCCGACACTCGCTTCATCCGACCGACCCAGTTGGAGCCATGTTGACGAGCCAACCCCAACGGGCGCGACCTAGTTCGACCACTGCGGCTGATCTCGCACGCAAGATCTTCCTCATCAAGTACAACCTGCAACTCGCCGTCGGCGCGATCGAGTGGCTGCAGGCGTTCCTCGACGAGTGCGAGATCGACGACGAGCCGACCATTCTCGATGTCTACGAGAGGCTCGTTGCGGGTATGCAGGGCGGAGGCAACGGCTTGGGTCAGTTGTACCCCATCTGCATCTGGACGTAGCCTCTCATGGCTAGCCTTGTCATCTGTGCGGGACAGAGTTCACGACGAAGGCCTCGAGCGCTTTTGACGCGTCGCGGCGCGTGCGACGTCATCGAGCTTTGAGCCCAAAGCTAGCCCCTAAGCCGCCAGAGACTGATCGCCGTAGTTCATCCACACAGATGGGCCCTCCAAGGTCACACCAAGCTTACTGGAAGCCACTCGAGAAAAGTTGTCGGTCCTAGCCGATCAGCCCGTGCACGAGCATGGCCACCATCTCGAATCGAGCCACTACCTCAAGATCGTCGACGCGTTCGATATGCCCGCCTGGAGGTGGGGCGAGGAGAGGAAAGGGTTTGAAAAGTGCGTGCGGCTGTGCGGATCGGTAGTGTACCTCGGATACCCAGGTCTGACCGGGTACGATCTTCCGACGTCGCACAGATCCGAAAACCTGCCCTCGCTCACGCCCGGACCCAAAGCCAAGGCGCAATACCTTCGCGATCGCTTCAACATCATCAAGCAGACCATCCTCCGCAACGACCACTTTTCACCACCTGCGATCGCCGGCATTCAACGTGCAGAGTACAATCAGCTCACCTCGATCAAGAACCTGCTCGGTAGGCAGGGAGGGCATTTCCTCATCTTTGGCCTTTTGACGAGGATGGAGGACGGCGCGTTCTACCTCGAGGACCTCGATGACAAAGTTGAATTGGATCTATCGGAAGCGGTAAGCTGGTCAATCATCGCCGAAAGATCTATTCGCCCTTTGGACACGGGACTGATCAAAGTTTGCACTCCACGACTCGCGCAGACGCCCGAAACTGGCCTCTTCACAGAAGGCTCGTTCGTTCTTCTTGACGGCGACTACACGCTGGAGTCGACGTTCAAGGTCAGCGAGATGGGGCATCCGCCTTGTGAACGTCGCGAGGAGGCCATGTGAGTGCGACCACTTGCTGATCACCCGAGGCCCGGCTCACACCCCGGATCGGTAACACTCCACAGGAAGCTCTACGGCCACCACGATTTTCTTGGGTTGGGTGCCATTTCCAAAGAGGAAGAGGTTAGTCCGGCATCTGTCAGGGGAAGTTTGCTACGGCCGCTGACCCCCGGAATTTCTGTCCATGCAGGCCGACTTGGTTAGATCAGAGCGATCGCCTCAGCATGAAACATCCTTCATCGTCCTTTCGGATCTGCACCTCGACAACATCAAGATCATGAATGCTTTTAAGACCGTGCTGGCTGCTTACGAAGACATGGATGAAGCCGACAAGCCCAGTCTGTTCATCCTCTGCGGCAACTTCCGCAGTCGGCCTTTCTTGTTCGACGGCGAGGCGACAAGAGATTACCAGGGTTCGTAGAGCTCGACTCCGACCTCGCTTATGACGGATGTAAAAGATGGCTGATCTCTTTCACAATACCGCAGACCTCTTCACAAATCTAGCCAACGTGCTCGCTTCTTTTCCCACTTTGATTGCCCATGCTCAATTCTTGCTCGTCCCTGGCCCGACCGACCCTTGGTCCTCGAACCTGTTGCCTCGACCAGCCCTACCCGAATCTTTGGTCAAGAGCCTGATTGTCAAAGTACCCAATATCACCTTCGGCAGCAACCCTTGTCGGGTCCGGTACTTTTCGCAAGAGATCGTCGTGTTCAGGGAAGATTTGATGGGAAGGATGATGAGAAACGCCGTTCGGCTCGACGGTCCGCGGAACGATGGGGACATGGCCAACTCGAGGAAAGCGGTGAGTTTCAAGATGACCTATGTTGGTGATCGTTTGCCAGGAGCTGATAGTTGTGCGCACCTGGCAGCTGGTACAAACGATAATCGATCAAGCCCACCTTACACCGCTACCGCTCACCGTGCGGCCAGTGCTGTGGGACTATGACCATGCGATGCGCTTGTATCCGATGCCAACTACGGTCAGTGCATGTCATTGTTGTAGCTCCTTTCCGTATACTGCGCTGGGAAAGCTCATCGCTTTATTGCCCCACAATGCTCTTTTTTCTGCAGCTCATTCTCGCGGACAAGTTCGATCCTTATAAATTGGTGTACGAAGGCTGTCTCGCCTTCAACCCCGGGAGCTTCATGCGCCAACGCTTCACTTGGTCGACGTACCATCCCCATATGCCGAAGCCGACGGACCGCATGGAAGAAAGGTATGTTTTCAAACGACAAGTGCTCCGAGAAAGGTCAATGTGGCTGATGTTCATGCTTGATATTCACAGTGAACTACCGCCACCTTAATTTTGGTTTGTTATTGTGGTCTTTGTTGAAACGGAGTCGTGTTGTAATACCATTTGAAATGGCTTGGCTTCGTCTCATCTATTAGACAAAAACTGGGATCCTGCCGCCTGCCAACGGGCTCAGCAAGGTTCGAGAGTTCGGGTCGAATGTTCCGAGTCAAGATTTCTGTTGCACGTGGGGGGTCAAGTGATGCAAGAGTTCAAGCTGGCGCTTTCATCAGAGCTACGGCTTGAGTCCCATTCAAGGAATCACCAGGACTGAGCGTGGATGAATGTCGCCCCGCTCCAACGGTATGCGTAGCTGGCTGCACACTGCCTGGCCAGGATCTTCGAAAGAAGTCGCCGTCCTGGAGTTGGTTGCTGTGTGCGCCTGACTCGAAAGGCGAACCCTCTGTTGCGACTCTCCCAATGTTTTTCTCTTGCACTTTTTCTCTCCACCTTGGATTAAAAAACGCTTCTTTTCATCGCACATCGAGTTCAACGATCCACCCCACAGAAAGACCGAACACCTTGTCGATCAAGCTCGTTCGAATTTCAGCACGCATTTCGAGCTCTTAAAGTATCACCGAAGGGGCAAGATGGCCGCGATCGATACAGTGGCTGTTGCTCCAACAACTTTGTCTGAGCTGGGACGACCTCGCTTCCATCGCGATTTACCGCGAACTCCGACACACACTGCAGTGGCTGGCTGGGGGCGGGGCGGGGCTCACCGCGACTCGAGAGCTCCGACGCGACAAGTCAACGGAAGAAAAAATGGGGATCAATCTCTGAGCACTTCAATAGATGTAATCCAGATCGAGTACTAGACACCTGGTGAGCTTCGGCTGCTTGAGGGGACCGGTCACGTGCGGCAGATATAGTAATTCGATTTTCTAAGTACGTCATGCTTGTGCATCAAGTTTCACGGGTCATCTCATTAATGTACACTGTTATGCTCTGGGGCTCGGATCCGAGTGCCTCGCGCTCGATCCACGGCGGTTGAGTGGTTCACAGACGACTGCGTCGCACACAGGTGCGTCGATGTGCACACGTGTGCACTGCTAATTTAAAATGTCAATAAAGGCTCTACACCAGTATGCGACAGAGCTCGGGCGGCTGACAGTGACGGAGACTCGGCGATCTGGGCCGGCTTCGCACCGACCGGCCATGTCCCGCCGCCAGCTTTATTATGCCTTTGGAGCCTCCCAAAGTGGGCATCTCTCATCCTGAAAAGCAATATTGGCGGGCACCTCGGCGCGCGGACGAGTGCCGACGGGCTGCCGAGCGGTATCTCGCAAGCGCGCCAAGTTGTGCAGTCGTACAGTCGTGCGGGGCGGGTCGACTGGCCGTCGCTGGCCGTCGCGTCGCGCGTCCGAGTCGAGGTCGAGCGCCGACGGAATGGATGGCTTGGCTGCAACCTATTGACCGGATGAGGATGATGAGGTGTCTGTAGGAGCTCGACACTGGAACCACTCCTCGACCGTTCGCGCCACAGACTCGCTCTGTTCTCGTCTACCCTTCGCGTACGACATCGACGTGACTACTCGTCCCACGGTCGATTAATATTGATCAATCACGCGCCCGCCTTTACTGCCTCACGCTGGTGCTTCCGGTCGCGGCAGGCCTTGGACGACGAGCAAGAGCGCTCATTCGCATTCAGTCGTAGCCGGCCATACGTTGGCAGTGATCAGCCTATCGTCCAACCAGGACGTCGTACACGCTCTGCGCGAGCGAGCACCGGATATACGTCAGGGGTCGCACCGTCCGCGTGCTCTGTCTCTGTTGGTGGGATCACCTTTTCAGACCACCACGGTGTCACTTCGTCCCAGTCAAGACCGCTCGACCTTCCTTCAACCCAAACTCAACACTGCGCTCAGAGTAGACGGACGAACTCGTCCAACCTGAAGGTCGTTTGGAAGAAAGCTGCCACGTCTCTGCTCGGACGAAACGGTCCCAAACCGCCTTTCATTCATCTGCACCGGTACGACACCACATCGCGAAGCACGCGTTTGACTTGACAGGAGCTACGTTATGTCGGGCCTCGGCATGCAAGACGCCCGGAGATCAGGGACCAACGGCGTGTCGAACGGCTCCAAGGTCCGAGACGTTTCACCGAGTCGGCGGCGGCGTGAATCTTCTTCCTCAATCTCGATATCCCGGCGTCTGACGGGTAAGATCCTCTCGACACGGAGGGTCAGCTATATTATTGCGCGGGTCGTTGCGGCGCTCGTCGTCGTGCTGCTCCTTTACTGGATCTTCGCCGATCGGCAACCCCTGAACAAGTCCGAGACACTCAAGACAAAATGGTGGAAATCAGACAGTCCAAGTGAGCGGTTTGCGTGTGGACATTGAGAGAAGAAGCACGAAACTCATGTATCATCCCTTCGGGACCGGCACCCAACCCACAAATCGCAGACCGGCATCATTTGTTGCCGAAACCAGCGATGCTGCCGAAACCCCCGCGGCCAAAGCCCGTACCCGAAATGTCACACTCGCTTGCCCAAATCACACGAATGTCATCGGCGTTCAAACCCATCTTCCCTCCAGACTGGACCGCGGTCGTACACATCTCGGCCGCGGCCCAATACCCGTTACTGTCGACCCTGATACCCTCACTCCTCGGGCAGGCAGTAGCACCGAAACGCATCATCGTATTCTCCGTCAAGGGCTTGACACCGCCGATAAAGTCGTTTGGTCCAGTCGTGTCGGCGCAAGCATATCCACCCGGGCGCTCACCGGTCGTCGCACTCCTTGAAGCGGTAGTGCCCGCCACAACGACCGAGTTCATCCTCTTTGTCGATGGCCACCTCGACACGATCGACACCAACTACGTTCCGCGCTTGTTGCATGCCTCGGGGACCAAAGAGTATAGAGCCGCACTACTAGCATCCGGCGGGCTTGTATTGCCGACTTCGCTCGATGCACCCCCGACGCAGTGTCATGGCGCTGGTTCCACTTCAGGGCGCGATGTCGACGAGCAGCTGCACCATCAACGATCAAAGCGCATCCACATCCCTACGACCCCGTTCCTCTTCCAAACCAGCTGGATGAAGGCGATCTCGAACGGCGTCCGAACCGATATGGAGATCGAGGCTGCGATTCCGCTTGGACTGTGGACCAAAGCGGGCATTCCGGCTTACGCGCTCCCCGTCCCATTGTATGCCTCGCTGGGACCGCACGTCGTGTCCAAGCTTGCCAGCTCGACGTTCGGATGTGAACGCCTCAAGCGCGCACTCCAGGGCGTCGGCACTGATCGCCGAATCGGTCCCTTATTCCGAGCCGAAGCGGCGGGAGGTGGTGGACTAGGGTTTGCTTCGAGCCAAGCGTATGGGTCGAGGGCAATCGATGACCCCTTCGTTGCGGGCAAGAAATTCGCGCGCGATCTCGGTGCGATCGTCATCCTCCTGAGCGGGGAAGAGGAGCTTGCGGACGCGAGCGTGCTGGCGTGTGGCTTGGCGCAGGAGAACGATGTACGAGTTTACGTCGCTGACTTGCCGAGGGGGAAACGGTCGGGCGGGAAAAGAATTTTCTTCGACGACGCCGATACGGGTGCGCATTGTCATATGGACGTGCGTCCCCTTGGGTCGGGCAAGGAAAGCGACTCGGTGTCGCTGGCCGTGCTGGACGAGCTGGACAACGTGGGCCGCGTAGCCGTCGCCATCTATCTTGCGGATGGTCATCGCGGGCGCGAGTTCGAAGAGGTACTGAAGTGGAATCGGGGCATTCTGGGCAAGGGAAGAGGCGGAAGGCGACGGACCAAGAAGGAGATGGAAGCTGAAAGCGCCACTGTCATCATCTCCCTCGACAAGCACGAGATGCAGGTCGCCGATTGGATTGCTGCGCTTCCTTTGGATGCCTTGAGACGTGAGTCAGATAAAGCTCCGATAGGCGATCCTTTGATGTGATTTGGGCTGCTGACACCGGATTGAACCCTACAGATTGGCACACACCGAGAATAGACATCTCCCTCGTCACGAACAACCGTCCGGCATCGCTGCATCGCCTCTTGTCGTCGCTGCAGAACGCCCACTACTTTGGCGACGAGGTGCCTCTTTACCTCAGCTTGGAACAGACCGCGGATACCGTCACGCAGAGGCTCGCGAGCGACTTCGACTGGCCCTATGGCCCCGTCACTGTTCGACATCGCATCGTTCTAGGAGGGCTGATGCCGGCCATCGTTGAAAGCTGGTACCCGGCCTCGAACGACACGTATGGCGTGTTCCTCGAGGACGACGTTGAGGTATCACCGATGTTCTACGGATGGCTCAAGATGACGATCCTGTACTACCGCTATTCCATGGCCATGCGCGATCGATCGACGCGCCTCTTTGGTGTGAGCCTTTACCAGCAAAAGTTTTTTGAGCTGCGTCCGGAAGGTCGACAACCGTTCGATGCGCATGTCCTGTTCGAGTCGCTTGCACTGGATCCAACGCTGCCCTACTTGTCGCAGATCCCATGCAGTTGGGGTGCGGCCTACTTCCCCGAGGTGTGGCGGGAGTTCCATCTATACCTCGCGCTCCGACTTTCTGAAATGGCGCTACCGATCGCGGATCAAATCGTCCCCGAGATTCGATCAAACAAGTGGCCGCAGAGTTGGAAGAAGTACATTATCGAGCTCACTTATCTACGAGGCTACGTCATGCTCTACCCCAACTACGCCAACTACTCATCGCTGTCGACCAATCACGTCGAGAAAGGAACCCACATCAAAGACGCCGTTGTGTCGAAGACGCGAGCGCAGTACGAAGTTCCGTTGATGACGCGCCAGGAGTCGCTGCTCGCTCTGCCCTCGGGACGTTTGCCGTCGTACGAAACGCTCCCCATCATCGACTTGTGGGGGATGATCGCCACCGATGATGACATCATCGAGCGAGGTTGGCAATCGGCAGCCCTTCTCGACTCTTGCCCCGTTCCTTTCCGACTGGACGTACATCCAACTTACAATGCGCGGGAACTTCTGTGTGCCAAAGACTACAAGCGGGTCAATCGATACGTCGAGACGCAACCCTTGGCAGGCAGCATGAAGGATATCCAACGGCGGCGTAAGAAGGAGGCTCAACAAATCCTACGTGATCGCGAGGCTCAAGCCAATGCCCGAATTACCGCGGCTCTCGCTAAGGCGGAATCAGCCGCGCAAGGCAACGTGCGAGAACGCCCCATGATGGTTCCTCATCCAGACTATGGGTCCGAGCATGCCGACGGTCCACGAGCAGCCGTTCTGCGACAGCCTGGAGAAACGGTCGAGGCGCATCGTGAGGAGCAAGATGAGCTCGCTCGAGCCGTCAACGCCGCAGAGCATCGTCAGACGTCTCCCTTCATCGAGAAATATACCCCTCGTCAACCACTCCCAGTGGAACACGGCGAGAATGATGGTGACCCAGATGTCGTTGATGTCGACTCATCAGAGGAGGAGGAAGCGTCACCGTCGGACCCTGATGCGGATTCGGAAGGCGAGGTCATATCCGACATCTTCGAGACGCCACGATCTCGAGCAAGGGTTCAGGAGACCGAAGAAGATCAGGATATTGCCGACGGCACAGAAGATGGGCAAGATCAGGACGTCGGGATAGACGACGCGGGGGGTGTGGAAGAAGAAGTAGGCGGGCGCTTCATCCCACAGGACCCTCCAGAAACGCTGGAGTGGGAAATGGAAGGAGAAGGGGCTGATCAGGAGAGTGATTAGCATTTTGGGGGTTCCTAATATTGATTCGGCTCATTCAGTTGCAGCACTTTCGCGTGGTCAGGTTGGAATGTTTCATAGTTGGTTGTCTAGGGCAGCGCCACCATCGGATTGTGTCGGCTGTTTTCTTCATTTTGGCCAGTCTATTTTTTATCATCGCAATCACCGGATATCATTCATTTACTGCTGTGTCCGTCTCGTGTGATGTTACTGCTCGTGACGCGACATCGGTGGGATGATAGCTCGACCCTGGAGCGCGAAGTCCCAATCCAGTGTGTGATGCGGGTCGCGGCAAAGCATTGTTCCGAATCTCGATTTCGAAGCAGAGTCTTTATCTGAACAGCAAAAAAAAACCACATACATACCAAGCAGCTCTTGAATCTGTTCGTGTACCAGAGCTAAACCAGTCTCCCCACGAGCTGCGCGCCCGTTTTCTCCAAATCGATCAGTTTGTCGCCCATCGCCTTCTTGCGGACTAGCGTAGACTCATGTATTCGTTCCGCAGCATGACCGATACGATGACTATCCAATGTACGGGAACATATGATTCAGCTGCGGTATCATCTCGAAGCATGGGCAGACGCTCACGTGTTCTGCAGAATAGGCACCGAGCATGCCCATCCCTTGACCCTAATAGCTTCTTGCGCGGCAGTCAATCGCTCTTGTTGAAATTCGCAGCGACTCTCATGGGTATTGAGAATAATCTGGGTTCATTTTTATAAACTCTTCAGCTTCAGTCAGTCAATCGTGAGCGCGCTGCAGCGCACCTACCTCGACGATGCCGTGAAGTCGACTTCGGATACCGGAAGAGCGATCTTGATCGGCGAACGCTGACTTGAACTTCATCCTGGCGGCGGTAGCGGGCTTGCATCGAGTCTTCTTGGATCTTCGCTCTTTGGTGATCTCAGATAGAGAACTGCTAGATTCGGGAGGAGCACTCGATGCTCGTACGTTTCGGCCTGCAGCTCGCGGGCCAGCTTTGCGCTTGCGCTTCGAAGAGACCGTAGGCTTGCCGCTTCGAGGCACGGCCTCCTTGGTACGATGATCAGAAATTTTGCTGCGGCTCGAGATACCGGTATTCGAAAAGAATGGATCGTGGGAGGGAGCTTTCCATGTTCTTGCTAGACCATGGTGGCGATCTCGTTCTGATTGCGCAGCTGCGTCACGCTGAGTAGAGCTGGGGCGGCCGGCTCGAGCGGCTTCAAAGCGAACTTGCGGAAGTGCCGTCGCCACGGTTACTGCGATAGAGTAGATGATTATACCCGTATTAGACTCGTATCTCCTGAAATCATCGAAGAGGTCTTTTGCCAACTCACGAGGTGAAAGGGCGCGATGCCGGATCTGCTCATCGTTCGGTTCTCCAGACTGCGCGAAGTCCTCGGCTTCGTGTAATGACTCGGTGCCGTCGTCCCGATCGCTTTTCGTGGGAGCGTCTGGGATTCCCACCTTTGCTTTGGCGTTTTCGTTGCCGGTCAAATCAATGGCATCTGTAAGAATAACGCTGTCGACGACCTGTTCCGTCGCTGCCTCCTCTTCAGCATCGTGAAACATGTCATCACGTTGCGTTTGCTGCGGAGTCTGGCCGAGCACGTGATCCCCCAGCTTCAGTGGTGAAGGTGAAGGCGATCCAGCGGAGTGGCTCGAGATTTTGTCCTCATCTTGATCGGAGACTCCAGGGAGCACACGCTCAATATTCGACTTTGTCGATTGCGCTTCGTCGGGTGGCTGCTGCGCAAAGGGCTCTTCTGCGCGAGTCTCACCCGTCTCGCGTCTCTTGGAAAATGCCCGCTCGGATCCAGAAGTGTCTTCGGCGAGAACGTTGGTAACAAAGCGGGTATCGACGGCTGGGTCGAGCATCGTCGATTCTGTAGAGCCCGCACGAGCAACACGGAGGGCTTGCGGACCACCAATGGCTCCCTTGACATGGGTGTCTGCGGTAATCTCGGTCGCGGGTGCATGAGACGGGGGATCCGTTGCGAAGTCGTGCTCCATCCCCCCCATGCTCTCACTCTCGGAATGTTCCCCTCCATGTGTGTCTTTGATGTCGTGCACCGGAGCTTTGGAAGCGGAAACCCTTCCTTCGTCCTGCGGACCGACCTTCGTTCTCTTGCTACGTCGAGGGCTGGCCTTCTCGGCACTACTCGCGACGGCAGGTGAAGATGCCTTGCGTTTTGAAGGTACCACGGCGGTGACGACCGTCTTCTTCTTCGGACGGATTTTCCCAGGAGATGGAAGCTGCATCCCCTTCAGCTGTTGAGCTTTGATGGGTTGACGGTTCTTAGGCGGGGCCTCTTCGTAATCCGTCGTTTCGCTACAAAATTGTTGAAATCGATGAGTAAGCCCCGAAGATGATAGACTGCCCGGCAAAGCCTACTCACTCGTCTTCCGTAGACTCTTTACTCTCCTCAGAGTCATTTCTGACTTGCTCCGTCTTCTTTGTTCTTCCCTTTTTGATTTTTCTCCCCCCTTTGGCGATCTTTTGCTTCGGCCGATCATGAGAAGCCCTTTGGCATCGAACGAGCTTGCGCGACGCCTTGGTAGCCACTGCCTTCGAACTAGCTCGATCAGCCTTGAGAGCTGAAGCGTCCTTCGGAGCGTCTGCACCGTCACTGTCCTCAGCGATATCCGTGAGCGAGGACATGCTTTTCTTTTCTTCGACGGGTACCTCGACCCCGAGTTTCGCTCGATCGGCGCCTTGCTGCACGGTCGAAGCGCCCCGAATTCGCTTGAGCGGCCGCTCCTGTTTCTCCATCATGTTCATCTTGGTTTTCGCTTGGCCGTACTGCTTTTTAAGGGTGGACCTGGCCGGGTGATGCGATGACAGCGTTTCGGATTCCTCCTCCGAGGCGTTGGTGGCACCTTTCGAATCTACTGGCGCGCCTGGGATCTTGACGAACACTCGCCGCGTCTTTGGTTGACGACCCTTTTCGCGCTCGACTCGGCCCGACGACTTCTTGGTCAGTTTGCCTTGTTGCTTGATTGCTTCATCCTTGTCTTCTTCTTCTCCACTCGCATCGTCACTCTCAGTGACGGGATTCGGTGATGGAAATCGAGATCGAGATCGTTTGGCAGAAGCGCGTGTGCTACGAGCCGAGGCTGCTTTGTTCTGATCCTTGCCCATCAGCTGATGATCGCTCGATCGAGTGGTGCGCTTGCTCTCCGGAGGAGTGTCTTTCGTCTTCGAGTGCTCCTGGATTACGGTGACGGGAACGGGCTGGGGCTCGGAATCGGCGGAACTTGGACTTGACACGTGAGAGCTCATTCTAGCAGCGTTGATCGAGGGATCCGTCCTGTCTTCGCCATCTTGGGTCGATACCGCCTGTCTCTCTTCCTCGACAAGACCGGGATCTTCCGCGGGACCACCCCCCTCGACATCGATTGGAGGAGCTTGTGCTTTCGCTAGTGCTGATTGCGCTGCACGTTCGTGAACGTCGTGAACCTTTTGAAGGGGGACGAGGAATGAGGACCTATTGTTCGAAGCTTCGAGTTCGGTCTGCGGCAATTCCGCCATCTCCCGAACTTCTTCGGCCCGTGCTTGCGACTGCACTTTGCGTGAATCAAATGACTCGATGGGATCGCTTTCCTCTGTATTCGAATCGAGTCCAAGGTTTTCGACTGGATCATCGGCTTCGAACGAGTCACCCCTGCCCATAGGGGCTTCGATCGCAACGGTCCTTGCGCGTGGCCTGCGAGAGGATCGAACGCCTTTGGGCCTTTCGATCGAATCGGGGATCAAACTGGCACTGAAGGTGGAATAACGGCTGCCTCGATCCGCGAAAGTGCCGCGAATGCGATCCATGACTTCTTGACGCCACTCCAGACGAACGACGAGCCCATATGAGCCAACGGGCTCAGCTTCCTCGACCACGAACTCTGTAGGAGGCATGTCAAACTCTGGCGCGCACGAGAGGCTAAAGGTTAGGACAAGCATGCCTGTGGATATAAAAGAGGTGTGAGCCACACGGTCAAGTGGGCCCGCGCATTTCCTACCGACGACGAATGAAACCATACCTGGCTCTGACGTGATATCAAAATCGATGGTGTTGATATTGTGGAGTGGGATGTATAGTTTGCGATCCTTCGGTGTCGAGGCAGGCGAGGGTTCGGTGAGGGCCAACGGGGTTTCGAACTCGATCTCGAGAAAATCTTGAGCGATCCAGAAGAATCGCGACTTGTCCCGGGTCACCAACACTTGTCCGTTCAGAGCCAAGGTACTGATCCCGAAAGGCTGCGCTCTGTTCCACAGACGCATCTGGGCTGATCAGGGCCACCATTACACGAACACGTGTAGGGCGAGGCAATGACTTACCGCTCGTAAGACCCAGCCGCGATTATCGGTAACCACTTGTCACGTAGCTGCAACATCGAGAACACCAGTCAGCAATTGATGAAAGGATTTTAAAGTAAGCTGGCCCCGACTGCTGAGCTGCGATGCCCACCTCGTAGTAGTTACCGCCGTTGAAGTTCAGCAAATCCTTCTGCATGCCGCCGTCTGGTCCGCCGAACTCCTTGCAACTGGAGGTCAGGGTCTCAATGTATGCGAAGCGCTCCTTCTTACTGGCGGGTAGCAAGCGATACGCTAACTCGAAAATTGACACCGCCCAGAACCCGTCGCGGCTGTCTCGTATCATTTCGGACAAACCTTGACTGAGGTGACAGGACCTGTATCAGCGACTTTATCACAGCACTTTGGGCTCGGAGGTGCTTACGCCGACAAAAGCTTGAGCAAGGTGTTCTTGTTGGGACGATGCTTGCTGATCAGTTCGCACATGGTATCCATCGCCTGAAGTCCATAGAATTAGGGTCGGTGATCTCCCATTTTCTCGTGTGCACACGACACAAGAAGCTTACCGCCGACTGTACAAGAGGGTGAACATGGTTCGCGAGGGGACGGAGCAAATTTGCGAGCGCCTTGAGCCAGATTTCGCCAATCATCTGTCGGTCTGTGGGAGAAATGGCAAAATCAGTACGACCAGGTCTCTTTGGATTGGAGAGTATCTGACCGACATGGCTGATTGATAACCGCTTGGCCCGTTTGATCCGTCTCGTTCGTGATGTCAAGGTGTAGCTGGCGCCGATCTCGGTGTGCGCGTCAGTGACGTGACGGTCCACAAGGCCAAGGCTGACATCAACCTCACCTCGAGAGCCTCAAGGATGTTCGCAACAACCAGATTCCACTCGTAATGTCGCTGCTTAAGCTTCCCGGACTTGCCCTGTCCGTTCCCTCCTGTCTGATGGTCGTCAGACGCTGGTGCCTCTGGCGCAAGCTTGACGTGAACGAGGTGGGTCATCACCGCACGAGCGGTCTCGAACATCAACCGAGCGTCGCCATCGTTCGCTGGACGCTGTCCCGGGTACAACGACTTGAGAGATACAACCACGGCCTTAATATCGAATGAATCAGCATCCGAAGACGTCTGTTCAGGAAAGATACAATGCAGTGGAAGCCCAACACAAGCACGTCAGCGTGCCTTCCGCGAAAATGAGGGGTAAACTGGCGGGCCTGAGAAGAGGAGCTTCAAGCTAGGCTGCCGGCCCACTTGAAGAAGACTAGCTGGAGTTTGTGACTTTGAACAGCCGGTCTCGCGATGACTCGGGTGACTCGTTCGCTGCCCTGGGATCAGGCTGGCCATATCAGGCTTCTGCAGATGCTCCACTTACCTCATGCTTCAGTAGCCTCTCCAGCAAGGGTCGGAGGTTGATGAGGCGTTGCACCGCCAGAGCGCGCGCGTCATTGACATCCGGCGTCACCTGAGGCGTCGCGTCGAGGTGGTGCTGTTCGAGCGCTTGCAGTCGACGAATGATGGCAGCAAGCTCGGACGAGTCGTCGCTCATGGTGGGTGCTTGAGTTGTGTTTGACGTGGTTGCTAATTGGGACATGTTGCGAGCTTGCCGAACTCGTTGATGGGGTGTTGGGCGCAGCGCAAGTGGCAAGAGAGCAAGAGCGGATCGGAGCATCCAAACGAAGTGTGTGCGCTCCAGGTCGCACGAGCCCGCTCCACCTTGCCCAAGCACTCCGCCAGGTACTCTCCCCACTCAGACATTATGGTGCATAAGAAAGATGCGGACGCGTTACATGGTTTGCAATTCGTGATAGGTCTGCTATGCTCAACAATCACATGCTTGGCTTACTACGACACATCAATTCTCAATCCAATCAGTCGATCGTAAACTTCAATCAACGCTTCCGTCACTCGGTCGTATGGTCATCTTCAAATCTTTCGAGGTATCGGGCATACAGACTCGTAGCGAACGCCGGTCTCTGTGAAAACGAATGTATAGTCCCGAGTCAGTACTGAAAGCTCAACTATTAGCAGCGGTCTCCCTCGAATACGACGCACCTGGATCAATTCATTCAGCGCCTTGATGAACTGTTTTTGCTCCAGCGGCTTCTTCTCGTGTACACCGAGGCCAATCTGCGCCTTCTGGGCTGCAGCATCCACGATCTCCAAGGCTTCAGCTCGGTTCACACGCGGCGACGAAGCGATCATTTTCGCATCCGAAGTCGATGAAGGCACGGCGGGCGAGGCGGTCTTCCGAGGAGTTGCGGTGTCCGACGGCTTCGGCTTGGACTCGGAAACCTGCGAGGGCGTCGACTTCGTCGAGGTGATTGATACGCTGATCGACTCTCGAGTCTGAACAGATTTCTCAGCGGCGGGAGTAGTGGCCCGTGCACGTGGTCGAACGGGTGCGACTTCAGCGTGATCAGTCGGGGTTGAGTTGTCCGCCGTCGGCTTTGGTCTCGACCCGATGGAGGGCAGACTGGCAAACACGTCGTGGCTCAATAGAGGAGCCGAGAAGAGGGGCTTATTTGCAGGGTTGGGCAAGGTCGCAGATGCCTCAGCAGCTGGCGTGGTCCTGGTGGGAAGCGCCCCGGCTTGTGCGGTCGGCGAGGAAGAAGGCACGGCAACGGAAGCGTGAGCGGTGGGTGCCGGCGCTACCGCTGGCGTGGGGTCGGTGGACGAGGCAGTAAGGATAGAGGGGATAGCTGCGAGAGATTCGAGTTTTGATTCACTGCCAGCTGGCTTTGTAGCCGTGGACGGCTTTGCAGAGTGACCCAGCATCGCGAGAAGATCCCCAGCGTCCTGCGGTTTTGCTTGTGTCGTCGGAGGAGTTGCGGCAGGCTACCAAGGAAGAGAGATACACCGAAATCGGAAAGAGGTAGCAAAGTTAGCAAGATGTCCAGTTCAACCGTTTGTTACAGCACTCACTGGAGACAATGCGGACTTGAACAGCGTGTCGAGCAGATTGATGCCCGAAAGGGGCGGCTGACTGGAGGTTGGCGGCGATGCCGGTTTCGGAGGCGATTGAGACGCTGCCGATGCCGCCGAGGACGCAAAGAGCATGTTGAGGGTCGAGGGGGTTCCTTTTGGGAGAACAGCAGGCGTGACTTGGGGCGGGGCAGCCTGCGAACGCGTGGAATTACTCTCCGAGTTCGAGGGTGCGACGGAGGCAAACAGAAAGTCGAGCGGGGTGGTCCTCACAGCCACGGCAGGAGCTTTGGCTCGAAGTCGTAACCTACAGTAGTGAGATGACTGCATCAGCACCTTTGATCGACCGTGTACCTGCACCAAACGCTCCAGATGAAAGCGCTCACTCCTCCATTCTACGGCACAGCTCGATCCGGTCCTTCTCCTCAGCGATCCAGATTCCCGTAGCGCGATCTGCTCTCATCAAGATTGGATCTCAGGTGACACAATTTCTGTCAATTAAGGCCAGTCAACGCACCAGCATCAGGACGGGGCTCGTAAAGAATGAACTCGCCGTCGACGGTGACGTCGGACTCTTCGGTTAGGAACTCCCGCGTGTACTCGAGGCCCTGTCGGTTCAGCACGAAGAACCCATACAGTGGGGCCTGTGATCTGCAAGAAGTGAGAGGAGACTGAGGTCAGCACAAGCTCATGGACGGCTCAGACGAGGCCTTGCTCGACATGAAACGGCGTGTGGCGACTGACCGAGAGAAGAGGAACATGGGGCCTTCGATACCTGTCTTGATCTGTGGACGCGAGCATATCACAAGTATGAATGCAGTGTCAATGCGGGCAGACTAGGAGTGATGCAGAGCCTGCAGCTCGCGACGCGGGCGGATCCACCACAAAGGATCCCGCCCCGGGTGCGCTCTGACGAAGGGGCACGCACCCATTCGGCGCCGTCATTGTAGTATACCGTGACATAGGACGTGCTTGAGACGATCTCTTCAATGGTCGGGTCGTGGCGTTGCAGGTTGCGCAGGTTGATCTCGGCTTTGGTCGCCTCAATTTTGGCCAGCATCGACATGGGAGCCTGGTCTCTCCTTGAGGGCGGAGGCGGGAGGGGAGACCTGGCAGAGTGTTTCGGGACGTGATACTTCTTGAGAGTCCGGCAGGATCCGAGATGGCTTGATGTGATATGCCGAGTAGGATCGCAGGTATTGATGGGATGGGGGATCAAGGAGAGGGACGAGGCGCGAAAGTTCCGCTCAACCTTGACCCCCCACATCTACAACAACGGGCAGTTCTGCAGCTGCAGGCGGGCGGCCTTAGTGCGAATCAGCGCCGCTTCCGAGTTGCCGGCCATGTAATCTTACCTACCGCTATTGCCGTAACGAGCACATGCCGGATCGGCCGTGACGCGTGACGCTTGAGGTGATCTCACATCATTCCACCCGTAACTCAGGGTCTCGCCACCATGGCACACGACTCAGATGTCCACCGCTTCCTCCTGCCTTTTCTCCAACGACTCAGTGATGGCCTCGGAAGACTTTGTTTAACACTCAGAATGGAGAGTAACTACACCTATCAATGCCGCAGCTCAGCAAGATGCCCGGCACGGTCCAGTTATGCACTCCTACCGGCTGGCCGCCCTGGACAAGAGGGGGAGAACCGAGATGCACGTGACGATAAAATCGCCGCCACAAATAGGTACAGTACATAACCCGCGCGCGCGCATGCCCCATGTCTCGTTTTTGCCCCTATGCGAGCGTCT
Organism: Microbotryum violaceum; assembly: GCA_022506055.1. NCBI lineage: Eukaryota > Fungi > Basidiomycota > Microbotryomycetes > Microbotryales > Microbotryaceae > Microbotryum > Microbotryum violaceum. Next base: position 3,207,743 of record JAKMXP010000001.1, read on the forward strand.
GTACGAGCATCGAGCCCACGCGAGCACGGCTACAGCCGTCTGGTTCAGTTCTCAAACTGTGGTCTCACTCGTATCGGCCCACATGACGATCTGCCAGGTCAGATTTCCAAGCCTCATCTAGCGGTTTTGGGACTGAGAGCCGACCAACCTTGAAAGAGGCAGGAGGTGCCTATCCGTGCAGCTTTGACTTCGTATGCTCGAAATTGATCGGGGTCTACCCCACGCGATCGATGCGCTGCCAGCCCTATCGGCAATTCACGTCAGAGCTGTTTGCCCGGCTGGCGTCAGCTGCTGGCGGGCGGCAGCGGGCGACGCGGGCGCGGCGGTGGAGGGCGGTGCCAGACGGCTGAAGTCGGTCGCTGTCGCTTGCACATCCTCACTCCACAAAACGGACCGGTCTGGCTCTCGAAGACACACGGTACCTGCACCACGCCGATTGCGGATCATCTCTCACCACGCGACACGCTCTCGTCGCACACGCGGTCGCAGTTGGCTTTCGGTGTCGGGGCCAGAAAGTGGTGAGTCGCGGAGAGTGGACGGTCTATTTGTCAAAGTCGGAGTAGCATGGCTTGGCTGACACCCAGAATGGACGACGTCGACCGACCCCGACGCCTCCCCTCCCCGCAGCTCCTTGCGCCCTTAGATTCACCTTGCCAGTCCCCAGAAAGACATGTCGACACAGTAAACAGATCATCGACCTCTGCTCCCCAAAACGTGACCCGATCTTTGATCTCGACGTCGACCTGTCCCGTTGCTGGCTCTCGAGCATGGACTCACAGGCGCAGCGTCGCCCTCAGGCGCGTCGGGCAGCCCCTTCGCGCCGAGCCGCGCGTATCCCGAACGAGCTGGAGCTGGAGCTGGAGCGCGAGCCTCCACCGGTGCCGGTGCCACCACCGCCTCCGCCGCCGCTGCCGTCGCCGAACAACAAACACGACCACGAGCTCGGGCCATCGTCGTCGACTGCGTTGAACCCGAGCTTGAGGTCAAACTCGTTCGTTTCGTTGCCATCACTGCCATCAACGGCCATGCTCGTCACCATCGTCTTGCTGGTGTCGACGGGGGCCGTGCTGTTGTCGCTGCAAACGCGCTTGAGATATCCGGCTGCCACCCGCCCAAGTACCAAAACGGGCCGACGGAAACAGCAGAATCTGGTCAAGGCCGTCGCAGCAGCGCAGCAAGCGACAAGAACAAGACCGGGCACCAATACGAGTCAGGTTACTTCGGCCTCTGGTGATATTGGCGCAGGACCGCTCATGAATGCCTCGAACTCGACGACGACGACCGCGAGTGCGGAGGACCTCGGCGGGGGAGGTCCGAGCCGAGTAGGGGATCCGACGCGGAATCGAAGCGTCGACGGAGCGAGGATCAACAATTTGGAAGCCACGGCCGAAGGCTGGATCCCGGCATGCGTAGCCACCGCATTCGTCTTGATCACTTCGTCAATACCCTGGAGTCGGATACCGAGGCTTTCGACGCCTTCCCCTGTCGACCAGATCGCCCCAAGCCCGCCCCAAGTCACGAAGGCGCTATCCGAAGACGTTGGATCCTCGTCAGTAGACCGATCATCCTTGTCGCCGCCGAAACAGAGGCCATATCCGGGTTCGCCAGGACGAAAGTCGTCTAACCGCAAGGGAAAAGGCGGTCTTACCCTAGCCTCGTTGTCCGAGCCGACCGCTTCATCACCAGGACCATCTCCGCATCGCTCGACTTTTCCGTCGCTGCCGCCGACATCCGCATCCGAGGACGCAGATGTCATCATCACTCCACGCGAAAGCAAGAGCGATGCACCGACACCACCCATCATCACGATTGCTGCCAGCTCCCCCAAGGAGCTCGAGGGACCAGGCTCGAGCTCGACGCGATGGCGGTGGCCCACAACGCGACCTGTCTTGCGCGATGCTGTGGTACAAACCTCCCCGATACCAGGCGCAAACCCCGCATCCGAAGGTTCGGTACTCCCCAATTTCGAAGACGTGGACGGGATGTCAGAAGGCACGTCACTGCAACTCTTCGCCCCCAATGGCCTCGATCTCCATACATCGTTCGAGCACACGCTGCAGCTCGGTCAAAGGCAATCTGGCCCCGCCCCAAACTCGGACAGGTCCTCTTCTCCGATCGACGCCAGCGTTGCCTCTCGCGCAGATTCGATCAACTTCGGGACAGCACCTCCTTCGCCTTCAACTGCTCCCACAACCCCGGCGACGACACATTCCCAGCTTCGTCGTCCGAGACACGGTGCGCCGCAGAGCGTAGCGACGGAAAGCACTAGGACTGTGAGTCCTTTGAGGCTTCAACTGAGGTTTTTTTGGCCCAACCAACTGATCCGTGTCCGATCATCTCAACCTTGACTCCGCAGACGGACTACAGCGGAAGCAGCCAAGGCCCGGAGAGTAGCAATGCTGGGAGCGCACCGTTGAGCCCTGTGCACGCTGGCCCGGCTCTCTCGACCGTTCTCGATCTCGACGCGAGGTGGAGCCGAGGCCGAGATGGAAGGAACCAGGCTTCACTCTCCGGCTCTCACAAACACTGCAACAATGGACATACGGACTCCACTCACGCCACAATCTCCTTTCCTCCCAACGACCGACGACCTCCGCCTTTGTCTCGGTCCATGTCCTCACCTACCATACCTTTATCGGAAACACGCCGAGCCGCGGGAGGTAGTAGCAAGTTATCGTCCCATCGGAATTCCTCAAGCGTCGTCAACGGCGCCGGTCGACAATTGCGACTAGACGACCCTTACTGGAAGACCGGGCAGATGGGCCTTGCGATCGATGACAGCTCTGCTGGTATAGTGTCACGAGGACCCCTGTTTTGCTTACCTTCGGAAATGGTTCATCACGGCTCGCCGAAGCTGGCTCGTGAGGACGCGGGCGCGAGTCCTGGGGAATATCGCGGCCCCAACACAACCACAAATCGCCCCGACTACGCTTCGTCTTCCGATTGGGCAAGTCCCCACTCGTCTCCAGCTCCGAAGCGCTCACAACCCTCCTGGTCCGCCCAGCAACAAGTCTCTGCTTCCGAAGACGGGGACGCTGCAGACGGTCGATGGCCATCGCCCGTCATCACATCCGGCCTCGCCTCAAGTGGCGGTCAAGCCTCGGGGGCCCCGGCCCAAAACCTGCATTTTGGAAGCAATGGCGGTGCGACGCAGTTGGAAACACAAGTTGCTGCCTCACGGCAGCCGGCAGGTTCATTCGGCTTCTCTCCAATCACGCCTTCTCAGGCCACGACGTCGTCTTACCCGCCAGGCTATCATCTCATGGCCGGCCATAACAACTATGGAGTGGCTGTTCATCCTTCGCAGCTTCCTTCGCCGAGCATGCTGCAATCGATGGCTCAGCAACAGCAGCAGATGCAGCAGCAAATACAGCAGCAGATGCAGCAACAGATGCAGCAACTCCACGCCCACCAGACGTTTCAGCAAGCGCAGGCGCAGGCGCAGCACGTCTTGGCACTCGAAGCGCAAGTTCATCAGCTCACGTTGCGACACCAGCAGCTCTCACAGATCGAGCGGGCACGAGTGGAAGCGGAGCAGCACCAACAGCACCGTTCGATCCTTCTGGCCCAAGCAATGGTCGATGGTTCCCTTTGCCCAGCCGCATCCACAATCTCGAATGCCGCGGCTGCTGACCAGATGCATGCCCCGACCCCGCATTCAGGGGCCGCTGCCGCCACGCCCAAGACGCCTGTAGATGCCCTCGTCTACCCGATCTCGAGCTCATCGAACGGCTCCGATTGGACTCCGCCGTTGATCGGATCAGCGACATCCACCGCGTTCCCCAGCTCATCCATGCTGCTGTCTCCAACTTCGACGTTCCCCTCGACGTCGGTCGGAGCGTATCCAGCTTCTTTGAGCGCTGCACCTGCTTTTTCCAACGGGATGGCCTACAGTATGCCGCAACTATTCAACGCGCAAACGGTTGCGAGCATGAGCGTGTTGTCAGCCTCGATCCAGCACCAGCAGCTGCGCAGCGTCCTGCCTACGCAATCGATTCCCCAGCGGCCGAACAACCAACGACGCATGTCCTCGGGTCGGAATGGGACCGATCGCAATCGCTCCACTTCCAACGCAGCAGGTCTTTCCGCTTTCGCCTTCTCGAATACCGACCGCTCGTCGCTCGAGTGGCAAGACACCTTCAGGTCCAAAGTCAAGGCAGTTGAAATGGATGCAGAGCGGACCGCCAAGGAGCTGGAGATTGCTCGCTGGCGCTTGATCGTGCTTGAGGAAGAGCAGCACAACCTAGAGGTCGAGGTAGGATCATTGACTAAGTACTGAGTGTAGGTTTTTAGATGTCGCATCTTACTCATATCCGATCTGTGTCGTTTCCGTCCCCCCCCCCCCCCCCCGGTCGAACAGAACCAAGAAGCGCTGCGGGCACTGGCGAACCGAGCAATGCGAGCAGAGGCAAGACTCAAGGCCATCGATAACAGTCGCCACGAAGCCTCGTCGACGTCGGAGTCTGGCTCTCCCAAGGTTCAGGCGTCCAGCTCGACGTTAACGGAAATTGGTGTCAGTGCGAGTCGCCGCAAGTACAGCGGGGAGCACATGGGTGATAGCCAGGTGAGTGGAGGCGAGCACGCTTCTTTACTCGTGTATCGGAACATCCGTGCTGACTCCACAGACCATCCCGACGCGGCTATAGACGCATCCCTTGAGCTACATCGATCTTGACTCGGTTTCCTTCGGAGTCACCCCGCTGCCCTCGACCCACTCGAGCCGCCCGCCGCTCTCGAACGAACGTCGCCGCAGCAGTCGCCGAACATCGGATCCCTCACTCCACGGAAAGCAGCAGCGACGAACCAGCCAGAACAGTCGTCGTCGCTCTACAACCACTTTCCCCAATACCCAGCAAGCGGATGCCGCCGACGACCCCGACGACGATGACGACCTCGTTATCGTGCTCGACACGCCGACCAGGTCCCACAGGCTCGTGTCACGACCCGACCAGGCGTCGTACCCCACCGCCTTGGCCTCATCATCGTCTAAAGGGGGCGCTGAAATCTATCGCGAAGGCGAATCTTTAACGCTGATTGACGAAGACCAGATCTCCAGTATCGACGTCGAAGACTTCGGAGGACCGCGCACTCGAGCCAGCAGCATCGTCGAGACCATATCCGGTCCTGGGTACATTGGCTCGCTCCCAACTTTCCTCTCGCCGCGATGGACGCCTCCCGGAGGAACTGCGTCTTCAATGGCCAATCCCGGCGGCTCAGGCACGGAGTCACTCAACCTCGGCTCCAGTAGTGACTCTAGCTACGATGTTAGTCCGAGGCGTCGCATTGAGGCCCTGCCTGAAGAGCCAAGCCCCCCTCAGCTGGAGAACCAACAATCGACAACGGACTCGTCGCCGCCGCTTTGCACCCAGGACGCCTCCGATTTCCGGCCATCAGAGCTTGACTTTCCGGATGGTGCCGTCAAGGACCAGACGATAGGTCGATTCGCCCATCCCCGCGCCTTCATCGAGCGACACGACTCGAGCGAGCGCACACCACGTGTCGGATCAGGCGACCCTGCTTTCTCCGCCGTGCCGGATGCGATCCAGGAAGCTCGACCTACGGATTCTTGAAGGGCCATCGGCTCAAGTCTCATCCACCTTTTCCAAGTCGACATCCCTTCGGTCTTGCTCTCGGCCACAGCAGTGGCGTTTCCGTACCCTCGCGGCTTTCGTTCGACGCTCCGCACCTGTGCTCGTGTTGTAAACTTGGTTTGCCCTTGCAGCAAGACCCGAGAACAATATGCAACCGCAATATACACATTTTTTACATTTGAAAGCATTACCCCTTATTTCGCTGGAGGACCGTTTCATGCTTGCCTGCGGAACAGTCTCTCGCTGTGCCGGAGCTACACTTCGCACGTGCCACATACTATATTGACACTTTCGCTTGCTCGCAAAGACGCAGCAAGAGCGGACAGGAAGCAAATATAGTGGCGTTTCAATCAACAAGGACAACATAAAAGATCTAAAAATCAGAAGAACGAAAGATGAACGAAATCGAGAGACTCTACGAGCGTTCACCTCTGAGACGACGAGCGAGCTGGATGTCCTTGGGCTGGATCGTGACACGCTTGGCGTGGATGGCGGCCAAGTTGGTGTCCTCGAACAACGAGACGAGGTACGCCTCGGCGGCCTCTTGCAGCGCACCGATCGCCGACGACTGGAAGCGAAGATCGGTCTTGAAGTCCTGCGCGATCTCACGCACGAGACGCTGGAACGGCAACTTGCGGATCAAAAGCTCGGTCGACTTTTGGTAACGACGGATCTCACGAAGAGCGACCGTTCCGGGCTTGTACTGTGGGGCAGGGGAGGGAGAGGATGTGCAGCGGTCAGCAATGGTGGTGGTGGTTTGTGAGTGTGGAGCCAATGGCGACGAAGCGGTCCGAGCGCAACAGCGGCCATGCGCCAGTCTTGACATTTACAGTCTCCGTCGCGCTCGCCTTCACCAGCGATGGTGTCGATGCATGGATCAGACCGAGTAGGGACATCAACTCACGCGATGAGGCTTCTTGACACCACCGGCGGCGGGCGCCGACTTGCGGGCGGCCTTGGCGGCGAGTTGCTTGCGGGGCGCTTTGCCACCGGTAGACTTGCGGGCGGTTTGCTGTGGGAGAAAGAAAGTGGGCAAGTTAGGATCTGAAGTCATGATGGCTTCGGGTCATCGCGGTGCGGGGTGCGGGGTGCAGGGTAGGTGGTGGTGGTGGTGGTGGCGGTGATGGTGATGTGGTTGCTCAACTTCTCGATCAACCGGCCGAGGCTGAAACACGCGCGCGCGCCCAAGCTCACGCCGCTGCCGAGTCAGAGCCGAGCAGCTTGGGCGCGCTCGTGGCCGAGTCGACCACAACACACGCCAGTCATCCCACTCCCAACGAGAACCGGCAGCAGCCGCACCGCCACCAGCCCCATGGGGTTGCAGCAAGAGCAACGACAGCCTCGATGGATGCAGGTGTGACCATCCGCTTGTCACTACATGATGTAGTGGGTGCAGCGGGTGCAGGTTCGGGGGTCGAGGGGAAGCAGGATAGTTGCATGCGCTACGACGTACCTTTGTGCGAGCCATGGTGAGGGATGTGAGGGGGGGGGAAGGAAAGAGTTGTACAGGCGGGGACAGCGAGGGTGAATGTGGTGGCAGAGCGAAAAAAAAAAAGGGCACACAGCCGTGGCTGGTTTCGAGCAACGCTTTGAGCGTTCGTGTGCCCTGTTCGACGCCGATCGGGGGTGGCACCTAACTCGAGGCAAGTTAGCGGCGGCCGTTGCTTCCAGTTTCGAGAGTCGAAAGTCGACGGGGTGGAAACGCGCGAGCAAACCGTCTAGTCGGTCGCGCGCGTAGGATCGAAGCCGGCCAGGCGAGCTCGAGGCGGGAGGTCGGCCTGCCGTGCGCGCACGCTGCCAGGCGTACTGGCGCTGAGCTGGAAACCATTCTCTCGGCCACGCACGACGAGCTTCTCCAGCATCTCCTCTACCACAACAAGGTTGATGAGCTCTGCCACGCCTACCGTCAGCTCAACGAGCTAGTCATGGCCAGGACCCCAGTAGCCAGTCGAGAGACTTCGAGCTCTGGATCGATCCCCGTCCAATTACAAGGCAACTCCTCCACCACTATGGTGTCGCATGCCCAACGGCCTGCCGACGCAGAACCCTCGGTTCTCTGGACGCGCCAGGAGGCCGTCGCGGCTCTGAGGAGGGCTCAGCCGCGCAAAACGACATCGAGTCGAAAAGAAAAAGCCCACACCCCCAAGCCCCGTCTTGCTTTCGTCCACTTGTGTTCCAACAGCATTTCTCCCGATTTAGCAGTCCGGGATAACATCGAAATGCAATTGATATGTTCAGTCTTCTCGACAGCAGATCTTTATGGCTTCAGTCGTTCTTGGAGTGACTTTTCCTCGACAAGAAATTTAAAGTGCCTCCAGTGGAAAGGGCACGGACGCTGGGCAACTCGCTGCATTTTGCGTAAAATGTTTTGCAACTTCCTCTAAAATTTTAAGTGAATCACTACCTTCTTACATCTACTTACGAGGAGCTCTACTTTGCCCTCGTCCGATTCTGAAGCTCTTGGAGCGTACCGCATGCCTGAGCGTTCGCCTTTGCTGGTTGGCCGCCGCTGCCGGCGAGATCACCTTATCGCTATCAGCGGATCCGGCTCGAGCGCAGATCAGGCCAAGCCCAGCCTTTCGAAGTTCCGTACAGGGTTTTGGGGTCATCGTGCAGTGTGAGGGCGATCTGTCGAGGGCGAGGCATGAGAGCAGGTGAACGGTAACGGTATCTTTCATCCTTGAATATAGCCTACACAGATTGCAGCAGCTTCGTGCTGTCCCGTGTCTCTCCGGCGCCCTCGATCGGCAGAGCAAGCGATAGGCTGAGCCAAGAGCTCTTCGCCATAGAGGCTGAGGCGCTGAGCGCTGAGGCTCGCTGAGGCCTGAGCGCCTGAGCCTGAGCGCCTGAGGGCCGAGGGCGGCTGGTCGGGGGCGATCTACATCCTTCTGTCGTTCCCCTTGACCCCCCCCCCCCCAACCCCAGGAGATCAGTACGTGTACGTCTCGGTTGAGCGCGAACTTCCCCATACCTCGGCTGTAGACTGTAGACAGAGGCAGAGTACTCGAACCAGAGCTGACGAGCGTGTGACTCTGTCCCCTCTCGACTTGGTCATTATCGCTAGACCTCACTTCGGCCTCTTCAAGCTCGGCGCCGCCCTCTCGCCTTCTCACAAAAAGCCCGTCTCACCGCACCTTACCCAGCCCACAAGTCGCCGCAACTATGGGTCTGTTAGATAAAGTCAAGGAGAAGCTCGGGGATGGTCAGTCTTGCTCGATCGCAGTGCGCCCTCAACAGCCCGAATGCGCTGTCACTCCATGCCCATCCCGGCCCTTATCGTCGCCTGGGTTGATCAACGGCCTTGCACTACCTGGCCGGCCAGGATCCCCCAAACTACCGCCAGCATGCACTAACATCTGATCCACTCTTTTCTCTCCATGTCGGACGATGTTCTCGGTCGACTTGCCCCCTATGCGCACATCCGAATGATGACGTCGATGGCTTGCAGGCCACGCTCACTCAACTCCTACCGTCGACGACTCTCAAGAACGTGGTCGTTTCATGGCCAGCACTGGACGTGGTGAGTCGTACATACTCCGCAGTCATGGCCAAGACCGTGTGCCAACCCCACCCTGTATGACGCGCTTTCTGTTCAGGTGGAGCCGGCAACATGTCTCGCTCTCGAGCTCGCCGCGCCGACGAGTCGCCCGAAGTGATCGCCGCAGCCCGATCTCGATCGCAGTCACGCTCGCGTGCAGCCCATCACGGTCACGACCCCCATGTCACTGCTGGTCGCGGTGGAACGGGAAACGTGCGTTCCACTTCCAAGGACGCCGAGTCGCGCGAGCGTCAAGCCGTGCTCGATGCCGAGGAGCGTGTAGTTGAGAAGAAATACGCCGCCAAGCACGCCGGCGAAGAGCCAGTGCATGGACGAGGTGGACTCGGCAACATTCCTCACCATGCTCACCACAACGAGCCAGCATGATCCAATGCGCATATCTTTACTCTCGCGTGGAAGCAAACGGATACCCTCGGCGACTCTTCCTACCTTCCTCTCTTACCCCTTTGCTCTCGCCCCGTCTCTCTGTTCCTAGTTCTCTCCTGCTTAGCCTGTGAATATTCTTTACAACTCTACATAATTTCCTGTAATCACCAACCCTCCCTTGCTCTCCTCTTTGCCGCACGGCCCTCGGTTGCACCGGACACCGTCAGCGCTGTAGCACGACGAATGAATGTGGAAGGGGCTCATCGAAAAGGATCGGAAAGCATCGTTCTCAAGTTTTGCCTGCCATAAGTCAGTCTTCGTTGCCTCGGGTGAGTTGCGTGTGTCCAGACCCCCAAAAACAATCGACGAGGTCCCCATGGGCATCGGCAAGCAAATCCAGCGGGTCTTCGAAATACACCGCCGGCTACTGCAGGCTCGTGGGGCCGGTCTGATCGATGATTGCACTCAAGAAACCTCAACATCGGTTGTTATTCATTCCATACGATAGATTGAGTAAGCCTCTTAGCTTCCTGCCTCAAGCTGACCTAGTCCGTTGAATTCGCGCGTGAGGATCTGGAAAGAACTTTCTCGCTTCAACCGGCGCCGAATCGATCGGCCCGCCCGCTTCTGGTGGCTTTTTTTTTGTTGTGTTGTCCAGATCGGCAGAAGCCACTTTGCTTAATACTCCTACCAATAACTACTCTGGTGCGCGTTTCTCATTTTCTTTTTGTCCATAACTGTCATTTTGTCGGAGACTTTTTGACGACCCCACTCGGGGCACAGTTGCACGTTGCACAGTTGGCCGCCGAGCAGCCTCCCGTAGTACGGATATGTCAATTCAAGTATACCCAATCGGGCAGCACTTCATTATTAGCCCCCGCCGGCCCCGCCCCTGGCACTCCCCTGGCCGTCTGCGAAACCGGCTCGTGACTCGAGCCGACGGATCCATCGGTTCACCTCTTCCGACCATTCCATCCCAAAGCAGAGATCTACCTCTGTGCGAGTTCAAGTAACAAGTTTAATCCCGCTAGAGAGAACATGGACTCTGCCGACGTACCACCGATACCCACTGGGACGACAACAGCATCCTCGCTGGCTCACGTCGATTCGGCGACTGGAACCCGTCCGGATGTCGACGTCATCATCTCCGCCGCAAACCCCGTCCCGGGCGTGGTCGCAGAATCGATGATAGCGGCTGCAAAACACGCTTCACCGGCGCAAGATAACGGCTCTACCGTAACACCCGAAGTCAATCAAGATGGATTGGTCGGCTCAACGCGAGGCCATCAACTGCTGGTCGCCGCGAACCAGTCCGAGTCAACTGCCGCGGTCGATTTGAAGCATAATGAGCACGAGAAAGCCGTGGGCACGTCGGGAACATCGCGTGACGCCTTCAATGCGTCTTCAACGCCACTCACGCCCCACCTTGGCAAGGGAACCAACATGGAAGACGATGAAGTGACCGTCGTCGGGCGACCCTCCTCCGTGCCCGTCACTCATGTTGCCGAGGACCCAGAGCCTCCATGTCGACCGCCTGCCGAGCAACTCGATATTGAGCATCTCGAAGTCACGAATGATCCGCGAGCTTGGTCGACCACGAGGAAAAACCTCATCTTGGTCTGTATCGCTTACAATGCGGCTGGGGGGCTACTGTCGTCGTCGATCTACTTCCCCGCTTTGAAATCGCTTCAAGCCGATCTCAACGCCAGCGACTCGCTCGTGGCCGCGTCGGTGTCATTATTCATCCTTGGGCAAGGTGTCACCCCCGTCTTCTGGTCCGCGCTAAGCGAGATCAAGGGGAGAAAGACATGTTACATCACGGCCATCATCATCTACCTGGTCGCGACGACGGTCTGTTCTCGAGCCGACAAAATCGGCGTATTCGTGGCCATGCGATTGCTCCAGTCGCTCGGAAGCGGGGCGCCACTATCACTCGGGGCAGGCACTTTATCCGACATATTTGATGTTCACGAGCGCGGTACCAAGATCGGTTTCTTTTATGGTGTACCCCTTCTGGCGCCCTCGCTCGGTCCTCTTCTTGGTGGCGCCCTCGCGGACTCTGGCTCATGGCGCGCAACGTTTTATTTTCTCATCGGCGTAAGCAAAAAGGGCGACTGGACCAACTTCCCGGCTAATGTACTGAGCTCGATTCATACCACGTTGTCCCACAGTATGGTGTCATTTGTTTAATGACGATGATTTGGCTGTCAGTCACATTTTACTTCAACTTGAAGGGGGAAAGCTAGCGGGGCTGATCTTACAACATGGTCCGCCTTTTCTCGTTGCAGTCCAGAAACCTTCCGCAGAGAACGGTCCTTGGCTTGGCGGTTGGCAATGAAACGAGCTAGAGCCCACGCCAAAGCAAAAAGGCTTAAAGCGGAAGCAGCGTTGCCCAAGAACGACACCCTCCTCCTCACTCGAGGGCCGCCACAAACCTCCTTTGCGCGCGGCCCCCAACGCTCGAATGGACCGGATGCCACCCCCACGCTCACGAGGGTCATGACCGCGTTGAGCGGAAGGAGCGGTGACGACAATGTCAAGATCCAACTCAGGGATGTCAATGTAAGTCAAGAATGGACAGACCACCGGGGCCTACCGAAGGGCTGTCTGACTCGCGCTCGACTCCTTTTCTGCCCAGCCATTCGCCGCGACAGGGGCTGTCCTTGCCCAAAAAAACAACTTTATCTCGATCGCGTTCAGCGGACTGGTGCGTGCGACCTCTGGCCATCCCTGAGAGATGCACATACCTTTCCCTTCATCCTCTGACCGGTACCTTCGTATGACCATCCAATAGCTATTCGCCTCCACGTATTGCATCACTTTCACCATATCGAGGACCTTCGCGGCGGCGCCGTACAACTACAGCGCGCTCAAGACGGGACTGGTGCTGCTTTGCTTGGGCACGGGCAACTTCATCGGATCGGTACTCGGTGGTCGGTATTCGGACTACGTGTTCAACAAGCTAAAAGCTCAGAGCGGGGGAAAGGGGTCCCCCGAAATGCGCATCAAGTCGACGCGGCTTGCGATGGTGCTTGTACCGTGCTTCTACATCCTCTACGCGTGGACCGTGCAAAAGCGGACCAACGCCGCCGGCCCTCTGGTCGCGCTCTTGTTCCTCGGCCTGTCGATCATGGTGCTCTACTCGAGTCTGTTGAGCTATATTGTCGATGCGAACCCGGGTCGCTCGAGCTCGGCCGTGGCTTGCAATTCGCTCTTTCGAGGCGTACTGGCGTGCATCGCTTCGCAGGTCGCGGAACCCATCATCGAGCATATCGGCAATGGCTGGTTCTACACGGGCTTTGCGGTGATACTCACCGTCGGATCTGTCGCGTTGCTGTATGTCGGGGCTAATGGCCAGAGGTGGAGGGAACGTCAGCTGGAAAGAAGCGTTCACGAACTGGACCCATCACGAACCAAAGCGTGACCGCTGTCCGAGGAGCGCTCGAGTTTTACGACCTTTTTCATCTTGCTTTTCATATTTGTGAATATTTGTAAAGATTTGTGACTGTAGCAGTTGTATTTTGTCAGTCCTTCTCTTTGTCATGAACGCCCCTTTCAAAGAAACGTTTCAAGGGGATGCCTCAGTCTGAAAAGGCTCGATCGCTCGCTCTCGGGCGCACCTCGGCCGCCATATGAAGCACAATCTCGGCGGGTTGCAACTAGCAAATTAGGCCCAGGCAAAGTTTAAGGTGTGCGTCTCTTACAATATGTCGTTCTCGCTAGACTAAAAGCAAGTCGTAACTAGAACTTGCTAGCTTGGCTGTATTGGCCGCTCGAGAAGCCGCTTGATCAACCAGAGGCCAACGACTCTTCACCAACACACACACAGAGCGCCGATATGCCGCAAGAAGCTGAGTGAGCCGCGCCGTGACCCGTCGCGCCGTCGCGTTGATTGGAGTGCAAAGCCTTGAGTACGTCGCCGACGCTGCTCGTTGAAGCGCGAATCTGCTGCAACCAAATGATGCGAGGCGAGGGAGAGGGGACCCACTGAGCACACCGAGTCGAGCTGCGGGCCTTGTGTCTGACATTACCACCATCCGAGACTCTGCGACGCTTCGAGACCGGTAAGACGCGGACCATGAATGAATGACACATCGGAGGGGAGGAGGCAAGCCTCCGAAACTAGCCGTCGACTTGGAGCAAGCAGTCTGCCCATTCGATCCGATGGTTCCGCAGAAGTCAACGCAGTGTCAGGTTGGGAAGCTCGCCGCGAGCGAGCTGGCGGATGCATTTATTTATTTATTTGATAGACTTCATTAACAGCATAATTATATTAATACCTAGAAATCTTCGGAAACGTCGGAGGGAATGCTGTTACGCACACTGGTAGAAGCCAGTAGTGTAGGACTCATTGACCCTGAACGCGTGAGTGCGAAAGTACCACACTTACCACTGCGACTTCGGCTACGCGATATCGGGGACGGGTAGGGACAGGTCACGTGTTCAACTTAGCTTGCAGCGCAGTAGACGAGACCCTTTTGTGCACATGCATACAGTATGTGGGCCTTTGGAAAAGTATGCAATCCTTTTGTACAGGAACACTATGCTAACAGTGCATGGGTCTGACCAAGTAAATGTAAAAGGAGAACTCTGACTCGCAGAGAGGGCCGGGTTTCGCGGCGCTGAGCCTAATCTTAATCTGCACTTAGGCGAGCTTGTCGCTCTGGCACGGTCCACTGCACCGACACTCGTCGACGTTGCTCGTTTGGGCGTCAAGACTCGAGCGCTGCGGCGATGAAGGCCGGCGTGTCGCTCGCCAGGCTGTTGCTGCTCTTGCACTGCAGCTGCTGTTGGGCCTCGTCGAGACAGCCCCATGGCACTGCGGACGGTGCCTCGGTCCAAGTTGCGCGAACCGCCGTCGAGGCTGAGGTCGATGAGGCTGGCGTCGCACAAACCTTCGAGCCCGTGACCACGATCGATCACACGACTGCGGTGCTGCCCACTTGGATACCACCTCTGGCTTCTTCCAGTACGACGATTCCGCCAAATCCGGATGCTCGGGCCGGGGCGACGACTCCAGATGACGTCCACGTGTCCCAAGAGCCGGTGCCACACCACGCGACCACCACAGACTCGACCCTGCCGCCGTCCTCGACCGCGGGCTCGTCGATGCCTTCTACACCTCCAGCAGTGACACAAGCGACTCCGGACGTAACCGAAACCTTTTCAGAAGCACCAGCCGCTACATTACCTACGACAACTGTAAACCCGACCGCGCCCTCCGACGCTCCGTCCAGCCAAACGACGCCCCCACCTTCCGCAACTGACGCGCCGCCGGTCGTTTCTTCGGCCACTTCTTCGGTCACCACCACTCCTAATGATGAGGCAACCGCTTCGAGAATAACCTCGACCGAAGGCGAAGCCACAGTATCGAGTTCCACTTCAACGACTTCAGCAACGACAAGCACAACCGCAGCAACTGCTGCAGCATCTACAACAGAAGAAGCATCGAGTGTTTCGCATATCGAGGCCCATACCGCCGTCGCTTCGGACGACACCGTCGAGGCCCCCGAGTTCCTCTCCTTCAACGAATGGAAGGACAAGTACGTCGTCGTCGCCGCCGACGCGAGTGCTGCCGCAGCGAGACGATCCAGAAAAACAGTTCAACGAGCTCGACAGGATGCCCAAGGCGGTCAAGCCAGCTTCGACGGCGATGGCGCCGACTTTGGGAGTCTGTTCGCCAGCGAAGAAGCCAGCGGCATGGGGGACAATCGAGCGAAGGACCCAGGCCCCGGCACATCGAATGGCGCCGCAGGGCCAAAGGTAGAGGAAGCTGGATTACATAAACCGAGACCAGTAGCCACTGGATCTGGTGGGAAGAGCGTTAATGCGCTGAACGTCACCCTCATTCAGCCTCTGCCCAATGTCGGGACCGACGAAGCGTCCGACCCCCTTCTTCTTCTCAAGGATCGCTCCAACTATGCCGCATTCGAGTGCGCGGCAATGGTCCATCGCTCCTCCCGCCAATCCAAAGGTGCTTCGTCGATTCTGGTCGAAAAGAAGGATCGCTACATGCTCACGCCGTGCTCGGCCGACCCCAAGTTCGTCGAGGTCGAACTCTGCGACGAGATCCAGATCGACGCGATCGTCCTCGCCAACTTTGAGCTCTTCTCGAGCATGTTCAAGTACTTTGAAATGACTTGTTCGGTCGACTATCCTGGACGACCCGAAACATGGCACAACTTGGGTACCTTCAGGGCTCGGAATACTCGAGGGATACAGGTACGTGCAGGCCCAGCTGGGCTCGACCATGCTGGTTCAGTGATACCTTGCTGTAATCGTGGGTCAAGCTGCTGATCCGCATCGATGTCGATCACACAGGTTTTCCGACCTAATCCGGTCCCCAACTTTTGTCGCTACGTGCGCATCAACTTCCTCACCCATTACGGTTCAGAGTACTACTGCCCCGTATCTCTGCTACGCGTCTATGGCTACACCCAACTCGATGCCCATCGTGAATCAGAGCGCAAGAAGGCCGAACTGGAGGCGGCGCTGGCGTCTGCGCTCGAAGAGGGCGATGCCGAGGAAGAGGATGAGGAGGACATGGCACCTTCACCGTCGGTATCAGAGCCACCGGCCACGCACGAGGCTTCAGCCTCCCCAGCACCCGTCGTAAACAGTGCGACGAAGCAGGTCGAAAATGCGACCATCTTAGATCGGGACACGGCGTTCACGAAGCCCTCGACCCCCGTTGCTCCTCCGTCAGCCACGAGTGGCGATAAGCCTACGGATGCTCCCAGTACTACTGCCAGCGCAAATACGAGTGAAAACGACAAGTGGCTGAATGACACGGTGAATGGGCCGGTGCCAACGTCGACTGTGGATTCCGCCGCCGTGGCCGCATCGAGTGCCCCAACTTGCGATGACCCTAATTCGAACGGCAGTACGACGGGATCGGCAAGCGCTTCGTTGGATGAGATAATTTTACAAACGCCTATTTCAACACCTGGCACTGCTACATCAGCTGACACACATTATTCGACGAGCTCAGCCGATCCTATTCATCCCTCGCCGAGCGTACCAGCTGAACCACTACACGTCTCTGCTTCGAACGCGACAGAGCCTACCCGCACCTCGACGTCGGAAGCATCCGCTGCTTCTTCCACTTCTGAAGCAAATGTGACCACAACGACGCCATCTGAGGGTGCCAACGCAATGGCTCCTACAGCCTCGTCTCAACCTACTGCCTCGACAGCCCCTCGCCCTCCCGCGTCCGAGCCGCCCATCGTCACCGTTCGTCACGCTCCCCGGAACGAGACTATTCGACCGATGCCGCCTCTGCCCCAGATAACGCCTCCACAACCTCAGCCAGGAGAGTCGATCTACACGACCATCATGAAGCGCTTGACGATCCTGGAGCAGAACCAGACGATCGCGATGCATTACATCGAGGCGCAGAGCACGATGCTGCGCGAGGCGTTTCTTCGCGTCGAGCGAAGGCTCAAAGATGTCGAAGGCATGGTAAGCTGGTCAAACTCTCATCTCACAAAAGGCATATGTACTGATCTTTCCAATCGTATCCCATGTTCAGCATCAACGCCAAGAGCAAAGCTTCCGACTGATACTGTCTGAGCTGGACAAGCAACGACTCGATATCGAAAGTGAGCGGCTGTCGTTGACCGCGCAGGTGGCTGTCCTTGCCCAAGAGGTCCGACTCGAGAAGCGCCTGAGCATTGCGGAGCTCTTTGGTCTCCTTGCCCTCGTTGTCTTTGTCGTCGCAACGCGCGGGTCGCCGACGGCACCGCTCATGCACCTCACGTCGTCGCAAGTGCTGCGGCGAGTGGCGGCGCAGGCCGAGGCGCGAAAGGTCGAGCTTGCGCGCAGGGGAACGGCCGACCCGTATCGACGGTCCGATGCATGGGAAGAAATGGTGACGGGCCCAGAACGAGACCGGGAGCGGACGCGCAAAGTCTCGGCTACTCGCAACGCAATTGCAGGACTTGGTCGAGCCCCGTCGGGCAAACGGGCGCCGATCTCGAGCAAGACCGCACCTCGGCGCAACTATGCCACCACGAGCGCTTCACGCACCCCGGTGTTGCGGGCTAATCGGGCCTGGTCGCCGCCGGTGCGACATTCATCGGCCCCACCGGATGAAATTTTCTCCGACTTTGTTATCAATGGGGATGGACCCACCACGACGAGGTCGCTGCAACGTCGCGGTAGCCGCAAGTCGAATGGCGGACACGGGAGTGTCGGACTGGGCGTCTTTCCTAACGGCATTGACACCAATCAAAGTGCTCGTGCGTCGAGTCCTCTTCAACACTCGACGGTCCGACGTCGCGGATCGGTCGATCCGTCGGACGAGATGTTGTCGGACGATCAATTTTCAACTACTACGAGCGCGAGCGAGCCGATGCATCACCCCGTGGGACTGTACAGCGCATACGCGACCGACGAAGCCGACGACGAGCGAGGTTCACGCCACAGTGACGATGAAGCGGAGGAGACGCTTCTGTCCCCTTTACCGATCCTGAATAGGCCGACGACGTCGATCCCGCTCTCGCCTTCACCTGCCGCTGCCTCGACCTCGAGGGTGTCACCGCCGAGGAAACTAGCCCCACCGCCTTCGCCGCGTCAGCATTCGTCGCCGTTGATTCCCTTCCCTCTCGTCGATGACACTCCGGATCCTCTTGCTCCGACGTCTCGCCTGCCTTCACCCCCTCCAGAACCTGCTCCACGCGAAACTGTCCCCACTCCCTCCAACGACGTCGCCCCTACAGAGTCGAAACCATCCCCGAGGCAGGAATTATCCTAAGCTTGTGCACCTGGATCGTACACTTTGCACATAATCCTCGTTGGTACGAGGACCGGGTTTGTAGTTTTGTATATTTTCTTTGTATCACCGTCGTCATCGTATGCAATTTGCAGAGTTGGGTTCTCCGATTCGCTTGATGGAAAGGAGATCGAAACCCGCGGAACGATATGGAATGCCGAGGAGAGCGCTCGTCCTTGTCCTCGTCCTCGTCCTCGTCCTCTCCACTCGCGGTCCAGCACTTGTTCGCTTCTCTATCGTCGCAACCCATGGCCCCTCACGCCAAAGGATTCTCGGCGACCCGACTGTACATCGGAAACTTAGCCCCTTCTGTTGACGAGTGAGTGTGTTGGATCCCTTATCGCGTCTTCGAGCGGCCGTTGACTGACATTCATCATCGCACCACCCGCCATCACAACCCACGTGACCCCGCCCACCCCACCCTGCGGCCGAACCGACTACCTGTGACCGTCGCTCGGGTGATGTACGACCGCTCGGCTGCAGATATACGTTGATGCAACTCTGCTCCAAACACGGCAGGATCCAACAACTCGACTACCTCTTCCACAAGAGCGGTCCGTCGAGGGGTAAACCGAGGGGTTACGCCTTTGTCGAGTTCTCCACCCGGGATGTACGTACAATAGCACAATGGGAGGATTCAGGTGGAGGGGAGCGAAAAGGTTGATAGGTTGGTTGGTTGTTTCGGTGGTGCACACAGGAGGCGCTGAGGGCGATGGTCGCTATGGACGATCAGTTGGTGCGCGGGAGGAAGATCTCCGTCACTGCCGCTTCGGCACAACAGGTACGTTTCTCAAACGCAGCAAGTCCCACGGCAACGAAATGCGAACTTCTTGGCTGATCCTTTTGGGATTGGGCTATCGATAGACATACGACGTGGCGGCGAGTAGTGCGGGTAGAGGTAGAGGAGCCGGACGCGGTTCGGACCCAACTCGACCGACGGCGATCTCCTTGCTCAAGAGTCAGAGCTCGGGAGGAGGGTGAGCAACGCGTCCCCTTTCAAAGTTACAATCAAGAGGGAAGCTTAATGATTTTTTGAACCGGTTGTTTGCCGCCTCCAGTTCAACGAACAAGAAGATCGCGGCCCTCGAGGCTAAACTCGCCGCGTTGAGGAAGGAGAAGCCCAAAGAGGGGTCCACAGCCAAGGCGAAAGCCGGAACATCGGAGGCGAACAAAGTCGAATCAAGCACAGCTGCTGTCGTGGACGGAGACACCTTCCTGGATGCGATTGAGCAGGAGATGCAGGTCGGGCCGTCAGGAGCGGGAGGAAAGGAAGGACCGATTCAGACTGCTTCGACTTTGCCATAACGCGGTTGGTGAGATCTTTGCTGCAGGGTTTCTGGAAGGTTGAAAGACGGAGTAGGCTTGCTGCCATGTTGTCATACTATGTACGGAGAACCAGGAGTGGTTCCCCCCCAGCATTCCAAGCGAGACGGTGTCAAACAAAGCTGTCATTATTATTCATATCAGAGGGCTAGCTCGGGCAACAACTACGTCCGAAAAAAGCATTAGGAGCGCGACACAAGCCTCAACAAAGCATGCACATATACCTATCACGCCAACCTCTTTCTCACCTCACACCGTCTCCGCATCACTATTCTCCCCCGTGCCCGTCCCACTCCCCGAACCAGGCGGAAACGTCTCCCCCCCATCCCTCCGATGGAAATACGTCCCATACCTCGTCGACCCCGGTTCAGGTTGATCCTCATCACTGCCTTGATCCTCCTCATCCTCGTCCGCCTCGTCGTCGGTGTCCCGTCGATTAGATCCGTACAACGGTTCAGGGGTCGATTCCCTACTCCCCCTCCAAGCCCTCGAAGGATCGTCCGATTCGATCGACCTGGCTCCAATCTCCCTTACGCCGTCGTCGTCGTCGTCGTCACCCCGACCGTCCCCTTCACCCAAAGTCGTGACCGCCCTCTTCCCAGCCTTGACCCGCGCGGCCTTCTTCCTCAACGCATTCTTCGCGATCGACCACCTTCTCCTAATATCGACCACCACCGTCCCATGCAAAGCCTCGTGCACCGCATCGGGGACCTGCACTTGATCTTCCCTCGTCTTGATCACGGGTAACCAAGGTTCGGGCAAGGCCCCGGCCAAGGCAGGGTGGTTGTACAACCTCGCGCCGGTGTTCAAGACCCCACGGTACACGTCCGATAAGGGCGGTTGGTCATAATCCGTCGCTTCGTTGCGAGCGACGACGTACACGCCTTCGTTCGTCGAAGAATGCGGTTGGTACCGCCCTCGACTGAGGTGCGTTTGACTACGCGTGACGGGGTGGCCTCGGCGCAGTTTGACGATATCGGCCGTCGCGCCGTGGGAGACTTCGCATGCTTGGGAGAGGTTCACGAAGCGCGAGAGGGGGGTGTAGGTCGCGCTGAGGCGGTAGATCGTGTACGACGTGCCGAGGATCAAGGGGATCACGAGGCCGGAGAGGAGGAAGGCCTTGCGTACGGTCAAAAGACCGAGCATGAACACTTGGAAGATGAGCAGACCCCATCCCGCGCGGTTGAAGGCCAATGGCCAGGCTTGGCCTCGTGATTCGTACGGACGGTCTGGAGTGGGTCGTCAAAGACGGGGGGAATGAGCTTGCTAACGCTCTCTGCTCGACAAGAAAAGATCCCCGGTGCCCCTCGACTCACAAAAAACAAAGAGGAACTTGTACTTGTACACGAGGTACGCGATGCCAAAGTACAACGTCGCAAAGGGGAGGATCAACGGCGTGATGATCGAGTAGGTGACCCCGAGCGTAAAGATCAACAAAGCCTGTGCGAGGACACCAAATGGATTATTAAACGAGGCTCCGAATACTGTTCGAAAAAAGGTGCTGCGCACCTGAGGATAAACCGTGCCCAGATTGACCGTGGTCGGCGAATTCAACTGCGCATGATCCCTCGGCGTCTTGGTCCAAAATACCTTGGTCCACCCGCGAATCAAGATCATCGCCAACTCCAACAATTGCAACGGCATCAACGCCAACCCGGCCAACATGACGTACGAGACGAAAAAGTTCCTGGCGCCGGGGAGGGTCGTCGCTAGTTTGTCGAGGGCTCGGGCGGGGGATTCCGAGATGCCTTGGAGGAGCGAATAGGTCGATGAGGTGATGAAGACGAAGAGGGTAGTGAAGAGGAGGGAGACATGGTACTTTTTGAGCGTCGAGTATTCGATCCAGGATCGAGCGGAGAGGCCCGAGAGGACCGAGAGCTCGCCGAGGAAGAGCGGCAAGAGGTTGTTGAAGCTGACCATCGCTAGGGAGGGGAGTGAAGTCTGCACGAACCCTCGAAGTCGTGGACTGCGAGTGCCAAATAACTGCTAATCAGATTGGACTCGAGGTAATATAGTGCGGATGGTACGACTCACCTCTTGGCAATGAACTTGGCCAACCTCGGCGCCATCTCCTCGATCGTGTCCCAACTGAGCAACTTGGCCAAATACGCCACCGGCACAGACCACACCGAGAGCAACACCAACAACGTCACCAACACCAACACCCTCCGTACGAAGACGGACGTATTTGACAAGGCCAAGTTGGACCAGTGGATGTCGCGAGGTTCAGGTGCGAGTTCGGTCTTGAACGCTGTTGCGGAAGGGTAGTGCACAGCCTGAGCAGCGATCTGCGCAGCCGCCAAACTCTGGAACGTCACGAACGCGACTCCTGTAGGTCTGAACCTGCCCCTCCGTCTCCTTCGTACTTGCTCATCCGCTTCCCTGAATCTGGCAGCGAGGTGGTCCAACTTGTCGACTCTCTTTCCGAACCACCCGAGACGAGTTGTCGGTCTCGGCTTTTTGGGGTGCACGATCTTGGCTCGTGCGGGTTCCAACAAGCGTGCTTCCAGATCATCCTCGTCGTCGTCGTGATTTGGACCATCAAACGTGTTGATCAAGCGCCCTTCTCTCGTCCCTCCGCTGTTGCCTCGCTCAGGTGAACGATCCCTCGTCGGTGTCGTCGAGGGCGAAGCACCGGGTTGCAAGATCCTTTCGACTTCGACCTTGGGATCGTACCCTCTGACGCACCTATCGACGTCGCTCCCCTTGCCCATCAACACGCTCAAATTGCCCCCCTCGACGGGGACAGGGTTACCCAACCAATCGGCCCAGGCCTTCTCCAACGCCATCAACGCTTTCGTTCGTTCGTCCAAGAGCTCCTTCATGCCTCCGACGGCGCGGGTGACGACAACGCTGTCGACGCCGAGCCCGGAACAGGCTTCGTGCGCCTCGTTGAGGTGAATCGCCTCGAAATAATCGGCCAGGGCCTTTTCGGATCTGAGATGGGGTGGGAGGTCGGTGACGAGCACCGTCCTGGCCGGGATCGAATGGGCGTGTTCCAACGAAAACAGTTGACGCAAGGGGATGTAGCGTCGCCAGCTGCGGTGGAGAAAGACGAGCGCGAGGATGGTGAGGGCGTAGGTGAAGACGAGGTGGGAGGTGAGGTACAGGGTCGAGCCGTGCTGGACCTTGCCGAGGGCGAACTGCACGAGCGCACTCTCGCCCTGCTCGTCGTGGCGGTGATGGCCGTCCTCGGGGGCTCCCGGTCGTACGCCTTCGGAAGATCCGTTCTCGCGATAGTTGATGGGCACGAGGATCGACCAGACGAGAATGGAAGCGGCGAGGAAAAAGAGGAAGCATGTGCGAAGAAACAACAAGAGCTGTGGACGAGATAGGGTGGGACTCAGTTCCATGTTGCGCATCGCCGCTGAACCGACGGTGCGTGTGCACGCACGACCGCGGCATCCAACCCCACGATCTGCAGCACGGTGAACTCGCTCGTGCGCAAGGTCGGCAGGACCCAGCCAAACAACGATTGCGAGTCATGGACTTGATGCGGAGAGAAACCTGTGACGGACAGGAAAGGTCAGCACAGCGTCGTCCGGTCGGCTCCAACGGGCCGAGTTGCTGTTCGCACCTTTGAGCAGTGTTCGAGGCCGATAGAGCACCTTGAAGCGTGCGACCCTTCGCACGACGCAGAAGGCCAGGAAGGAGGAAAGCCCGATCGAGAGGGAGAGAGCCAGTTGGGTCGTGAACCAGGGTCCTCTGTGGTGCAGTGCAGCGCGGATGGATCAGCACTCGAGCGGTGCGACGAGCAGCCGACGCGACGAATGGCACGTACTCGTACTTGTAGACCTGGCCTGGCGGCAGACCTGTCGACGAGACGACGGTGTCAGTGACGGGGTTGCTACACTGCACCACGAACAGCGGCATGCGACGTGGTGGCTGCTGGTCGCCTGCGCCGAGTCCGCGACGCCCCTGTCGCCGATCACCCGATCGCCGATGACGACACCACTCGTCGATCACCGCACACGCGCCGCTTGGCCCGCGCTCGATGCCGACGAACTGACCTGTATTGGGATCACTGTAGGTGCGACCCAGCCCACCGCCCAGGCTGAACGGATCGAATCCTGTCCGATGGGGATCCATGGCCACGGGGGGTGTGGGCGGATGAGCGAGCGGTACGGGCTGCGCAGTGAAGCGGGCAAAGACAAGCGAGGAGCCCGACCGACGATCAGGCGCGCTCTCCTCCGAGCGGCGGCCGACCGAGTGTGTCCAGCGTGAGGTGCGAATGCCGACCTGGGGCCAAGTACGGCACACTCTAGATGGTTGATGGTGTGCGGACTCGCGACGAGTCACGTCCATGCTCCGAGTACTCCCTTAGTCTCCGGCTCTGGCTGTCAACGCAAACGTCTCCGAGCGATGGCTCCTCTCAGAGACTGAACCTCGTGAGCAAGGTAGATGTCTGGGGCTTGCGTGTTCAATGTATGACCAAAAAAACAAAAACAGAAAACAAAACAGATTTCGCGCCGCCGAGGACAGATCGACAAGGAGCATCCGCTTTTTCGCGCGCTTTACAGAGACGATCCACCGACCTGCGGCACCACAAGCACGGTCAGTTCTCGGACAACGAAAAGCTTGTTCATGACGTTCGCTCTGTGCACTCACCGCTTCGGACGCGACCTCGATCAAGACCTCGTCCTCGTCCTCGTCGATGTCGAGCTGTATGAACACGCCCCCACTATCAGCACCGGTGCCGGTACCCAAGGGCCGAGTGGGATCCGTACGCGCAAGACTCACACTAGCCACGGTCTGGTCTCCACGCAACTTGACACCGTCTGTAGGGCGGTCCGAGTCCGATCAGTCGGCGCTTCACCTTGGCACAAAGTACCGCTCCAGGGACGTGGGCACTTGCCAAACATGAAGCGCACTTCGTGCAGCGACTTGCCCGCTCGTTCGCAGTAGGCGGCCATCATCTTTTGCAGCTTGGTCGTCCTGTGAGAGTTGAAGAGGTGTTGTCGGTTCGTAGTGTGCTGTTACGGAGGAGGTGTGTTTGCTCCGCCACCGCTCTCTCGGCGCGCTGTGCGCTCGCCCCTGCGCGTGCTCACTTTTTGACCTTGATCATCAGATCGGGGAAACCCTGTCCTGCGATCTGGATGCACAAGCGAAGGTTCAGACGACGCGTCCGAGCAGTGGCCATCGACCCCAAAGTGCAGACGCACCTTGAGCGAGACATGTTCAGCCTGGGGCTTGACCTCGGGCGCCTCTTGTCGTTCCTCTGTGCGAAGGCGTGTTGGGACAGTCTGAGTCGCCGCTCGCGGGCACCGAGTGTGGGAGAGACTGACCAGACATGGTACGTAGTAGATGGGTGGGTGTGCAGGTGCAAATAACTGTCCGAGTGGCTAGTCGAGCGCGGCAATCCCCCTGCTCCAGCCTGCTCGAGCCTGCTACTAGCCTGCTCCCATCGACGCGCGTCGCAGGCTAATGCGTGGGTTTACTAATCTGATCGTGTGGGCTGCAAGCGCGTCGGAGGTCGAGCGCTAAGCTACTAATGCTCAATTCCTCTCTCACGGGGTGAGCTTCGCTCTCGCGGCGCGCTCTAGACGTGCTACTCGACTTGATTCACACCCCAAACTGCCAGCGGCCATGGCCACCTCGACCTACTCGACCTCGGAGCTCTCCTACACCCAAAAAGCCCTCGCCTCCAACGCCCCCACTACCCGCTCCTCCGCTTCGCAGCCCCTCCTACGAGCCGACGGTCGCTGCCCTCTTGCGTTCCGCGACATCATCCTCACCACCAACGTGTCCCAAGCACAGGGGGCCGTCGGCAGTGCGTTGGCTTGTCTGGATGATCTGGGTGGCCAAAGTCAGGTCATGGCCGCGGTGAGGGCCGAGGTGGAGGATGTAAGCACGGGTCAAGATGAGGAACCGACTACGACTGGTAGCGGTGGGATGACGATTTCGATAGAGTGGTCAGTCTTTTTGCATCCTCCTCCCCCGTTTTGTCCAAACTAAGCCGACCCCTCCGCCCCTCTTCTCCCCCTTCCCACCAACGCCCCCTATACGCCTCCCCTCGCCTCCCCTCGCCTCCCCTCTTCCCTCTTTCCCCCTCCAGCTCCCCCACCGCCCTCCCGACCCTCCGACCCGACCTCCTCCCTCGCCTATCCGCGCTCCTGACGAGCCTATTCTCCCCCTCTAGTCTCCCCCCCTCCCTGCTCTCCCAACTGATCATCATCCCGCATTCCAAAACGTGGTCCTTGAAACTGGACCTGCTGATCCTTTCTTCCGACGGAGGGAATATCGTCGACTTGGCATTGGTCGCGGCTAGGTCGGCGCTGGCGACGACGAGGTTACCCCGTACCAGGGCCGTAGAATATCGAGCACCTACTTGGGCGACTGGGACCGGTTCGACGGGGCAAGAAGAAGAAGGTTGGGAAACGGCGGGCGCGGCTAAGGGAGCGATCGAGAGTGGTTTTGCGGGTTTGGTCAAAGGGGGGAAAGGGGGAAGTAAAGCGATGGACTTTGAACTGGTGCAAAGGCATGATGTACAGATCGATGGTCAAGAGGCGCAAGAGGACGATCAAAGTGGTGTTAGGTTGATCGGGTGGAGCGATTTGCCGATTGGGTTCAGTGTTCATTTGGTCCGTCCGCCCGAGGCGACCTATCGATGCGAGAAAAACGGGTCGAAGGAGTTGACGGATTTTTTTGTGTGTTGGGGTTCACACAGATCAACCAATTACCGTTCCTCGACCCCACGACGCTCGAAGAAGCGACGATCGAAGCGTCCTTGGTCGTAGGCTTCCAACATCAGGGTCAAGTGTGTGCGATCCAAATCGTCGGTCAGGGCGAGGTCGAGGTGGGCAGGTTGATGGGCTTGATCAAGGTGCGCTCTCTCTCCCTGAATGGGGATCGTTGGATCCATGGAAGGAGGTTTTTGAGCTTTACTGATCCTTTTGAGAGATGAATGATGGGTTTATATAGAAAGCGAAAAGTCTGGCCGACGACCTCAAGCTCGCGCTCAATCAGAAGTTGGCGAATGCGTAATCATCTACGATACGAGCCTTCGAATGAGCGTTGATGCAATATGACACCTTCCCTCGGACGCTTCGAGGCGGCCAAGGCATGCTTCTGTACCCCGCCTTCGATGCTTGCCGTGCAGATCTATGAAGTTCTCCGCGATGCCCTGAGCGAGCACAATTTGCATTTCAAAGTACCTGCAACAAGTCAGTCTCTGATTCTGGTAGTCTTTTGAGAAAGACCAGTTCGACGTTCTACTGGCTATGAGGCGGTGCAGAGGACTCGACCCCACCTTGGACGGGCACTATACACAAAGTACCATACAACCCAACACCTCCGGGAGATTTTTGCAGCTTGTCCTATCTCATTGCAACCCGGCCCTGGATAGCTTCGGCCAGCAGTGATACTGAACCCAGGAAATGAACCCTAAACCTGACAACCCTAATCGAACAACGCTTTCTGTCCACCTTGGCCGGTTCAAGTCGTGTACCCCTTGCAGCTCTTTTATTCAAGATTGGGGTGATTCGGCACCAGGAGCAAATCTTCCCCGGTCGTGAAATGCAAGACGGTCCGCCGCGGGAAACACTCTGAGAAGGTCCGAGCTCAAAGCGCTTGCCAACCGCGCGCGTCTCCTACAGCCCGCGCTGGTCAGCCAGCTCTGTTCCTGCGCCGCTCTGTCTGCTCATCCGACGAAGCGTACGAACCAAGCGACCACTACCGGTGTCCGTGCCCACCAGCGTTCTCTGCGCATCATGTCGTCCCGCAAAGTGATGGTGCAACCCATCGTACGTCCGCGTGCACGCACTGAAATGCCGAAAGCGGGTGGTGGTGCTTTCCCACACGGCCATCTCGCTCTCCCCGGCCCTCTCTCCCCGCGCGCTCTCGTGGATCTAATGCATCGGTGTGGTGATGGAACAGAACGTGATCTTCAAGCATCTGCAATCGGGCACGCCTGTACAAGTGTGGTTGTACGATAACCTCGAGCAGAGACTGGAGGGCAAGATCATCGTCAGTTTGCAAAGTGGAGCTTCTTCTACACGGGCGGACCCCTGTACTGAGCCTCGCCTCGTTCGCGTGTTTCGTGGCTAGGGCTTTGACGAGTTTATGAACGTCGTGCTGGACGATGCGCAAGAGGTGTGGATCAAGCACACGAAGCAGCACAAGCTCGGCCAACGACAACCGTTAGGTGCGCCCGCGCGCCCGGAACGCCCCGAATGTGATGAGCGCGCACTCTGGTCCGGGAACTGATGCTGAGCCTGTCTCTTTTCGTCAGGTCGGCTGCTGTTGAAGGGGGAGAACATCTCGTTGATCCAGGTGAGGGATCCACCGCCCAACTCGCGTTAGGGCCGGAACCGGAACTCGGCCTCCCAGACCTTTGGAAAGCGCCACACGCAAAGTGGTTTGGGAAGCATTGAGCGATTGTGTAATGATCAAACGAACAAAAGGGCTCGTGTACCATCTTTCTCTTTCCACGCCGGTCGTCTGAGAGAAGCGAGGCAGTCTACAGCCGCTCTTGGGACGGGTCAACCCTGGCTCCGTCCCCGATAATTGTAAGCCTTGTTCATGGTTGGGTAAACTCATCATGAAAAACTCGCACCGGTCACGTGCCGAAAGTTGGAAGCGAGGAGGGCGCGCTTCGCTCCTCGGCCGCGCGTGCCGACATCATCGCCCGTCTCCTTCACCTCGCCCTCTCCGCTGCTGTGTAGGCATCAAGACTCGGCTTTTCTCAGACCGTTTACGCCGCGCGGAGGAACCAACCCTATTAACCTATTGAACCTCTACCCTCGAGCGGCGTGAATCAAGATCGTCGACGATGGCGCGGCCTGCTGCAGCGTCCTCCTCGCTTACGGCAGGATCCAACACCTCCTCCTCCGTTAGCTCGAACCCTTCCAAACTTGCGCCATCCCCGTCCGCGTCCGCGTCCGCGTCCGCATCCCCGTCCACGACCTCGCTCAGCCCGATCGTTTCGAACCTCTTCCAACGTACTGCCCTACATCGCGGCGCCAGTCCTTTGTTGGACCCTTACTCGGACAGCACGATCGCGTCCCTACTGCTCGCCGAAGCTTCGAGTGCTCGACCGAACCGTTTAGGAACGAGAGGAGAGGTGGAGAAGGAGGCTATTCGCAGGCCGAATAAGAGGTTCTTGAATGGTGTGTTGGGGGACGTGGAAGCGCATAATAGGGGGGTTATACGAGCGCAGAGGGAGAGGTTGGCGAGGGAGGGAGGGAGAGCGGAGGTCGTTGATGGGTCAGGAAGAGGTCGGGATGTGAGATTGAGGGAGCGGAGGAGCGCGCAGGAGAGGGACATGGATGAGCACGACGACGACGAGCAAGGGAGCAACCATAGAAGCAGCAGGCAGGAGAACGAACGGGACCGAGATCGACTACGAGGGCGAGATCGGCAGAGGGACAAAGCTCGCCACCGAGAGCGGGACAAGGACAGCGATCCCGGAGATGAAGGTCGACACCGCTCGAGTCGACGGAGCGAGCACGATCATGACAAAGCACGATCGAGTAGGCGGAGCGATGAAGATGACACGAACCACCGAACGAGTAGGCAGAGAGACGAGCATAGGGAACATCGCCACCGAAGGGACAACGACGAGCATCAAGAGCGACATCGAGAACGGTCGGATAGATACCGACCCCGCCAGGATGAGAAAGATCGGTACGTTCCAGTGTTTGCTACGTGTCAATTGACGTCCAACATTGAGCTGACACCGGCCCCGCATTTCTAGGTCCTCCACCAAAACCGCGTCGAACGACGCCGGGCCCGTCGCTCAGACCACCGTTGGCGTACCATCGAAAATGGACAAATATTTTGCCCCCGACTACGACCCTTTATTCGACGTATCAGTAGAGAAGGACCTCACCGACCCTACCACCCGCCTCATCGCTCCTGGCGCATTCGATGAATGGGATACGATGTTGAAAACGATCAAGGAGAAGGAGGAGAGGAAGCGGGAGGAGAAGGAGGAGAGGAGGAGGAGAAAGGAGAGGGAGAAGGAGGGACGCAGGAGGGAGAGGAGGAGGAGAAGGGGGGAGAGTGTTAGTTCGTCAGATGAAGGGGCTGGTGGAGAGGACAAAGGGGGGCAGGGCAAGAAGGTCAAGTTGGGCGAGGGGAAGGGGTTGATGGAGGTGGAGGTGGAATATACCAGAGTCGGAGGTACGAGGGAATGGGACAGGGGGAAGGAGCATCTGTCCTAGCTCTCTCGGCTCGGCGCTCTTCATTGTGTACGAAGGCATCAGATGTTGTAGTGCACCAGAGAGGTTGAAGACGATAACACCTTTGCCTATGAAAGAAAGATGTGACTACGAGAGGGTGGCTCACACGGCACTGCGAAGGTGGGTGAAGTTGTAACCCGCCAGCCCGGGACCGTGAGTCCCCGGCGGTGCGCTGGAAAAAGTACGGCCGTGGGATGGAAACTGAAAGCATGGCGACTGACAGAAGACGGTATCTTTCGGTTCAGAGGAGCTGTTCCTTAAATACACCTACATCTCGTCGACGGGCAGTTCGGCGAAAGCTACACGTTCGCACCTCAGGACAAGGCGCATCTGTTTTACTTTATCATTTATTTCGCCGACTGGTACGCCGAGGCTGGCCGTGCTGCGTCTCCTTCATGCTGTACTAATCTCGACGATCGATTGCATTTTCATTCCTACAGCTACCAATCGGCAATCTGCGGACTAACCCCGCTCGTCTCGCTGCACGATTTTGACTCCGCGGTGTTGGAACCCCCAGCTCCTGTTCCGAAAGGGGCCCCAAACCCGCTCAGGGGATCGGTCTTACCCGGACCTGGTCAAGCGCATCCTTATCCAGGGCGATACATCGAGCGCCCTGGCCTCGAACGACGATCCCGACCTCGAAGTTACGTTTCGGAAGATAGAAAGTAAGCTCACCAAATGGGTTCAAGGGCGGGTGCTTCAGAGAGCGCGTCGGCTTCATCGAGGGAGAAGACGGTGGCTACGCTTTGTACGATCCATTTTAATGGGTCCGTCCAGCCTTTTAGTTCAGTCCTCTCTCCGACCTAGACCGCACTTGCACCGACCGGACGCCTCGACTCTTTCCGCCACAACCTTCGGGAAGCAGTGTCTTTGCGCCTTGGGCGTCGAGTCCAGATTTCGCGTGGGACATGATGGATTTCCCGCTGAGATTTGAGAGCGGGGATAAAGCGGGAGCCGTGTAGGGCAGGACGCAATGAGATGAAGGGGTTTAATTAGTACTACTAGTATTGTTAGCTTATGGATTGTCCCGGGCGGTGGGCTTCAATGTTCGTTGTATATGCATGGATGCATCTAGGGTCGTCTTGACAAGGTTGTCATCGAGCTGTTGCAGCGAACTCGGTCTCAGGGAGGATCTACCTCGTCAAGGCCCGTTACTGTGCTGCAGATCTTGTGAGTTCGAGTTCGACGCCTAGATGACTTGGCACGACCTTCAACATCTAAGTCAAAAAGTACTTCCCCCTGGAACCCGTTCCCTTCCCCTCATCATCAATCATCAAGCACCAACACCTCCCCCACTTCCTCCCCACCCTTGACCACTTTCTGCACCTTACTCTGTGCCTTGTCATCCCCCTCCAAATCCGCTTCCAGCGCCGTCCGTTTGATTCCCTTCTTCGGCTCCTTCGTCGTCGACGTCGTAGCATCCACCTCGATGATGATGAGCTCGTCGTCGTCTTCATCGTCGTCGTCCTTTCGTGCATCGTCCTCTTTAACAATAGGTTTCGGCGCCTTCCTCGGGATCGACGAGGGGATCTCCGCATCCACTTTGAATGTCTCCAAAACGTCATCGGATAAGCTCGATCTGTGGGTCCATCGACTCGGGGTGCCAATCAGACATCCGCCCCGTATAGTTCTCTTGACCGCGCGAAAAGAAAATGAAAATGAAAGCCCATTCGAACTGAGACTGACCCTATAGAAAAAACCACCGGCCAAGGTTGAGCTTCTTCCTCGTCCTCCATAACGGTGAGGAAACTCCCTTCTTCGACCCCCAATTCGACCAACGTCTTATCCTCGTTATCTTCAAAGTCCTCACGTTCGTACAAGACTCTGGAACCCTGTGCGATCGAGATGAACGCTTTCCAACCTAGTTCTTTCTCGACGATCTGCGTGACGAATTGACCCAAGGTCGCGGAGGCTTTGGCGTGAATCGGAACGTATACGGTCCTACAAATTGAGCATTGTTCATTCGGGACGAGCAGTTCCATAGGGTTAAAGACCCTGCCTGAATTGCGGGAGAGGTAGACCATCTTGGCTGTGACCCAATCTTGGCGAAGGACGTTGAGAGCTTGAAGGACCAAGACGCCAGCGATGATGGCGTTCGTCGTCGCGATAGCGGGTATGATGTTACCTGCGTATTCCTTGACTTGGAAGCGGGTCTGTGATTCGATGCTGAAGCAGGATGCGCGGAGGTTCGCACACGCGACAACAAAGTCGAGGGTGTCGTCGTCGTCTTTGTCAAAAAAGAGGGGCGAGGTTGGGGAAATACGCGAGGACAGACGTTCGATTGATGAGATGAAGAGGTTGAAAGAGTCGCGTAGGGATAAGGTGCGTTGATCTTTGATCAGACCTCCGGTCGAACCGTTCGTCGCGGTTGGGGTCGCAGTCGACTCGGTCGCCGCGTCCGCGCTCGTCGAGGTCGAGGTCGAGGCCGAGAGTTCGTCCCATGACAAAGGGTGAGGCGGTTTGCGGTGCTTCCACATGTCCTCCATCTTGAGCAGTCGATTAATGTCTTGCGAGTAAACCTGTTGAGCGTGTGACCAGATCAAGTCCTTTGTGCCTGAACAAGGCTCTTTGACGACGGACCCACCTTGTCAAACACTCTCTTGGCAGCGCCAGGTTCAGCCAGCGATCCTCGCAGTTGTTTGATCGCAGCCGCTTCTTTGCGAAGTTCTTGAATCTCCTCAGCTATGAAGCGGTCGCTCAACGGTCAGTTCGGTCCAACCACAAGGGATGCAAGAGCAACGAGGGCACACCATTCTCGCCGTTCTTCTCGGCATCGTCCAATTCTTGCCCTTCGGCCTCATCATCGGCGCCGTACAGTTGACTGTGAGAGGTGCATTCCATTGATCAGTACTGTACATGGACAAGCTTATAGATTCATGAGATAACCCGCTCACGGAAAAAGGTAGCTCTTGGCCCAAGCGATGCAATGATGGGCCGTTGAAGGCGTGCTGCGGATTGTGCAGACGGCGAACGTCTTGGGAACGGGTTTGGCTGAGGAAAGTCGACGATGGGTGATCAGCTATGGAACAAGTTTTGGCGCCTAGGCTAGGATATGGCGACCACGCACCTGTACAGTCGTAGCATTCGGTCTGGTCCTTTTTGATGGGTTGGACTTGGCCCGTGTAGCCGGACGTGCCGGATTCGATCAAGGGAACGTTGGCGGCCAAGCACATCTTGTTGACGTGCCTCCGGGCGTCTGCACACGAGAGATATTCGCTTAGCATAACGTGACAGAGGTGTTGCGTCGATGTGATCGAAACTGACCCAGGTTGTCGAGGGCGTTCATGACGAAACCGAACGATTTGAAATAGTCGACACTGTACTCGGCGTCCTGTGGATCACTGCTCTATCTCAATGGGTTGATCCAAGACGGACCGTTGACCGAGGAGCGGTGCGCGCACCTTGATGTTCCTGTGCAACGCCTCGATATGCACGTGGGGGTTGAACTTGAGCGCGGTCTCGCGAGCGACCTGTCGCGCGATCGAAAGAGCTGGTGAGCGCTCATCGATTTGTGATTCTCGCGGTCTGTACGCTACGCCGGGACCGGCGCACTGACCACAGCCTTGGGTCGCTTGACGTGCTGTTTCTGGAACAGGAACTGGCGGTTGAGGTTGGAGAGGTCGATGGTGTCGAGGTCGAGCACTTGGATGAGCGCGTCTGGGCCGGCTCCGAAGCCGGTCATGACTGCGGTATGTGGGGCCAGCGTCAGTTGAGGGAGTGCGCTACTGATCGATAGAGACCTGGGATGCTCACCCATGTTTTTGATCAATTCGCAACCGATTCCACCGGCGCTGCAGCGGCCATGAGAGCGCAAAGTCAACTTGGGGGTGAGCCTCACCAGGGGGAGCGGCGACCTGCGTGGGCGATGGTACTGACCCTACGACCAGGACCCGACTGTTGTGCACCTTGGCAAAGAGCTCATCACCGAGGATCGCTCGTGAATGGGCGTAGCGGTTCGTAGGCGGGGCCATGAGAGTTGTGAGTTGGCGGGTGCGCCGACGCGGGTGCGAGTGGGTGCACGAGCTCAAGCGCTCAAGCTAGCGGCGGCCGACCCAAGGAAGGCAGTTCAATAGAAGGAAGTCAATTCGCGCTATACTTTTGCGCTCGTTCGCGCTCGGATTCGCTCCGGGAGACGGGTTAGTAATCGCGTGGTCGCGCTCCTAGAACGTAATCTAACAAGAACAGGCCCGTGACCGCGTGACCGTCCAGCCGGCGGCACCGGACTTCGCGCTGCAGTAGCACCCTAACCCTCACCCGCGACCACCTCTTCGCTGCCCACTGCCACTTGCTCCCCCCCGCTTGCCTTCCCTTCCCTCGGCCACTCGCCTCCTATCCCCCTCATGGCTGCGCAGGACGTGCTCCCCCCACCGGTGCAGGACTCGGTCGACATCAGCAATACACCTCTCATCCCTTCCACCTCCGCTTCGACCTCCCCCTCGAGCGCACGACCCGATGCCCATACCCTGCGCTATGACCGTCAATTGAGGTCAGTCTCACGCGGGCTGCGGGCTGCGGGCTAGGAGATGCCGTGAGCTGATTCTGGCCGGCGCGCACTGCAGGTTGTGGGCCAAGTCGGGTCAATCCGCTTTGGAAAATGCCGATATCCTCGTCGTCAATGCCACGGCTACGGCTGCACAGACGCTCAAGAACCTCGTGCTTCCCGGTCCGTCACACCCCTCCTCGACTCATGTGGCGTGCGAGCTCGGGAACGGCCGGTTGACCTGACTCTCGCCGACGCTCGCCAGGTATTGGCAAATTCACCCTCCTCGATCCGGCCAACGTTCAAGGCTCCAGCATCGGCAACAACTTCTTCCTCGACCCCACCAGCCTCGGCAAAAACAGGGCCGAGCAAGTGACCCAGTTCTTGCTCGAGATGAACAGCGACGTTAAGGGGGAGGCCATCGTACAGGTGCGTAGTCGCCCCGTATGGCTTTCAACGACGGGGCTGATCTCTTGCGGCCATAAACCGACACCAGGACCTCTCCTCGGTGCTCTCGACCTCACCCGAAGCGCTCCAAAAGTACTCGCTCGTCATCGCCGTCGACGTCAACCCCACCGACTTGCTCCAGCTTTCGGACCTCGCATGGCAGTACCACATCCCCCTCATCAAAGTACGATCCTGTGGTTTCTACGGGTCTTTGAGGACTCAAATCAACGAATTGCCTAGCAAGTCCCCTGAAACCTTTCTCAGGATGGAAGCCGATCCTGGCTGATCCGAGACCTCCGTCCCACAGTCGTCGAGACCCACCCCGAGAGCCTGATCGACCTCCGAGTGCATCACCCGTTCCCCGAACTGATCGAGTACGCCAACAGTTTCAACTATGGCCTCATGGACAGCGCCGAGTTTGGCCACGTCCCCGCCGTCGTCATTCTCGTCAAGGCGTTGCAGGAATGGCGAGAGAGCGTGAGAACGAGCTTTACGCTCAGTGTGAAGACCCCGTGTTTGTACTGAACCAAAAGTTTTTTTTTCGTCTCTCGCTCAGCACGAAGGGAAAGGACCCAGTACGACGGCCGAACGCAAGCAATTCGCCGACTCGGTCCTGGCCAAGAAGCGCCAGCACGACGATGAGAACTTTGGCGAGGCCGTCACCTTGTTCAGGAGAGCGGGGACAAAGACGGGAGTGCGTCACACCACCTGCATCATTCAGGTCAACTCTCTGAATTCATGCTGACTCTCGAATTGGCGCGCACAGATTCCGAGTGAGGTTCAGGCGTTGTTCGACGATCCGTCGTGTGACGACGTCTGTGCCTCTGTGCGTCGATGAGCCGCGTCGAGTTCCCTGGGCCGCCGAGCTGACTAAAACTGGAAGGATTGTGCACAGTCCGCCAACTTTTGGCTTCTCCTGCATGCCGTTCGTCTCTTCACCCACCACGCGTCGAACCCGTCCGGTCTTTTGCCCCTATCCGGAGCTCTACCCGACATGAAGGCCCATTCCTCTGGCTACGTCGGGCTACAAAATGTCTATCGCACCAAAGCCAAACAAGATCTCGAACTCGTCAGTTCCCTACTCTCCGAGCTCCTTCAATCGCTCGGTCTCGATCGCTCCCGAATCGAAGCAGAAGAGATCGAGAGTTTTGTCAAGCATTCGGCTTACCTCAAAGTCGTACGAGGAAGGTCCCTGAGGATGGAGATTGAGCGTTCGTTGTTGAGCGAAGAGGGCAAGTTGAAGCAAGTGATGGAGGCATCCAAATGGGACGATGTGCCTACGCGTGCTATGGAGATCTATCTGGCCTTGAGGGGGGCTGAGGTATTTTATGAGAGGAGGGGGAGGGAGCCTGGGACTGGGCAAGGGGATGAGGAGGGCACGGCGGATAGGGAAGACTTGGTGGGGATAGTCAGGGAGGTTGTGGAGGGGTTGGGAGGGGGATTGGATGAGGAGGCGTGGGAGGAGATCGAAAAGACGTGTTGGGAAGTGTGAGTCTCCCGTCGAGGTGGCTTTTCGTCAGCTTTCGCGCGTGGATCGGGCGAATCTTGAAAGCTGAAGGCGTTCGTTGCACGTTTCACAGCTGTCGAGCAGGCGCGTCGGACCTCCCTCAGATTGCTGCTCTGATGGGGGGGATGGTCGCGCAGGAGGCGATCAAGATCGTGACTAAGCAGTATATTCCGCTCAATGGAACGTGCGTGTTGAATGGCATTGCCTCGGCGACAGGGGTCGTCAAGGCTTGATTGAGGGTTTGGTCGTCTGAGGGGTTTTGAATGGCGGTTCGCGGGGAGGGGCCGGGAAATTGGGAGAGAGGGTAGGTGGAGTGGAAGGAGCATGGCGAAATTTGAACATCCTCCAAGCATTGATCGTACTGGCATTGCAACAAGCTTTCGGCACACAGCAAAAGAGGGCAATGGGCATCTGACCCCTGTCTAGTGTCCCGAGTTGGAATTCGAAGAGAACGCTGACTGCGATCGATGTCTTCGGCGAGTATTCTTATCGGCTTAGCAATCAAACTTCTTGGGGATTCGCCAAGCAACACGCGGTACCTGTCGTACCATTTCCGCCCCCGCCCGGAGATTCGACGGTCCGCCAATCAGAGCGGCTGCGTTGCGAATGAGCCGTTTTGAGAGGCGCGGTGAGTTCGCCAGCAGCGTGGGGGCGGGCGGGGACGCGCGCCTATTGAGGTCGACTTGACGGAGCTCGGGAGTCTGATTCTTTGACCTTCTCCCCACCACATTCTTCCACGTTCCCTCTTCCTCAAACACATATCCAACCAACAACTTCCTGAACATGTCTGTGAGTCATGCATGGATTTCCCCATATCTAGGTTGCTTCGCATTGCTGACGCGTCGTCTCGTTGCCCGTTCTGATTCGATCAGGACAACTCTACGTGAGTGAACACGAGGCGCGCCGCCGGCCTTCCCACACGGCGGTCAATGTGGCGGTGGGATATCTTCGCCGCCTGCCTACTCGTCACTTCTCATTGATGATCCTCACCAATTGCTTCTGAATGTTGAATGCCACCCACAGCCCCGCCAAGTGCCCCCAAGGAGGCGACTGTACCTGCGGCCAAGCTGGCAAGGTAAGCCTCGTCATTGCCGACGACGACTCGCGCTTGGCGCTCCATTTGCGACGGCGTTGGAGCCGTACGTATGCTGACCCCCAACCGTCGTTGTTCGGTTGTTCGGTGCATACAGTGCGGATCGAGCTGCTCGTGCTCCACCACCCAAGCTTGTGCCTGCAAAGCCGCTGGAGGGTCAGTTTTTCAACGGTCTCCTTACCCTTCGCGAATAAAGCGCTCTCTCCTGACTCAACGTCCTCCTCGTTCGCCTCTGCATTTCGCGCACCACAGAACCCCGACGTGCTCGTGCGCCGAGGGTCAATGCGCCTGCGCTCAAAAGAAGGCTGAAGAGCCTGTCAAGTCGTAAGTCGTTGTAACGTGACACAGAATACGATTGACATCAAGCCATCATCCTCATGCTGACTCGATGGATCCTCTGTATCCCCACTCGCGGCCTGCCTCCTGTCTTCCCACCCTCCCCATAGTGGCTGCTGCAAGTCCAAGGTCTCCGTCTCCACCCCCGCCGTCGTGACGGCCCAATCATGCGGCTGCGCCTCCTTCTCCTGCAACTGCGGTGACAATTGCACCTGCTCGTCCTGCGACCGCGGCCCCTCGACCAAGTCGTGCGGCACGAATCCCCAAGCGTGCTGCAAGCCTGGAACGTCGGCCGGTTCGTGCGGTTGCGCTTCGACGTCTTGCACGTGTGGTGAGGACTGCCAGTGCTCGTCGTGCACGCGTTCGAAGGCCAAGTCGTCATCCGACACCTCGGGGTGCGGTTCGTCGTCCAAGTCGTGCTGCTCCAAGGACCAGAAGTCGACCGGACTTCCAAAATGCTGCAAGCCCGGCTCGTCCGCCGGAACGTGCGGCTGCAACTCCACCACCTGCAACTGCGGTGACGCCTGCACCTGCTCTTCCTGCCCCAAGGGGAAGGGAAAGGCCACTGGTCCTCAATCATGCTGCACGCCCGGCTCGACCGCTGGAACGTGCGGTTGCGACGCGTCGTCGTGCAACTGCGGCGACAAATGCACCTGCTCGTCCTGCCCGAAGAACAAGGGCAAGTCAACCGAACCTCAAGGGTGCTGCAAGCCCGGCTCGACCGCTGGAACGTGCGGCTGCAACTCCACCACCTGCAACTGCGGCGACAAATGCACTTGCTCGTCGTGCCCCAAGAGATCGACCGGACCTCAAGAATGCTGCAAGCCCGGCTCGACCGCTGGAACGTGCGGTTGCGACTCGTCGTCGTGCAACTGCGGCGACAAATGCACTTGCTCGTCGTGCCCCAAGAGATCGACCGGACCTCAAGAATGCTGCAAGCCCGGCTCGACCGCTGGAACGTGCGGTTGCGACTCGTCGTCGTGCAACTGCGGTGACAAGTGCACCTGCTCGTCCTGCCCGAAAGCCAAGATCTCCGCTTGAGCAATAGTCTCAACATCCCACACGACGCCAATAGCAACTCGACGTCTTCTTCAACCCCAGAAACCGGTGGAAGTGTTTTTTTCGGAGGATGCAACGGTTTTAGACTGGCATTGTAGATTTCACACTGGCATTGTAAGCTATTGTTAGTCGTGCTGCGGTTTCGGGTCTGCATGGAATGATTATCCGAGCTTGGTTTTATTCTTGCTTAAACATTCGGACGTTCTGGCATGAAATCTGCCTTTGGTTTCCGAGAGAGTGGACTTGAGGCTCGAGTGTTCTTTCGGAGTCGCTCGCCTGCGTGACCCTGCCAGCAGCATGCAGCATGCCTCTCCATGTGGCGCCGGCCGCTGGTCATTCGGCGCAGGGGGGCGTCGGGCGTCGGGCGCTGGGCCGAATATTATGGCTCTGTTGATCTACTCACAGTCTATGTGAGACAAGACGAGCGAGCACCCATGTGCATCTGAAATAGGTCCGTACGACGATTTAATGAAGTCGTTCATGATTTTGAAGTTCAGAATCTCAATCCAGGCCGCTCCGCCGGCTTGGGTTCGCTTCGGTGGGGCGCTAAGCCCTGATCGGGAAGGCAGTGGGAAGGCTTGCTCATTTCCCCACGACGACGACCGACACGCCACGATCGCTCTCCTCTTGGAACTTCACTTCAAAGCCCCAGCAGTGGCGATTCTCACGGACTCGGGACCATCACTCTTTGAAATCGAACACGTCTTGGGTCTCTGGATCCTCAACCCGTTTTTCAAGGTACAAGGAGGACCGTCATCGACTCATCGTTCCGCACAGTCTGGATTCCAAGGGAGCCCAAACGAGTCCTGATCTCGAGCGCCGAAGTCGGAGTCCGGTCAGCCCGACTTGAGCTGCCGGAAACGACGACAGTCCATCTCTTGAACGGGCAACACCAAGCTCAAGAGCAATGGCCTCCATCCGAATTTTCTCCCTCGGACGCCTCCTCTTCGTGCTCTTCTGCCTCATTTTCGTCCTGCACCTCTTCAGCCCACCGGCACAAACCGATCACATCTTGGACAACGACGACGAGCGTGAAGCAGGGTGGTCCGAACGTTTGGGTCTGGACCATTATGCCGATTGGGAAGCTGGGGTGACGAACAAGCTGGGGAGTGGGTTGGATGTGGTCAAGCAGGGGATTAAGGGGAGCTTCGGGTGGGGATCGCAAGGGACTCGATTGGGGAGCTTGTACGAGGCGAGTGCTGGCGATAGGCTGGAGGACTTCGCACGATGAGATAGAGTCGAGTAGGGTGCACCTACTTGAGTTACCACGCACCCGAGGTGCAAACCCCGGGCTGTAATGGACTCAAAAGATCGCCTTCGCATGCCTTCCCGTCACCCAGTTCCAGTAAAGGCGCAACGCTGACCCCTAAATGCCGCCTCGACTCTTAACCCCCCCCCACACAGCTTGTCGCTTCGTCAGACCCATCACCAAGACCAGCATACTTCGATGCTCGGACATCATTCGATCGTATACGGCTCACCTCGGCTCGGTATCTTGGCCATGGGCCGAATGACGAGAAGAAGACGCCTACGACGGCCGAATCTTCGGCCGCAGAAGCCGAGGACAATATCGCCTCGTTGACCCGGCGGCATATTCTCGTGACGGGAGGGTTTGGGTCGCTAGGGAGATATGCCGTTCGCGACCTTCTATTGGGACACTCTACGGGCGCCGTTAAAGCAAAGACGTCAAAAGATTCCGAAGAATGGGTCGCCGTACCGGGCCAGGCACCCCCGATCGACCCGAGTCGCGAAGATTTGCTGGTCACCATCGTCGACGTCGAGGACCGATCCGCTGAGCTCGACTTTATCTTGCACAACGCCCCGATCGACGAAAAACCCAAAGTCAAGGGCACTGATCCTCGAGCATCGGCTTTTGCCTCCAGTGAACGGAGCATCGATAGTTTCGAGAGGCAGGGGAAGCTGAGGATCGTGATCGGCGATGTGCGCGATAAGGACCTGATGAAGAAGGTGCTCTCACCTGATGGGATGGTTGTGACCGAGTTGGCGACGCAACAATCCCCTGCAGTAGGGGAAGTCAAACCCATCGTGGCAGAAGGTCATCTGACGACGACGGTTAGGATCCCTCCCGTTTCGGGCATCATACACCTTGCAGCCTACGACCCATCAGCATGCCGACTGAATCCGCGGGATTGCGAAAATGTAGAATCGGAAGGGATGGACGTCATGTTGAAGCAGCTCGAACGATCCGGTCTCGAAAAGCCACCCTCGTCGAAGTCGAAGGCCGTCTTCGCGAACCGACCTTGGATCGTAGTACCCAGACGAAGAGATTCTTGGTATGATGTCCCCGAAGCGTACAATCGCAACGCGTCGGAGCTGTCGAGGGAAGGGGCCATCGAGGCGCTCAAGACGTTCACCGTTCATCACCCTCTGCATTCGCTCTTGCTGCGCCTTCCTCCTCTCGATTCGATTGTTGGTGATCCTTACGCATCTCGTTCGGCTGTGATCCCTTATCTCGTCGAGTCTGCACTGGGGCACCTGCCCTTGCAGATTTACACTTCCCCCGACAAATACGAGCCGTTTCTCGCCGCCAACGATGCTTCGATGTCCATCATCCAGAGTGCTCGCATGCTCGAACTGGCCTCGAGGAAGAAGTTTCTGCATGCACTTGGATTTGTCGCCGAGGTCGACGTGGTCGGTGCCGAACGAAGAACGAAGGGCCCAAGCACACTACCGATCGTCAACATGGTCAAGACCATCATCCAATTAACGTCGAGCCAGTCGCCCTTCCTTGAGATCCAGCAACTCAATGCTACCTCGTCGCCGAGCGGCTTGAATGCCGACCAACTGAAGGCGCAGCAAGCGTCATTCCGCAAGAGGGCCGATAAGACCATTGGGTTCACACCCTCGAACACCCTGCGCGTCGAGCTCAAGCGCTATATCGCCGCCGTCTTGAAGCGGCACATGACCCATTTGAGCAGCAAGATCAACGTCGCTTGTGCCGAGCCACCGTCGACCTCGGTACTCGACAGCGGGATCCTAGCGCTGAATGGGTGCAGTGCGCAGCTGTTGACGATTGTCGAAGGGAGCTACTGGATGTTGGGCTGCTCCGAGGGGGTCGAAGAGCCTCATTTGGAACCTTTGACGATCCTCCCCGCGGTTCCGTTTAAGGAGGGTGTGCGCGCAGTCGAGATTATTGCCGAAAAAGGTCACGATGGTAAAGCTGACCTGCAACTGCGGTGTCCGCGTTGGAAGGATGGCAAAATGACGGGTGAGAGCGAGGTCATTATCTGGGCCGAGACGCGCGATGGAGGTGAATTTGCCTTCGCTTCCAAGCCGGGCGTGCACAAGATCGCGGACTGGTTCCCTGTCGAATTTGTCGAGCGCGATTCGAGGGCGTTCTCCCTTTTACTTCCGCGGACAGAGGGCAAGGTCGAAGGCGAAGAGAAGAAACGGTACTTGACTATTCCGGAACCGACGTCAACGCTGAAGAAGATCATGTTCAAGACCGACGTGGACCGATTTAAAATTGCGCACTTCAAGATTAACCCTATTTGCTGCCCCAATAAAGATGTCAGCAAGGATGGATGGGACTTTTTCAAAGAAGATCGTGAGTTATTTATTGGGCCGTGTTGGTCGTCGTTGTGAAGTGTGACTAACGTACGATGCACGCGCCACCTTTTAGCCCTGCTCGCCTCTCAAGTGTTGTTCCCCGTCCAGGAGGGACGCGTGTCTTTGATCACCTCGACAACGAGTGTTCAAAGGTGTCGAGAGCTGCACGCCGAATACGAACGCATTCGCAAGCTCGAACGCACCTTAGACCCCAAGGCGGCGGAGCCCGTATGCAACCCCAAACGCGGCGATGCCTCCGGGTGGTCGGCAAAGTCTTTCCCCACCTGCCCTATCGACTGCGATGCCCCACTCAAGTGTATTGCCACGGAAAAGTGCAAGTGCACGCGCGATCGATGCGGCACCTCCGGAAGGAAGGGTCCATTCCCCAGTGTTGCCGGGAGTGATCGAATCTCGTTCAGCAAAACCGTGGTCCCCGTCGCCAAGTTGACCTTACAGCAGCGTGTCGATGCGATTCCATGGGAGCACGTCCTCTTGCCCGGAGCTCAACACGCTTTCGCGACGCCGCTCAAAGATCTACCATTCGCTCACGTCATCGCGTTGCCCAAGTCCGTCGATAACCATCTCACCTCGCCCGCGTGCTGGAACATCGACAAGTCGCCTCTGCCTTTCCTCGGGGACCATATCCTGATCGAGGCGCTGAAGGAGAGGAGCGTCCCGCTTGCGGAAGCCGACTTTGTCATGGTTCCTTACTACCAGGGGTGCTACTATAACTACCTCCAAGAGAACACATTCAAGAAACTCGCCGAGACGATTGGGTATACCGAGTCGAGCACAGCTTCGGTGCCTCACATCAAGGCATCCAAGATCGTCGTACCCTTCACTCACGACTTTGGCTCCTGCACCGGATGGTGGCCCAAACTTGGGGACGTCTTGGATCGGACGCCGCCGGTGCCGATGGATCAGGCTCTGGCGTGGCAGGTTAACGGCGACTACAACACCAAGTGCGTCAAACCCGATCGCGACGTCATCATCCCTGCCGTGACGAAGCATACCAATGCGTTGCTCGAGACGCACAAGACGGCCAAGGACATCGTCCCCGTTCAGGATCGAAAGTTCCTTGCTTTCTTCGCCGGTGGTGTTCGTGGCTTTGGCGCGATCGTCAGGACCAAGCTTGGCTGTGGCCGCTCGGGTGGTCACCATGGTTCGGGCAAGATTCTGTACCAGCAGTATGCGCCAGGTCAACGGTACCTCGGGACGCTCTCGACGGCTCGATTCTGCTTGCTGCCCCGCGGGATCCCAGCGTGGACGACTCGGACCTTCGAAGCGATCTACGCGGGCTGCATCCCTGCCTTTATTGTCGATCGCAATCTATTCCCTTTTCAAGACATCCTCGACTACTCCCTATTCTCCGTCTCGATCCCCGAATCCGAAGCCCACCGCGTCGAAGAGATCCTCGAATCCTATTCAGAGCAACAACTGATCGAGATGCAAGCCGTTTTGGTCAAGGTGCGCGATGCGTTCGTCTTTGACCACGGGCATGAATGGGAAAGGAAGGGCCCGCTGTTCTTTACTTTGGTGTCGATGATGATGAGGTTGG
The DNA here is from genome assembly GCA_022506055.1 of Microbotryum violaceum. Lineage (NCBI taxonomy): Eukaryota > Fungi > Basidiomycota > Microbotryomycetes > Microbotryales > Microbotryaceae > Microbotryum > Microbotryum violaceum. The sequence goes on from JAKMXP010000001.1 coordinate 3,251,586, forward strand.
ATTTGGCGTATCCTCAAGTCGGGAGTTGTGGGATGGTGGTCAAGGATACAACGCAGTGATTCTATTCTCTCGTCTTTCCGGAGTCCTTGGCAAGCCGCGGATAGGAATCTCTTCGGGGTTCGAAGTTTCTCCAGTCGCTTTGTACAAACATATGTCGTTACTCGCACCTTTTTTGTGACGTTATATTTGCAACTACTTTCTGTCAACTTACTCTTCGTTGGTTGATACCTATGCAGCAAGCTTGCGTGATATGCTACCCCGGATTCGAGGCCGGTTCGACGACAATCCGGGGTCAGCCCGAGGACCTGATAACGCGCCCCGCTCCGGCGAAGGTCTTCCTGCCAGGGGTTTCGGGAGCGTGAGTGAGGCATTCTGCCTTGGTGCGTGCGATGAGCACATGGGATGGAGAAACTTACCAAAATCTATAACAGAAATTTTGGGAACAGTACCCGTGCACTTTCACGGGCGGCCGGCGGCAAGAGATGCAGCAATTGATAATTGGTGCCGGAATGGACGCTTGATTATCCGCGGTTTCTTTTGGTATCAAGCTTGATTAGATTTCACGTATTCGATTATTTACGCAAAATCAACGTTTCTTGGGAAGGGGGATTAGGCGTAAAGTCAAAGCCATTCTATGGAGCCCTCACAACCACCAAAGAGTGAACTTTTTTCTTTCTCCTGATCAGATTTCAAATATTCGAGAATCGCGGCTGCTCCTCACGGTCTCATACACGCATCGGGCGGTCGGCAGGAGCCCTTTATTCCAAGTTTTGGCCTGCGCCAAGATGGCTTTCAGGATGGATAATGGCCACTTTGGGAGGTCTCCCAAAAGGCATAATCGCTGGTGGCTGGACAGGGCATGAGACTCGAGGCATCGACCCAAATGATCGTTAATCAAAGCGATCATTAGCTACCCCATATATCTTCGATCCTCTGAACCCATTTGATGGGGTACCCACTCTCCCCTTGCTTCATTCAGCAAGCATGCCGACGCTTCACCCTTGACTCTTGCAGCCCCCACCCCCACTCGGTGCGAAACGGGGTCAGATCAGAGATTAATTCGCCGACGCTGTCAGCCGTCCGACCGCTGTCAGCCGTCCGACCGCTGTCGCGCCTGCATACATATGCATACATTACGTATACCCATGTAAACTCCCTGGATCCTTCCAACACGTCTGCACGGCAATGCACAGCTATTTACCCTCGTGCACGCTCGCATCGAAGCGACCTCACGGCAACAGTCTTCGTGGCACACCCACCGCCAAGTGCATGTCCAACCGAGGTGGAGTAGAAGCAGGGTAAGGACCAACGATTCACGAGGAAGGATCGGCGTAGACGGTATGAAGAATCTGAGACAGAGTAAGAATACCTGTGGGAGAGTGAGACTTCACAGAAACGTGCAAAAGGAGCGCAAGACACTCGGATTCGGTTCCCAGCGCATGCACCCTTGTGCATGACAGTGCATGACACAGCATCGTCCCGACCCGTGAGTGCGTTTCTTCTCACTCACTCGCTTGTCCTTGCTCTTGGTCGATCGTCGCTGATCGGATGGGACGGCCGTCTTTGATTCGCTGGTGGTGCTCGGACTTCAGTTAATGCAGACGCCAAGCGCACCGCTGCATGATCACCCTCACCTTCCACAGCCTCGCGATGGGTTGATCAACTTCATTCACAATAACACCACCTCCAAGATGACCCGTGCAACCTACTGCTCGAGAAGGGTGAGTCAGCTTGTGCGACGTTGCTGCCGCACGCGCCGGTGAACGTGTTGAGAAGAAGTGTGAGTGATATCGACCTCGATAAACCTTCCAAGCCGGCTGACACTTTGCGCTCTCGGACTTGTGTTTAAAGTTGGAAGAGGGAATGATGGGCTATGAGCGTCTGGTGGAGACTTCACGAGTGTAGGATGTTCTGTTGATGAAGCTCCCAAGACGTCGAAGTATGGTGAGTCAGCCCGTGCGTCGCAGGGGGGATCGGACTCGAGCTCGCTCGATCATCATCATCATCATCGTCATCCATGAACATCATCAATGTGCATCATCGTGCTGACTATTGCATACTTTGCGGTTGTACATCAGGTCATCAGGTCATCTCTCGACCTTCTTTGAATACTATACTGGTGGACTGGCATGTGTGGCGAATAATTCTTTCACGGCGAGTCCTCTCGATTACTCGAAGCTCGTTATATTGCCTTACTTTGTTTGAGATCAGTTTATTAATGGTAAAATTGTATCAAACAACCCCTCCGTCGGCTCACACGCGCGCGTGCGCGTCTGGGGGGATTTTTTGCTATTTTGTCCATAATTTATCGTAGACTTTTGACGTTTAGACTTTTGACGTTTTGACGGCTCCACCTGGCTCCGCTCAGGGCCGAGCAGCCCTCGTACGGATTGCACGTTACCCGTTTCCCAGCTTCCCACCCACGTTGCGTGGCTGCTCAGTCTCTCTGATCCCGCGAGGAAGCGAGTTCCCCCCCCCCGCCACCCCCCCTTTTGTACATCCCCCCTTCAAGCTCGTTCGCGTGCTACTCGACTCGACGTAGGACGCTATCGATCTCCGCTTGATTGTATCGCCTGCCCGCCCCGCCCCGCCCGCGCCGTGGTGACGATTCGGACTTTGGGTGCGTCGTCGTGTGGATCGACCAGCACCAGCGTGATCACGACAACGACGACGGCCGAGTGTGTGTGCGCGAGTGTGTGAGGAGTCAGGAGACTGTCTACTCGAATAGAGTTCCAGAGGACGAACCATCACGACCAAAGTGACGACTCCAAAACCCAAGACGACGACGACGACGACGACGGTGCCCGCATCCCCTGTCCCCGCCTCGCGCCGACTGCCACCGCTCATCCAACTCCAGGACAAGAACAAGGACCGACTCACGACCGGCTCTTCCTCGCGCCCGCACACACCCAAGTCGTCGCACACCCCGAAGCAGCCCAATCACGCCTACGCGCTGCCGCCGGCCATGTCGACCCAACACATTGTCTCGAGTTCGAGCGCGAGTTCACACCAACACCGTGGCACCGACGGCGGCGTCGTCGGCGTGCACTACCGCGTCCTGCGCAAGATCGGAGAGGGTAGTTTCGGTGTCATCTTTGAAGGTTAGTCAGCGGATTGCGAGGGGAGGTAGGCGTGGTCTGCTTGGTCTGGCGTGGTCTGGCTTGGTCTGGCTCTGGCGGGCTTGCTTGTGTGGCATGGCTGCTGGCGGACTGGCGGCGCGCTTGGGCGCTCAGTCACGCTCATACTCGACTCGGCGGGTCGTTCCCTCGCGCGCGCGCTTCCACCGACCCACTGCGCCCATCGCCCGTCGCCCGTTGCCCGCGCTTGCCTCGCCCGCCGACCAGATGTTGGTCGATCGCCGTTCTCAATGCAAGGCCGCAACGGTGGCGGACGTATGATCAAGCTGACACCCCCGCGTTACTACTCGCACATTGCACAGGCACGAATCTGCTCAATTCGCAGACCGTAGCTATCAAATTCGTGAGTCATTGCAACAGGTCTTTGCGGGATTCTCTTGTTTCGAATGCGTTCGACCGCAGCAATGGCGGCATGCCCGTGTTGTGGCACCCCGAGGAGCCGTGCGATCAGCCTGGGCCGACGTCGGATCAGCAGCAGCTCGAGCTCGACCGACGTGGAACCCCTTCAAGAATGGGGGGACCCATTTGCCGATCTCTATGAATCAACCCGCTGACCTTCCTTGTCACTTTGTGTGCATCTGATCCAACAGGAACCAAGGAAGAGTGACGCGCCGCAGTTGAGGGATGAGTACAGAACATACAAGATCCTCGCCGGCTCGCGTGCGTATTCTCCGCCCGTCGTCTCGTCGATCTCGAATGACCGAACCTGGGATTAGAGAAACTGACACGCGTGATCGTCTCAATCCCCTTATATCTACCCTACAACAATCGACTTCCACCTGCACCTCCACCGCACGCCATCTTTGCCCTCCTTCGACGTTCCCTGCACAGCCGGAGTCCCCCAGGTCTACTACTTTGGCCAGGAAGGCCTGCATAACATCCTCGTCATCGATCTGCTCGGCCCTTCGCTCGAGGACCTGTTCGACATGTGCGGGCGCAAGTTCTCGATCAAGACCGTGGTGATGACGGCGAAGCAGATGCTCACGCGCGTGCAGACGATCCACGAAAAGAACCTCATCTACCGCGACATCAAGCCCGACAACTTTTTGATCGGTCGCCCGGGAACGAAAACGGCCAACACCGTCCATGTCGTTGATTTCGGGATGGCGAAGCAGTACCGCGATCCGAAAACGAAGCAGCATATCCCTTATAGGGAGAGGAAGAGTCTGTCCGGTACGGCCAGGTACATGTCGATCAATACTCATCTGGGACGAGGTGAGTCGTAAAGCTGTGACGGAGTGTTTGGTGGCGAGGATGGTGAGCTGATCCCGACGCACACCCGCAGAGCAATCTCGCCGAGACGATCTCGAAGCTCTGGGGCACGTGTTCATGTACTTCTTGCGGGGCGGTTTGCCGTGGCAGGGGCTCAAGGCGGCGACGAACAAGCAAAAATACGAAAAGATTGGCGAGAAGAAGCAGTCGACGCCGATCAAGGAGCTCGCCGATGGGTTCCCCGAAGAGTTCGCCATCTACCTCAACTACGTGCGCAAGCTCGGTTTCGAGGAGACGCCCGATTACGACTTTTTGCGAGAGTTGTTCACCAAGGTGTTGAAGAACTCGGGCGAGGCCGAGGACGGGATGTACGATTGGATGATGCTCAACAACGGCAAAGGGTGGGAAGCCGGGCAGACCTCGTCGTCGTTGCTCGCACAGGCCGGAAACAACGGTGCCTACGACAACCGCCACCACCGACAACCGCGAGATCGCGAGAGGGAGCGCGAGCGAGCCGAACGACATGCCCAACGTGCCGCCGCTGCCGCTGCTGCTGCCGCCGCGGGGACATCAGGGAACATTGCCAATTCGCCTGCGTTGGCGGCCAAGCGACAAAACTCGGGCTCGGCGACGCCGGTACCAAACGCCTCGACCATGGCCGTCAAGGGCGTCGCTTCTCCGGCTGGAGCGGCGACGACCGACCGTGGGGATCGACAGGCCAAGCGAAGCTCGGCAGGGGCGGCGCAGACGCACCCTTATGCGTCGCATAACCAAGGTGCTGGAGCGTACGAGCGCAACGATTCGGATTACGAGGCGAGAGGGTACCGGTCCGGTCAACAGACGCCGGCGAACCAAGGGATGTCGTCGCAGAACATTGGCGGACCGGCGGGCAACGCCAACAATGCCGCTTACGACGATGAGGACCGTCATGACAAGGGAGGCTTTTCGATCATGAAGCTCTTGACATGCCGGTGTGCTTGAACGGGCTAGACCATGGACCGACTTTTTTCCCACCCCTCCGTAATCCTATTCGTCATCATTCTCTAGAGTTCGTCGTCTTATCTCTATATCCTCCCCGACCCCGACCTGTACAGAACCCCGCCGAAAGCATCCTTGCACTTTTCTCGTCTTTTGCTTATTTTGTGCGAACCTCGCCCTACCCCCGGATTTCTGCTCCCCTCCCTTCATCAGCAACCATGCGAGCTTCATCGACGTCTTAAAGAATTAACCATCTCTAATCCGTCCCGCCCCGTTCCGCAAGATACCCCCAACCCGCACGACCACGTGACTTGACACCCCCACGCGCTTATTAAAGCTTTCTCCTCTCTTCCTCCGCGGTCTTTTGTGTTTTTTTTGCGTTATGCAGTTTTTCTAACCCACCGTGTGTTTCTGCTGCTGCCTGCCCCTCTCCCTTCATGAGCGCGTAAAAAGCGCGAACTCCCCCCCTAACCTAACGTCTTTCTCCTTCCTCCTCTGCCTCGATCTCGTACGCTTCATCTTCTCCCGTTCCCCCTCCTTTCTCTTCTCTTGTGCAATCGAAACCACCCTACACTACACTATAATTTTACGCTCTTGTCAAAACCCTCTCGATCTCGGCGTGAAGCGCTACAGTCGGCTTTAGCTGATTCTTGGATTGCAGGACAAAGAGAGGAAGGGGGGGGGGGGGGGGCTGGAAGTAAGAAAAAAAAGGGGCGCAACGGTTACATGAGAGAAGGAGAACGAGTGAGGGAGAGAAGAGTATAAAGGAGAAGCAACAGAGAGAGCAGGACAGTAAGAGCAGTTAGTATCTAGAAGGGCATAGTGGGAACAATGGTGATGTGCAGGCGCGGGAGTGAGGGGCTGGTTTGGGTACATGGATCCGGCTGGGGAGAGTGTGTCTATGGGGTGTGTGTGTGTGTGATGCCAGTGATAATTAAGCGGCGTTGAATTCGACAGCAGGTTGCGTATCTTCACTAATGACGCCGCGTCGTGTGTTTGCCTGCACGTCTGGTTGCGTATCTTCACTAATGACGCTGCGTCGTGTGTTCGTCTCGACATCAGGTTGGGTATCCTCACTAATGACGCTGCGTCGTGTGTTCGTCTCGACATCAGGTTGGGTATCCTCGCTGATGATACTACGCTTGCTGTTCTGCTTGCCGAGTTCGGACAAGAGGCCCGAGATGTCCTGAATTTCGAGACGATTATCAAAGGAGTGATCAGTATGCAGGTTCCTTAGGAAATTGTGGGGGTGAAAGCAGCTTACGGATTGTGTGAGAGGGCAGGCGAGGGAGGTAGAGGAGGAGAATCTACGAGCCAAGCCAACGCACATAACGAATCAGTCTCCCTTCCCCATCGCGAAGACAAGGAGAAAGAGACTTACGAAGGACTAATCTTGATTCCGACCACCTTGAACGTCAGTCGAATTTTATAATTGACCGTGATGTCCGTGTTCGAAACCGAAGATGAGGTGTTGTAGAAGCCGCACCTCGTGGCGATATCGCGGAGGACGACGAGGTCCGAGTCGTACGCGGTCGTATAGTCGACTTTGAAGGGGAAGCGGATGGTGGTGCTGTTTTACGTAGGGAAGGTTGTTAGTTTGGAAAGGGTTTGTTGGAGTGGTGAGTGGGGTGTAGGGTCTTACTTGGAGTCCTTTTTGATCTCGACGCCGTCGAGCGTTCCTCCGCCGAACGCGGTGGAGGGCTTAAGAGGGTGGTAGGCATCGGCTTGGATGCGGTCGAAGGTCACTCCAAAGACTGGGTATGAAGAAACGAAGATGATCGGGGTGTCAGTGCACGTTTATTCCCGGTCGAGGTTTGTGAAGCAGGTCACTCACAGTTGGGATTGAGCACGCCGATCTTATGTGAGCAGATTCGAAGAGTCAGCTCGCCCCTTCCAATCCCAGTGCAGAGTCACTCGAGTCCACACACTAACCTTGAGCCTGAAATCGATCAAGAACCCATCGACGGTGACGGTGACTTCTTGGCCGTTCGAGGGGAGTTCGATCCCATTGAACGAGACCGCAGGTGGTCGAGTCCATACTGCGTCATGGGAACCCGAATCGGGGGTTTGAACAAGCTCGGCGTTTGAATAAGCTCGGCGTTTCTCAAAAGCCAAAGACGGTCCGAGGGGATCGCCAGCCTACGGGAGCAGGGGGAGAAAGACGTACATAGGAACGAGGTGACCACTCCAACAAGGATGATGATAAACATCAGGACGATGCAACACACAACGCGGCAACACACTCGCCCCTTTCCACCCCTGGTGAAGGCGCCCTTGTGTTCGTCCGTGCGCCACTGTCGCAGCCCTACTTTTTTGGGGATCTGCCCCTCGGCTGCCATCTGCGGGGCAGAAAGTCGGAATCAGTCAGATTTCCGGAGAGCAAGCTCACGAGCTGGTGTGCGCGTGTGACTGACCTGAGCAGCGATGGACCCCCTCGTGACGGGACTGAACCCCTTTTCGTACTCGAACGCGTCGTCCGCTGCGGTGCCCGTGGTCGCGCTATTCCCCGCCCCACGAGGAGGGTACGTCGTCATCGGATCATGCGGATCCCTCCGTCCGGGGATGGCGTGATCGCGCGCCATGTAGGACGCTTCGGAAAAGGGCGGGTCGGCGTCGTGTTCGTGTTGGGCTGGGGCCGGAGGGTGGGTCGCGTAAGGGTCGTGGTAGGATGGTTGGGCGCAGTACGGGTCCGAAGAGGAGTGAGCGCCGTAGTGGCTGGGGTAGGACATGGTGGCGGGACCGAGTGGAGGGGCACCTGAGGCGAGCACCGGAGTGGTGTCGAGTGCAGAGGTGTCGAGTGGAGTGGAGGCGATGCCGATGAGCGATAAGCACCGCCAAGGCCGAGCGATGGAGGCAGGCAAAGGGGGGTCCATGTTGGGTCGACGATCGACTGTTAAAGCGATCCCTAACCGCGTTTTGGCGACTAATGATTGCGCTTCCGTGCTCGCGGCTGGCTCGCGCTGGCTGGCTGGCTCGATCGATTGCGCTCGCGACATCTTCTCCTGCACTGCACACGTCTGCACCGCACATCACGCAGACACTCGAGCGACGAGCACACCGCCGCACCGCCGCACCGCCGCACACCATCCCGTCCGACTCGTGGCTGCTGGCTGCTGCCGACCGCTGTGCATCTCAACGCGACGGGTGGCGCGGTGGCGGCTGACGATCTCGACACGGCCACGACACGTCAACGCTCGCCTCGCTCAGGCGCTCAGGACTCACTCCCGCCCACCCCGAGCTAGAGCGGTCGCAACAGTAAGGCATGCTCACCATCACCATCTTGCCCGCCGCCAGTGCTGACGGGCCCCTGCTTTGCCACAGTGTACGGCTCGGGCTCAGGCGCGCGCTCCCCGCCGCCGTTGCAGCATCCACGCCCCAAGCACCCGCCCTCGCAGATCCCGTCAAGCTCACCGCCCCCGCCCGACTTGCTCCCCAACGACTCGCGCTCGTACCAACGCTTCGCATCTCCCCCCATTCATCACCAACTTGCGTCGCCCCCACAGCAACAGCAGCAGCAGCAGCAGCAGCAAGGGGGTGGGGGCGCATACTACGCCGGAGCAGGCGCAGCTTCCGCTTCTTCGAGAAATATCCCACACCAAGCAGGAGGAGCACCTTATGGCCACCCACTGCAACAACAGTGGTCGCCTCAACAATCGCACGCACAGGGCTACCCCGACGCCTACATCCCTTCAGGCCACCAAGGACCGACGACGAGCCACTCGGCGTACGCGGCCCATTCCCAAGCCCCACCACAGCAGCAGCAACCACCACCTCCGTTCGCAGCTGCTGGTCGAGCAGAAGCCGGCCCCGGTGCTCGTAATTGGCTCTCGGGTGGGATCGCTCAAGCTGCCGCGGGCGGTGGCCAGGGAGGTATGCCTTCCTGGCCTGGGATGAACGACGCCACAACCGCGATGGGCGTCCAGTTCGGTAAACACGCTTTCGACGCTGGTCAAGCCTACCTCGACAAGAACTTTACCCGTCTCTTACCGTTGGCCCATCTCAAGCACTCGTTCAACGTATCCAACACTTACGTCCTGCAAAAACTTCGTCTCGTCTTGTGGCCATGGCGACACCGTCCTTGGTCGCGCTCGCTCAAGCGCTCCGAAAGTTCCGGTGTCGCCGAGGGCTGGAAGCCCCCTCGCGACGACATCAACTGCCCCGATCTTTACATCCCCGTCATGAGTGTGGTGACCTACATCCTCCTCTCCGCCATCATCGCCGGAAAGCAAGGGCAATTCGATCCTCGGATCGTCGGACAAACCGCCTCGAAATCGTTCGGAATCCTCGTCCTCGAATTCATTTGCATCAAATTGGGGTGTTACCTTTTGGGAATAGGGGAGGAGGGCACGGTCGTGGACATGCTCTCGTACGAAGGGTACAAGTTTGTCGGGGTCATTGTCACGCTCTTGGCGGGCTTGGTCGGCTTGAACGGCTGGTCGTATTGGGGCGTGTTTGGCTATGTGTTTCTGGCCAACTTTTTCTTCCAGGTTCGTGATCACCGGCCCCCATACCCTCCCGGCGATCTAAAGCTAACGGGATCTTCTTCCCATCCAGCTCCGTTCCCTGCGGCACATCGTCCTGCCCGACCCGAACAACATGACCACGCCGATGGATTTCGTCGACCCGTCCGCTTCGTCGTCGAACCATTCGATGGGGATGGGCACCTCGACGGCCATTTCGTACGGTCAGAGGTCGAGGAGGATTCAGTTCCTTTTTGTGGTCGCGGCCTTGCAGGGGGTTTCGATGTTTGTTTTGGTGCATTTCTGAATGGGGGTGGGTGGGGAGAGTTTGATGGAGGGGAAGAGGATTCGGCAGAAGGAGGGATCTGAGAGGAGCGGCGCGAGGAGGCAGAAAGACAGAAGAGGGAGGTGATTGAGGACGAGGGTTGCGTTTTTGAGGAATGAAACGACATTGACTGTATTACCACTCAATCAAAGACGTATCTCTTGAACGTCTAGGACAAAGGTCGAGAAGAAGGGGGTTCGAGGTGGATCAACCCGAGTCTCGCGTACTACTTGCACGAACGCGACGACTACTTCTCAATCCCGCATTCCACCCAGCCTCTCTTCCTCGAGTTCGTGATCGACCGATACTGCTGACTCAACTACCTCCGGTTGCATTAAGAAAACCTACGCCTCACCACGGCCCAAGGCTGTTGCCAACGGCTTGACCCCGGATCAAAGTGAACGTTCGGTGAATTTTGGGCTCGACGCGTTCAAGAATAGCCAGCGGGGCCCGCGCGAAATCACGCGGGATGGCCGGGCTTGCGTCGTCAAACACAACATGGAACTTAGTCTTCGCTGTTCTTCACACGATTGGCCGGGAATTCGAAGCTGCACTGACTGCGGCCCGAACGACAAAGTATGCAACCGTTCATGCATTGCACAAGTGTTTGAAGCCAGGGTTGAACCGACTAGTATTCGATGTGGACGTTTTGGCCCAAACAAGCCACGGATGGCAGGCTGTTTCGGCGATGAAAGGAGGTTTTTTCTTTTCTATGCTGTACTTCGTATTGTGTTCTTCACCTCTGCTGGATTTTATCCCGTTAATTGCACAGGCTCCCACCGGTGTCTTTCAACGAAGATTAGACAAGACCGAATGGCTCACGAGCTAGGGCACTAGTCCGCCTCGTATACCGGGAAAGGAGCCGGAATTCCGGCCTTGCAAATGAGAAAACAATAAGCGCGTGGCGCTTGAGATAAACCAACAGTTTTTCAGTGAGACATACCCCTATCGAAGGGGCATGGAACGGAGATTTTGCCGGCCCGTCAACACGTGTGAGACAGCGAAACTCAAGGAATCGTCTCGGGTCTCGGTTTTCAAGTTCCGAGGCATCTGGCCAAGTAGTGTTGTTCGGAGTCAGCTTTGGGCCGGGAAAGAGAGGACTCTTTTGGTCGTTCGTTTCGATCCAAGCAGTGCTCGCTTCAGAAAACTTTTGAGCGACACCGTGGCGGCAAATGCGCCGACTTGGATTCGTTATATCCCCCCCCCCCTTTTGGACAACACCTTCTCGCCGCTCTTCGCGAGCAAAATCCGTTCAGAGTTCTTGCGGGGTGTCCTTTCGCGGAGCGCGCGCGCCACCGCGCCAAATGTGGGGGGTGGCAGGGGCCCGGCTGCCTCGATGAAAGGTCATGCTCGGTTTTCATCAGCGATGCGTTGGCGAGTCGGAACGAATCTGTCTCTCCCCAAAAGTGTTGAGGGGCTCTATAGCAGGGAACCAGACCTAGTCTAGAATGTTACTTGGGGTGACATCCGATCAGATGTATCTTCTCGGCAAATATTGCAACAATCATCAGTTCCACAGAAGCAAGAAAAATTCTTATTTACGACACCGAAATCAAAATAGAAAAGCTACAGCAGCGTCAAAATTGCTGAAAACAAACAGTACAATTGATCACTGAAAGCCCACCGAGCATATTGTATAGTATACAAAGCAGATACAGATATTTTCTCGCGCATAATTGCACGAGGGGGTTTTGATTGCGCAGCCCATCAGTGAGGAGCATGCATCGACTCGCTGCCTCCACCCTCCTCGGCTCCCTTGTCGAGACTTGCATCCTCCTCATCCTCGACGGGGCGGTGATCCTCGTGCTCGACGATCTCGACTCCGAGCTTGGCCCAGACTTCGAAGATGACCATCGCACTCGCGATGCCGACGTAGATGCCGAGGAACGCGAGGTCCCTAATCGACTTGATCAGAGGAAGCAGAGCAAAGATGATAGCGACGACGAGACGGACCGAGGCGCGGAACGCCTGTCGTCGGTGATGGCGATGCGGTGATGCAAGAGAACATACTCAGCAATCAGCAATCCGAGACCATTTGATGGGGAGAGCTCACAGCGGTGACGCGAGATGACCCAGCCGGATCCAAAGATTGGTGGAGGATGCCGAGCACGGTGATGCAAAGCAGTGCCACGCCCATTCCTCCGCCATACTGCCAGCGGATACCTTGCGAGACCTACAAGCAGTGACAACAGCACGCGAATATTAGCTCTCAACTCATGCAAGTAGATCCATACTATGCATTGATGCGTTTTCACCTCTTCGTTTTGGACCAACTTTGCCAACGCCGCACTCGCTAGGATCAATCCCGTGCACAGAGGCCAGTGGGTAATGTCCCAAACGACGTTCGTGAACCAGTGCCTTCGAATCGCGTGTAAAAACTTCTTGGACAGCGCTGCATCAAAGTAGACGGCGTTGACGATAAAGGCGACGGTAAGCCCGAAGACCGCTCTTGCAAATTGGTACGACAGGCCATAGGTCCCTGGCTTGGCCACGAACAAAACCGAGATGACCGACTCGCCGAGGACGATCGTGACGAAAGCTGCTGTCCTCTCGACCACTGTGAGCAAAGCGGAGAATCGCATCGTGTATTAACAGGAGATCGCCAAAGTGTGCTCCGAGACTGTCACGAGGAGACTGACTGTGCTCCAGATTGACTGCAGGAATCATTTTGATCCCTACTCCGATGGGCACTTGGCTGGCATCCGCAATTTCGCCGTCCTCCGCTCGTTGCTTGGCCTTTCGCATCCACTGCCGCCTCGTGACCGAGACGATGACGCCGACCGAGAAGCGCGACCCGATCTCGACGGCCGCACCAACCGCGGCAAGGATCGCCGTCGCTCGGAGCGAAGGCGCCCAGATGCATCCCATAAAAATGAGCGAAACGATAGTGAGGCCAGCAGCTCGGCCAAGAAATGCGGAGCGGAAATCAGTCATCTCCCACGCGTAGCCGACAAAAGTCACGACTGCGTTAGAAAAACGGAACAATTGTGCGAGAAGGTCAGCGTCGATAGGAGGGCAGGATCCAGCAGGCGAGACAGACTCAGTGGGAACAGGACATACTTCGAATGAGCTTGGCGACGAGGAAGAAAATGGTGGCAGCCACAATGGCGTGCTGTTGACCACCGTGGCCGATGACTTCGGAAGCAGTGGCTGTTTCGCTGCTCGTGACCGCCGCCGCTGATCGTCGTAACAGCCTACGAGCCACTTCCAACCCGGCCTGGCCTTCTTCAGCATCGTGCAATTCGATAGCCGACGCGTTCGAGCTGTATCCGACCAGACAGATGAGGATAGCAAGCGTCTGAATGCGCTGCGAGACGTCGCTGTGGGATCCGAGAAGAGTTTGAAACGTGCATCAGCGCAAGAAATGGGATCTCGCAAATTGAGACCATGGGAACTCAACGCTCACTCTACACCTGAGATATTCTGCCAGTTCCTGTAGTCGCTCCAAATGCTCCACGCGGGGTAAAACGTTAAGATGACCTTGGCGAGCGAAAGTCCCGAGACGTGCTCCGAAGCGGCATCCGCCAGTTGGTGCACGATGCCTGTTTTGGACAGCGCGATCTTGATATCAGCAACGAGCTCGTGCCCGATGTGTCTTTGAAGGTTTGAAACCCACTCACCAACCAGGATCAAGTCAAAAATGAGCTCGAAGCGGGAGGGCACTCGTTCGACTCGCTCCCGGAAAAGCCTTCCGCTCGACAGCCATTGTCGGACCACAGGAGGTTTGAACACGTCGTTCAGACACATGAGCTGTTGGCATACGCAAGTGTCTCCAGGGTGTCAACAATCTCTTGGGACATTCAGCGTTGGGCGTCTGGTCCATCTGAGAGCAAAACTTTGCCGGGTGCCAGTGTCGTTCCGGCGAGGTTCCGGCAGGCCCAGCGCTGAGGGCGAGTAACCCGAGTCGACGAGTCCCCACACCACCTTCCCTCGGGCGGTCCAGCCACAGCGGGTTCAGACAAGAACGTTCGACATGACGTACATCATGATCATCGCTCAAATCGCAGTTGCCACTCTTGCCATCCTTGAGGCTGTTGCCGCTCCTCGTCGAGCGTCGGCTGATCGCAGGCGTTCCACTCTCGAGGAACACGATCCCTCCTCGCACGGGACCGAACTGTTGAATGTGCTCGGGGTCCTCTGCGGCAGGGGGATGTGTTGAAGCAAATGGGGTGGAAGTCGACCCTGCTGTCTGCGGTCCCGCCATCGTTGAGCGGTGTGGACACTGCAGAGGTGGTCGTCGCGTGTGCGCTGAGGCGCTCGATCTGAGCTCTGAGCTCAAAGTCGAGCCCCGCCGCCGCGCCTGTAGCCGGCCAGATCCAATCCGAAAAGCCAAGCTTTTCGTCTTCTCAGCCTCCACGCTCAGTTGCTCAGCTGTCAGCTCCCGACAGAGTCCGCCGTGAACGCCTCTCACCTTGTTCATCTGCAGAATAGATATAAGCTCCCATATTCCATGGGCCAAGCTTGGTGCGTACCGTACGCGGCCCGAAAATCTTCGTGCAAGGGCGGCTGCACGTGATTTGCCTACAAACTGTTCCGCGGAGCTATCAAGCGGGCAACCCGAAAAAAAATCAGACTTTTTCCATTCTCTGTCTGCATTGTTCTGAGGTTACCACAGTGAAGAGATCAAGTACCTAGAGTACCCAGAACTGGCTATGCGGCTAAGTTCTGGTGACTAATAAAATCGATCGACATGCAGCCGACACTGAACCGATCGACCGTCGTGCCGTCGAATCCGAGGAGCCAATCCGACGTGATCTGAAGCTGGGCTAAGCTGGGTAGATCAATGGGCTGGACCGATCTTCTACAGCAGGGACAACCATCCTTGATTGCCCCATTATTTGGACACGTTACAGACGGGTACAGGGCAGAACCAGTTCACGAGCCACGAGAGGACAAAGTCAGGAAACAGGTTTACCTCCCGACCTTCCGATGACATTTGTCTCGGTGCAGACCCGCCAAAAGAGCTTCTTGAAGGAAGTGCGAGTCCCTGCGCCCTGGTCTGCCTCGGATGTCTCGCCGCTGCTGCAAACCCTTGCCCACGTGAACGCCTTTCGCGAGTCGAGGCACGAGCCACGAGAGGTCAAAGTCAGGAGGCGGGTTTCCGTCCCGACCTTCCGATGACATTTCTCTCGGTGCAGACCCGCCAAAAGAGCTACTTGAAGAAACGTGCGAGTCCCTGCGCCCTGGGCCGCCTCGGATGCCTCGCCGCTGCTAAAAACCCTTGCCCACGTGAGCGCCTTTCGCGAGTCGAGGGACCGTGCGCGGAAGGCCGGCGCGGTGTCACATGCGCCATAGTCGGCGCTTGATCGACACAGGGTGTGTCATGTCCGCGCGCTAAGAAACACCGAGAGCGACGCCGCCCCCTTGACGTAGTCTCTATAACCAGCTTCGGCACTGCCGGCAACTGGCAAATGGTCATGGGTTCAAGAGGAATGGTTCACCTAATCAGTGAAACCTGAGCCTGAGTAGGGCACCAATGTGGTTACGGTAGGTACTGATAGGGGCGACTGGATGGCGACAATCTGAAACCTCTGACCAGCAGGAAATCTGCCCATCCAACGCAGATAAGCACCTTCTGGACATGGGGTTGCTGTTATGACCGTCAACCCCCCGCTCCCCAGAGCTTATAGTCTAGCAAGCACCACTGAGTCTTTTTGGCATCTTGTGTCCTGGACCCCGCGGACCAAGACTGCAGATCACATCGACCGCCCGCCTCTTCGCCCCCTACCGTCATCTTTCTCATCTTACTACTTCACCCTCTACCCAGTGCTCCTTTGCCTTCGCTATCTGATTCGACGCCCACCTCCTACCCCCTCGCTCCCTCGCTCCATTTCGCGCCCGCGATGCGTCCCCTGAGTCAGTGGGCGACGCTCCTTTCCTTGGCATTGCTCGTTCGTGGCGACACGAAGGTGGTGCTCAAGACGGTTCACCCCGAAGGCAGCGAGTACGCAACAAAAGGGTTGGTCCATCCGGGATGGATCGAGGATCGGAAAAGTCTCGATAGAGTAGACCTGCCCGCGGCGCTCGAGCTACGGAACATCGAGTATTTTTCTTGGGTCGGAGATAGAGGTGCGCGTTAAGGACGAGGCCTGTGCATTATCCAGACCAGTGTGTAGACGTGATATTCTGTACCCCTTCGACCTCGCAGATGAGAATGGTCACGTGAATCTCGCTACAATGGATGTGGAGACGTACAAGCATGAAAAGGTCAGTTCTCACCTCTTCTGCACATTCGCCTCCTATTCGCCGATCTGGCTCACCGCTCGTCGGCCCGGGGCCCGCTGCTACGAGCCATTGCTCTAACGTGTCCCCGACCTCTTGCGTATCCCATGTCGCAGATCATCAACATGCAACGCTTTTCAAAACTGCTCGCGGGTGTCACGTGTGGTGCATCGCACACCAACATCGTCTTTCAGTCCCAACGAGTCTTCGATTACGCTGTGGGAGCCTGGTCGTCGTGGGTCCAAGCGGAACCCGATCACCGCATCGTGCTCTTCGCCAACTGGGCAGGGTGCATGCTCACGGAAGATATCCTCAAGCCTTTCCACTTTCACGATATGTCTTTCGATCCTGCGGGACTCGTGATCACCCTTCACGGCGTCGAGACGGACTGGAAGACGGCGACGCATACTTCGCGACTCGCGATCGGCCTGCCGACGGGGAAGACCGTCGACGACTTGATGGAGGAGCCGCACATATCGAAGCGATCGTTCTTCCATAGGATTGGAAAATTCTTTCACCATGTGGTTCACAAGGTGGTGGGCGGAGTTCGCAAGGTGCTGGGCGGAGCCCCTCCCCACCCGCCGTCGCGACCTCTCACCATCAGCCTCGACAAGTATAAAGGAAGCCCGACCCACGTGCTTCCCCAGTCAACAGTGAGCTGCGTCGACTGCGGACCGCACGGAACCATCGGGTTCTCAATGGAGTTCAAGTATTTCGCGGGCGTCCCGGTCAAACCCTACATTCAGATCCAAACGAGGCACCTCGGCGTGAAGCTTCTTTTCAAGATCGATGCAAAGGTCAGTCGTGCTCGTGCTCTCACACCAACTCCTTTGTCAAGTCGTCGCCCCGGTTCCGCAGCGGCGCTCGTCGCCCGACGAAATTTCGGATCACTGACAGGACCCTATCGACGGATTTGTAGGCTGAAATCCCAGCGTCATTTGGCTGGGGCGGTAAGATCATGAAACTCCCAGTGTCTGGATTATCGTACACCATTCCGGGCATTCTCGAAATGGGCGTGTTCTTCGGCCTCGGATGGGGCTACAGCGTCTCAGGTTTGAAGGGAGAATTGCATGTCGAGAAGGGCGTCGACCTCGGGCTCAGTGACTATATGGGGATGTCTCTCACTCTGGGCCAGCTCCCTCAGCCCCAGGGGAAATGGGGGATCACTCACACGTCCACACCACTCGTCATCACCGGCCAAGCGTCGGGCACAATTTCCGCTGGTGTAACTTTCGGACTAAGTCTCAACGTCATTATCCATGGACTTGTGGGTAAGTTGGGATTTTCACCTCTCTTTTTTATAACGTAATGTTGCTGATTTGTTCGGTCCATGTGCGCCGGCATTCGCTTGCTTTGTTCGTGTGTCCGAGCGGGCGTGGCAGCTTTATCCCCGCTGTCAGTCTCAGTCGGTGCAGGCCCTGCAATTGGTAAGCGTGCTTTGCAAAGAACGACTCACCGATCATTATATTGTATTACTGACGAGTGGTTGCCTACTCACCTCTTCCATTTCCCAGACTTCGGAGTTGCAAGCGCAGGCTACGGCATTTGCTCCTCTGCAGCGCGAGCGAGCGGTGAGTGTCACCTGTCACCCCCCAGGCCCACACGGATCAGACGGTCATCAGTCTTGTGCTTTGATGCTATTGCTGCTCATCTCGACCTTCTCTACTTCAGGAGGACACACGATCTGGGCTCAACCCAAGATCTCAGTCGCGCTTTCTGTCGGGGCGTCGGCAGGCGCCAACCCGTGGGGGTTTGGTATCCCGGTCAACAAGAGATCGCTCAATAATAGTCTCGGCAACCTCAAAGACAACGGCTCGAGTGCGCTCAACATTCTTCCTGCCCACGACACCTGGTTCGAAAGACCGGACCAGTTCGGGAACGAGCACGTGCCTGACCTCAATTCATCCGGAAGCGGCTTGAACGATTCGAAACCCCTGAGCTTCGGTCTATCGTCGCCACTTTACAAATGGGCGATGAATATCGGCTCTCCAATGTGCTACCACACACGCCGAAAACGACACGACGTCGCGAGAGTCCATTCACGGGACCTGGTCACAAAGACAACCCAGTTGCTCTCGTTGGAAGATTTTGAGTCGCTAGGTGTCGACCGTGCTCTAGAGGAGTAAAGCTGCTGCGCACCCAGCCAATTTCTCTTGGCGCCCCGAGACGATCCCCAGCACTCGTCCTTCATCCTTCCCCCAAATCCGCATCAAGTACATACTCCTAATGTCTCCAGCGCTCCCGATTCCGCTCCGTCTCTTCAGATCTCCGTGCTCTATGTGAAGTCCACCGCTAGTTGTTCTGTAATCCGTTCAAATTCGTCGTCAGTATAATGCAAGTCGTTTTTCGCACCACTTTCGAAGCATCGAGCGAAACTAATAGGCGGCATGTCAATCGAGGAGGATCGTGAAGAAGTTGGTCGTGTTTCAGTCAAAGCGCCGAACACGTGTACAGATAGATACAGAAAAGCCGACGGATGTTACTAGAGTAGAATACCCGAAATACGGCGCATGCGCCACTACAGAATGATTCCCCAGGAGCAGAAAACTTTATATAACACGCTAGACCGAAAGATCAAGCGAATCCATCCCGGCCCAGAGATGTCCCGCATTCCTTCACTCATCTCTCTCCCTCTCTTCATTTTTATCCAACGCCGTCAGGTCCAACTGCGACCTCGAACGGCTCCTCGATCCGCGGCGTTTGCGCATCCCGCTTGAGGCGGAGATGGCCGTGCCGGCGTCGGAAACGGCGCCGTCGACTGTGGAGGCGTGGCCTTGTTCTCGGGAGAGGATGTTGATGACCTGGTATGGCGAGAACAATAGAGTCGAGTCAGCTTCAGTCGCTCATGAGGCGATGAAGAGACGACGGAATCAACTGGCCTCATCATAATCCGGGTCCTCAGTCGTATACCCACTCGCATACCCACTTGCATAGCCCGACCTCCGTCCCCCCTCATCCTCATTCCCACTCTTGGCCCCTTCGTCCGACTCATTACCCATATCCCTCCCTTCCCCAGCTTTCCCGCCAGCAGACCACCCAAAGAGGTACTCATCGACCCACGACAAAGGATGGGTCAAAAACGTCCCCTGCCCCTGCGGTCCATAACTCGACCTCCGCTTCGTCGCATGTTCCGAAACAGGCGCCGGTTTCGCACTCGGTTGGACGACGCGGTTCGTTTGAAAGTCCTCGAATATCTTGGGGGCCAACTCTTCGACAAGTTGGTTAATCTCGATTTGGAGCGAGGAACGCATCGCGCGCAACTTGTCAAGTTGCTTGTGGTTCCCCGGGAGGACGGAGAGCAATAAAGGCCGAATAGATTTGTAGACGTCCATACCGACTTCGCCAAACTTGAGCGCCGAGATACCAATCAAAGGCAAGCCAACGAGCGTCGCGAGGGGCGCGTAGAGCTGGTACTTGTACTCGAGGTTCAGACGACGCGCGAGAACAGCGGCACCAATCGCGTAGACGGTGTACAGGGTCGGTGCACCAGTGAGCGCAACGAGGACCTTCCACGTGGCGAGCACGTCCTTGCCCTTGATCTTGACCGTCGATGCGGCCAACGCTTCCTTGGCCTTCCTGCGACTGATGATCTTGGCCGCGATAAAGATGGGGGCATTAAGGATCACACCAGGCAACGCGAGGATCGACCACGCGCCGAACAAACCCAATCGATAGCAGAGCAGCAGGAACGATCTCCAGAATGGCCGAGCAACACGTTCGATCTGATGATCCTTCAAGCCCATGTACCTCAACAAGGTGTTGTACTCCTTGACGCGTACCATCAACTGCTTTAACCGAGGATCGTCACGGTAGGCCTCGTACCCGGCAATGAAGCGCTTGTTGAGTTCGACGATCTGCCCCAAGGTCAAGTATTGGCCCGGCGGTCGGTACAGCCTCCTTGTCGCTTGGATCAACATCAACGTCTCGAAGTCCGGTGCTCGGACGGTAACGCTCTTGAGCCCATCGACGACGAGGTCCATAACGTCGCCGATTGCCTTCTTTTTGTCGTCTCCCCCACGTTCGAACGCGCGCACCGAGTCAGAAGGAATATCGATCGGTGTGCCAAACTCGACGACCGCACGTGAGCGGAACTTGTGCGGGTGGAAGTAGGACAACCCGACAGGAACGATCTGAAGTCGCAGGTTGGGGTCGGCCGAGAGCGCGCCGAGGGCCATGATCGAGACACCCGCTTTGAGAGGCAAGAGGTCTGTTCGGTCGTGCGATCCGCCTTCGGGGAAGATACCGATGCACCCACCCTCGGTCAACTTCTGGTATACCGAGCTGTACATTTTGGATTGATCAACGTAGGGGAGCACCTGCGAGCCGAAAGCGAGTGGCAATGAGTAGCCTTTCCCCACCACAACCCACCATTGTATCAGACTAAACCGACCTTGTACGCAACCCCTTTAGCTCCCTTACCCCTCCACCCATCCCGCACCTTCTCATTAAACTCCTTCTTGAGCCTCAACTTGTGATCATCCATCACCTCGGCAATCTCTACCGACACGCTCCCCAAGCTCCTCGGCAACATGATCTGGCTCCTCGCCTGCGCGAACGATTTCGTGAACTCGGTCGCGCCGTGGCCGATGACGACGGTCGGGTCGTCGGGGGAGAGCGTGATGGTGCCATTGCCCGGGGTAGCAAGGTCTTGAGCTCGCGCGACGGGAACTGTAGCAAGGTTCGGAATGTTCTACATAAGTCTCGATGGAAGTGCGAGTTTTCAGAACGTAACGATGTGCTCACTGCTCTGCATCAAGCGCGCAGCTTGACCAATGAATTTGCGGTCCATGGATTTGGCCGCGACGAGGAACGAGATCCGTCGGCCGGCTTCCCTCCTCACTTCCGACATCAACAACAACGGGTCCAAGAACTGCCAACCATAATCGAATCACCAAAAATATCAGCTTCCAGGTCACCTCTTATGGCGAGCACAAGCCCCCTAAGTCCTCCCTGGCCGACTCGCAACTGACCTGATTATGATGCGGCCCCACAACGAAAATGACGGCCCCTTCCCCATCCTTAGGCACCTTCCAGGCGCCCCTGGACCGAATCTCCCTGAAAAAGATGTTGATCAACGTCTTCCAAAACAGGACCATCAGATCATAAAACATGGACGAGGCCAAGGCGCCCCGACGATGGAGGACCATGGCGATGCGCGAGAGGAGGAACGAGGCGAAGCGACGCAGAGGTGGGGGGACCAATAAGCGCAGTAGCCGACGGAACGAGGACGGGACGACGACGACCAGCGCTTTGAGCACTTGGCGCAGGTCCTGGTGGGTGTGCGTCAACGAGGCTCGTTTCTTGTTGGGTGAGGTAGGGGGTGGAGGAGAAGAAGAAGAGGAGCGACGTGGGGAGGTCGAGGTCGACGCGGAGGTGGAGGTGGAGGTGTTCGGGTGCGGCGCCGGCGAGGTTGAGGCAACGGGATGGTTCGTCTTGGACGGCGATAAGAGGGACGAGGAGCCTCTTCGGGCCGATCGACTTGTGCGTTCAGGGCTGGTCGAAGGGTGCGAAGTCGAAGTCGGTAACTGTCTCGAAGCCGGTACAAAGGACACACTGTCGTCAAAAGTGAGGTGTTTGAGCGTGCGGGTCGTCGAGGGCGAAGACGAGGACGAGGCCGAGGTCGGAGTCGGAGTCGTCGTAGTCGTCGTAGTCGTCGTGGTCGTCGAAGGCGCCGCCGCGACTGCGGTTGCTGTGACGGCGGTCGCCTCAGGCTCAGCGTCCGCGTGGGCTTGTGGTGGCGCCGCGGCCAACTCTGGCGCGCTCGAACTCATTGTCGACGTCGTTGTCGGCTCCACGTCAGCAGCACTCGGCTCATCCTCCACCACCAAGACCTGTTCCTGCTCCTTCTGCTGCTCCTGCTCGCAATCCAGTGGCACCGTCACCCCACTCGGCACTTTATACCCCCTCATCGCATTCCCCTCGACCTGCGACGCCGCGCTGTTCGTCGCTTCCAACGTAGGCCCGGTATCGACCACGGCCGAGTTGCCGATCGAGGGCCCAAGCGTAGGCGTCTGCATTGTGCTGTCGTCGCCCCCAACGCGTTCGGCGTCTTCCCGCTGCGCTGCTGCTGCTGCTGCTGCTGGTGGTGGTTGTGGCTTCTTGGGTGCTGTTGCTGGTGCTGTTGGTGTTGGTTCAGGCTTAGCCCGCGTCCCCTTTCCCTTCGATTTAGCCATCGAAGCGTCGGAGCGAGATGTGTCGAATGTGATCGAATCGAGTCTTTTGGAGTAAGAAGAGATCGAAATGACAAGCGCGGGTGGGCGCGACGACGCGACTTGAATTGCACTCCGGGGTTTCGATTTTGCTTATCCATCAGAATCTCCCGACTAGGGATATCCCTCTTGAACGCGACTATTTGGTTTCATACCTCCCCTAATTCGATTTTACGAGCCTCTGCTTAATATATTCTCCACATTTCGCTAGAGAAAAGAAGCCACGTCAGCTCGGACGACTCGGCTGGTTTTCGGATTGCGCGTTTCCCGAGCTCGTCCTAGTTCACGCTCAAAGCTCTCGAGCGTGATAAACGTGCTTTCGCCTTACTTCGAGGCCGAGCGAGGCTCAACACTTGTTCGGGTGGGACTGCGCAGGATCGAAAGCTTGAAATGCTTCTTCGATTGAGTGGTAATATAGTCAATGTCGTTTCATTCCTCAAATACGCAACCCTCATCTTCAATCACCTCCCTATACTGTCTTTCGGCCTCCTCGCACCGCTCCTCTCAGATCCCTCCTTCTACCGAATCCTCTTCCCCTCCATCAAACTCTCCCGTGCCCCCATTCAGAAATGTACCAAAACAAACATCGAAACCCCCTGCAAGGCCGCGACAACAAAAAGGAACTAAATCCTCCTCGACCTCTGACCATACGAATTGCCCGTCGAGGTGCCCATCCCCATTGAATGGTTCAACGACGAAGTGGACTGGTCGACGAAATCCATGGGCGTGGTCATGTTTCAGACCGGCAAGTACGTCGCGCAATTGGACACTATCGTCGATCTGCTCTCGGTTTCTGGCGATCGGTGGCCCAGCTTGGTAGAACTCGCAAAGAGGAATGTTGGGGTGGAAGCCCACCTCCCCCGCGGGGAAGAGAGTAGGTATCGGAGAGGCATAGCAGACGGATGGAGCGAGCTAACGATTTGGTACTTGGACCGGACATCGATCACTGTGCACTTGCAGAATCAGGTCTTGCGGTCCACGATCTCCCGTGTTGGTGTCGGGATCGCAGAAAGCCTCGTCATTTCCGTGCTCGACGTAGGAAGGTTGCGGATGCGTCGGTCTCGGCCTGATGGTAGACAGAGGCGCAGGACCCACTCTTAGGCCGTAACCCAACCTGCGCGAGCTTTGGCCGATGCAAACTCCCTCACAAAGCGGTTTCCGGTACGCAACATGGACTCGAGCTTGGTCAAAGTAGATCTTTGCGCCGTCGGGTCCAAGTCGAGTGTCGGTGGCCTCGGCCGGGTCGATGAGCCATGTTTGGGCCAAGGCTGGGCGTTGATCGACGGCAGCGATCAGGGCGCCGATTCGATGGTAAAGGCGACCAAACACGCGGATACGCGGGCTCCTAGAGGACGTGGTCGAGCCTGGTCAAAGTGGGCAGCGAGCGAAGTAAACGACATCGCGTTGTTGTACGACCGAGCAATTTCACGTGATGTATTAGCTTCTGTGTGCATGGGAAGATCATCGCACAGTTCAGAATGTAGGTCTACTGCAGACGAACGTTGTTGGACGGAGCAACTGACCGCTATCGGAGCCTTCAAGTAGCCGTCGATACTCGGGATTGGGCTGGGGAGGGGGAGGCAGCTGCACCTTGTCCTGCGAGCAGCACGTGCTGAAGTGTCCGGTCGACTTCGTCATTTCCACTCCCAGTGCCGAGCCTTGCAGTGGGTGCACACGGCCGTCTGGGGGCCGAGGTAGTCACGGATCGAGACGGGAGGCTCGAGGGGTTTGGGCGCGATTCGAGCCCTGCGCAAGCGCCTTTGGGCAGGAGGTGGTGGTGGGGCGAGATCAGCGTCGGGTTGGCCATCGCGCTGACCACGCTGTCCATTCTGCACAGCTGCACGGCGGGCTCGTATACGTGTCACAATACCAACTTCGGTTGGGTGGTTGTTATGGCGCGCGGGGGGCTGAATTTGTTGATCGGAGCGGGACGAAGAGGAGGCTCAAGCAGCGGGGCGCCAGCAGCGGGCGCTCGAGCAGGGCCATGGTAGCCCATGGTAGCCCATGGTACTCCCATGGTACGGCGCGCGCGCGCTACCCTCGCGCCCAAGACTTGGCGAGGTTGCGATGGCCCTCCCTGGCGACCGTGGGACCGGGGCATAGTGCCGAGGATTTGTCCTTGAATGAGTGTCACTAAAACTGGGAGAATGGGAGGGAAAAAGAAAAGGTTCGAGGGAGTGGCGCGAGATTATTTACGGCCGGGGGTTTCATTTGTTGTTCAGCCCCCGCTGGTCCGCTGCCGGACGGGCAAATTTGTGGTTCAGCCCCTAATGCCTCTGATTTAGTTACTCCTGTTTCTCCCCGTTTTCGAAAAGTCGGGCGAGCCTTCTGGTTTATGGTCCGCTGCCGGACCGGCAAATTTGTTGTTCAGCCCCTAATGCCGCTGGCCCGCTGTCGGACCGGCAATGACACCGTCACACCGACACCGCCGGCGCGCCGCATCACGTGACAGACGCCTTAACTCACACTTTTTTTTTTACTATTTAGAGTAAAGTGAAATTTGTAAGGACGATGATTCGATGGTTACACGAGTTGAGACACCAAAACTTCCGCCGGGGTATTCCCGAGACCAATGTCACAGCGGCAGATGATGTCGACTGCTCGCATGGCGTACAGCCTCCCCGCCGCCGAAGTCAGGGATTGCAAACAGGTGGTATCCTCTACTTGGAAAGCCCGAGAACGTGACTCATGTCTAGTGATGACCGACCACTGACTAACGCTGACAAAAACCCTAGCCAGAGGGCAGTCGGCTCAGTGGGTTCGTAGCGGGGAAAGCACACCGTGCGCAGCACCCACCTCCACACCTCAATATCCGATAGTTGATATGATTGCGTCGCCTGAAGCACATAATCCCCGCAAAAAAGACCGGGACAAGAAGGCCCCGGGGGCGATTCCTCCTGTTTTGTTCTTCTCGCAATCCCCCACATGGTCCCCAGGAGGGGTAAGCTTACTGACCTTTTCGCGCGTTATTGGGTCTTCTCCTCCGCCCGCTTCCACCCTCATCGACGTCTATCTCGGCATCCTCCAGGCCCCACTCCAGCATGATGACTCCCAAACTTGTTCCACGATACCCCATCAGAGCACTTTATCCTTCCACGATACCCCATCAGAGCACTTTATCCTGTCGCACGACACGTTTGCACATACCTCCACATCCTACAGTCCTTGCGAAACGTCAAGGTCGTCCATGCTGACTTGCTGCAACACTCACTGAACGAAACGGGAAGGTGATCGGGTCTTACCTTTTGGTTCTGAGCATGAGCGGTCTTCCGCTCGGTGATTTCATTTTGGGCGCACTTCCATTATCCTGAGCTTGCGAGCCTTCAGTCTCATGCCTCCTCCTCCCCCAAACACTTTTTTGCGCCAATGTTTCTCTTGTCTTGCCCCCAGCTGTCGTCGCTCGAATGAAATCTTGTGTCGTTCCGTACCGCTCTCGCAGTCATGACGCAGTTCGAGGCTACTCGAGATTGCAAGTTCGATGAGAAAGGAGAAGAGAAAAAAGTACATCGCATCCATCCAATACAAAGAGGAACAAGCGAAAGAAGAAAAGGACGCGCTCCAACGGAACCTTGTTTTAGCCCGAGGTCATCAACACGCTGTTCGATCAAAGGACCAAGTCAGCAAACACGCTTATTGCTTTTTTACTTCGCGGGGACCCCGCTCAGCTTGAAGACTGACTGGTTATCATCGAACGTCGAATAGAGGTGGCCCTCTTCCTGTAGCAAGCCGAGTTGTTGGATCGCCTGGTTGTGCGGCACACCGGCGGACCTGGCGATGTGTTGGATGTTGACGCCTTCTTGCGCTTGCGGAATGGTATCCTTGATGAACTGCATGAGCTTGCGCTGGACGGGCGGGAAGTCGGCAAAAGGGTCGCCTCCGGCTCGAGCACCGTTGGCGGCCCCGTCGTAGGGGTTGTTGGCGTCGTACTGGCCACCGGCTTGGTTGTTGATGCCGGCTGCGCCATTCGCCTTCCCCGGCTATCATTGCAGATTCGAGATTGATGAGCAACAGAAGGGAAAAATGACACCACGACTGATACTCTGCACTTACTGGCCCTCGGGTGAGGAACAGACTGGCGTGGACGCATTCGACTGCGTGGTACAAAACTTCGTTCTTGTCTTTAACGAGGCGCATTCGAGTGCAGTGGATCGACCGCTTGTTGTGAAAGACCTTGATCGTGCCGAGGATACGAACGTATGTGTTGATTCTGGAGTGTAGGATCCGAGTCGGATGGGGAAGAAGGTATGTCAGCGTTCGGGCCAACGGTTCGGTTGCGCGAAAATCTTCACCGACTGACTCGAATTCGCTCGCCGCCGTTTCCACGTCGCCATCGATCCATCTTCGCACATCGATCTGACCTGAAATCAGTACGTCAAAAGTGTGAGCTGAGAATCCCACACGCCTGGTGTTCGCTCGACAAGGTTGTTGTACGCACCTGTCCCGTCCTCGACAAGGTATCCGAGATGAGTCGCTGAGCTGTTGACATTGCGAACGCAAGCGACGAATGTGATCTAAGACTTGAAGCGAAATAAGCTTCTGGCGCGTACGGCCAAGCAGTTGCTGCTAGTACCCTCCAACACCGCGCTGAGCCTCGACTTCGCTCACGTCACGGCGCCAAGCCCAGAGTCGGCATCCACCGTCGACCACTGGGCCCCGATAGCACATCTCTCAACACGACCTTGCCATGGCACCCGACTCACATCTTTTGCCTCCTTCTCGTCGATGAACAAGTCCGCGTCCGGGTGGGCCTGGGAAGCGTTGAGGATCTGGTGGATCGTCACCGGTCGCAGCGACGAAGGGCCGTTGCGCTGCACGAGCAACCCGAACAGCACCGGTATGAGTACTCGAGCATCGACGCAGTATTACGAGTTGTGTCCCACCGAAAACACACCTTTGATCCACCCTCTCCTGGACTGCTCGCGGCGCCTCCTTGCGAGCCGCGCATGAATCCACCACCGGCGCCGTAACCTGTGCAGTGGCAGCGCATACCTCGTCAATGCCAGCTGACAAAGTGAGATGACGGCGAGACATACTGTGATCCATGTTTGCTTGTGTGTGAGGGTGCGTGTGGGTGGGCGTGTGGTGAGCGAGAAGGGCGAGGAACGGTAGGACAGAGAGCGATGGGCTGCGACTAGGTTGGGACGCGACTTGACTGATTACGCGTTGACGCGCGCCAGTCGCGTGCCGATCGTTCCGAGTCGTCCGCGGCGGCGCAAATTCTGGCCGGCCCACTTTTGACATCTCGAGACCCAAGCCGAATTACCGTGGCATACCCGTGACAAGCAAAGCATACATCTCAGGCAATGGTTTTCAAAGAGGATGGGGGTACACGAAAATCGCAAACACGAGGAGGTTTGTCAAGCATCGAGTAGTACCACTATTAGCCCAGGCGCGAAGGATGTCGTTCCAGCCTACACAGATCAGTTGACAGAGAGCGGGGGAAAATTATGGGGCGCAGCCCGTCGATGAATCGCAAGCAAGGAAGAATGAACACGACGGCAAGCCCTATAGACGATAAACGAAGTCAGCCTAGTGCTTCAGATGACCCCCAAAATTCGCAGCGCTGGGCTCCTACTACGAGTCGTGCCTAGACATGCTGAGGATATAGTCGCAGTACTAGTACTAACTAGACGGCGGAGATCCTGAGAGCACGATCAAACCGAACCGAGTAGACAAACACACAAACCCGACCATGAAAGACCAAACAAGCTTGCTCGAGGAGACCAAATCGGTGTACCAATGACCAGAGTTCCCACGAGTATGCGAAGCATCCGAAGATGGGTCCGAGTTCAAGGGGCCAGAGCCCTCAAGTATCGAAGGATGCACCTCTGCTCCACGAGTGAGCGCTCCCTGCATGGAAGTGGTTGGTACGTCCTTCGGCTCGAGCGGTGGTACGATGGGGTAAAGCCTTTGCGCCTCGGCCTCGGCCCACTCCTGTTTGATAAAATTGGAGCAAATCAACAGCGCTAGAAGGAGCTAGAACCGCGGCACTGTCCCCTCCCCCATACTCCCATCGCCCATTCTCTTCTAATCCTCATCCGCTACATTCCGATTCACGAACCTCCACAACGTCCGTCCGGCTTCGACCCCAATTAATTCCTGCATCTGTCCCAGATCCAACTCGCACAAACTCTCAACCGAATCGACCCGATTCATGACGTAGCGATAATTCTTGGTCGTCACGCCGGGGAGGGAACGGAGGATCTCTTGAGGCGCGATGGAGAAGCCCGAACCTTCGATCGAGAGGGACGAGGTCGAGTCATCGGCTCCTATCAGGAGAGCTTGAGTAGGATCGGGTTCGGGGCGGTTTTCCTTGAGGTCGCGGAATATCTCGACGGTTTGGTAGGGGGAGGACGACCAGATCGTTTTGAGGCGGGGAAAGGCGATGGTCAAGAGGACGAGTTTGGAGCGCAGGTCAAAGTCGAAGGATTCGCCTTTGGGGCGCAGTTCGACGTACGTCTTGTGAGGAATGCGATCGTCGCCCTAGTTAGCTTTCGGTACTTGGGGTACGACCAGTCCTCCTCAAAGAGTCCTCACCTCGAGATTAAACGACTTCTTCTCATCGAATTCGATCAACAAAATGGGGGTCTTGTAATGCGCGCTCATGATCTCGCACTGTTGGTACAACCTCCCCGAGTTGAACGAGCCAATCAAATCCGGCAGACTCTTTCTTTCCACACAAATCTCGGGCGAGAGGACGTAGTCCCCTATTGAAATGGTCAAGGGCTCGATGTCGAAAGCTCCTTCGTGCAAGAGGGAGGGGAGGGAAGAGCGGAATTCGCGCACGTCGATGATTACTTTGGGTGGGGTCACTTCGGCGGTTCGAGAACCGCCTTTACGGGTCGAGGTGGTGCGTAGGAGGGTGAATTGGTATTCCTCGTCGTTGGGTCGGTATTCAGCTTCGTGGGGGATCGCCATCGAGCCTCGTTCCCTGATCAGACGCTCGAAAGCGTCTTTTTCCTTGCGGATACTGCTGAGATAGCGTTGTTCCTCGACCGAGTCCTTGTAGGTCAAGAAATAGACGCGCAGAGCCAAGCCTTGATGCAGAGCCCGATAGGTTTCGAGACGTCGCACGAACGCTGGGTCGGGGTCAAAGAGGACGACATATTTGGGGCGCAGTTCCTCAAGTACCTTGTCGTCGTCGTCGTCGGAATAAGGTCGGATGAGGACGAGATCCTCGTTGTCTAAGAGACCGAATGTCTCGTCGAAGCGACGAAGATCGAATTTCGAAGTGAGGGGTAGATCACCCCCTCCATCGGTGGACAGCATGAACGCCGGTGTCGTCCCTCCTTCAAGTTTAGCAAACGCCTGACTCGCATCGAGTAGCTGAGCCACTTCGTTCGCCTCCACTTCCAACGCCTCGGGATTCGCACCCGTCACCATGACCGAACTGGCTCGATCAGCGACGTTGATGGAGCCTCCTCCGCGCACGCGCCGACGTTTTTGACTGGGAACTTGACCGCGTTGCATCTCCATCTTGCGCTTCAAAGCCTGGTTGATCGGTCCCCCATACGGTGTCGGAGTTGACCCACCCCCACCACCAGTCGAAATCGATGACCCACCCGCCGAAGGTTTTTGCGGTGACCTATCCTTCTTGATCGTCTGATTCATCTTGCCCATCGCGCCTTTCCAGAAAAAGTAGGCGTTCAACTTGTTCAACAACATATCCTTGCTCCTTCCCGCATCCTCAGCTCGTGCTTCGAGGTAGTCGCCGAGCGTTTGACACGTTTCGGAGGAGTTGCACATGATGAGGATCGTATCGGAGGAATAACCGACTGTGCGAGAGGTGTGACAGCGGAGTGAGCCACGAGAGCGATCGTTTCAGACGAGTAGCCGGACCCACATGGATCGGCAGGCATCCTCTCGATATCGGTCTCAATCTCCTCCAACACTTGCGCCAACAAGTACCACTTGGGTTGTTCCTCCAACACGGGCTCGATATTCGGCGGTAACCAACTCGTATTGGGGATAGGGCGAGGTTCAGCTGGAAGAGGCACCTCGTCATCCTCCCTGGCCGGATTCGAAGGTTTCTTTGCAGGTGGTGTTGGTGCTTCTCTCGGTAAAGAAGCCTTGGTGACGTCTACCCCATTCTCGATCGCACGAAGCATCTCCTCCTCTTCCTCCGTAGGTTCGTCGAAGCCCCATTCATCCTCCCCCAAATCATCAGGGATCACCTCTCCCTTAACACTAACACTTTCCTCCCTCCTGTTCACCACCTTTGGTTTCTTGACGTAGACGCGTTTTTGGGCGACGGTGAAGATCGTATCCGCTGCGGTGGTGTATAACCACGGTGATCGGTCTTTCTTGTCGAGTGCTGTGGCGTTGCCCTTCGTGGTGAGGGAGGAAGAGGAGGCTTGGGAACTGAGGATCGTCTCGAGGAATCGGTTGAAGGAGACGCAGTCGAGGGCGAGGAGGTAGCTGTGAGAATGCTTACGATGAGCTCCTCGATGGACAGGGTGTGATCGAAGCGTGGGAAAGCACTCACGCCTGCAACTTTCTCAACATGGTCAAATCCTGCACGAGCAATTTGGTCCGGCTGCCGATTTTGTGCCATACGGGATCTAACCTCGAGCGCACTAAACCGTCGAACGAGCGAAAGAGCGCATTCTCGACCGTCAAATCTTCCACCTCGAGCTGTGAAGGCCACGGCCAAAACAACTGAATTCGCCTATCCATGGAGGTTCTGGCCTCAACGGCAACTCACATAGGTATTACTCCTCTTGATCTCCGACAGGGTCGCCTCCATGCATTCGATGATGGCCCCCTGTATATCCAACATAGTATCCGTCAAAGGCTGATACAATTCAACGACATCGGCTTTGCGCTTCTGGAGGTCCCGATCGACGTCGGCGTGGAAACGAGGGCAGATGATGACTTCGCGTAGTTTGAGTTGTTGGAGAACGGTTTGAAGAGGGGAGAGGCCAAAGGTGAATTGTTCGGGTTGGTCCGAGAAGGCTTTGAGAAAGCCGATCTGGTGGGCGAGAGAGAGAGAGGGGTGGGGGTGGGGGTCAGGCACCCGATCCTGTGTCTGGAATTACGCTGGGGACTGACCCGATTATGTCGCCGGTATATCCTAACAATAAAAGCCTCGAGGGACGTTGGTGTGACACTGGGTTAGGCGCAGCCGATCTCAACGGTCAGATCTCCGCGTCCAAGAGCGAACGACGGCAAAGAAAACCTGCACCCGTACGTTTCGGCATGGAGCACGATGATTCCCGTGATGAGGGCGACAGGGATCTTGTTGTTGAGCATGTCGACGACCAAAATACGGGACGTGACGGAGAATAGGCCTCCTTGCTTGTACATCTTTTCCCTGTGGGCGCAGGGTGATGTGATCAACCTGGGTCAGGACTGGACTTGGGGGTCACGTCAAAAACGGGCACAGGGTGAGCCGACCTCGTCTCTGCGGCGACTTCGAACCCGACCGATTTGAGGTGGATGCCCGTCTCTTGAGCTAGACCTCGTTCTTCATCCGGCGTGGCATTGACGACGAGGAGGAGATGGGTCGAGGTGTCGTAGATGCGTAGCTGGCCAGGGGTGGGATGACCGAGGCAGCAGAGGTCAGGCGACGTGGCAGCGGTCAGGAAGGATCGCCGGTGATACTAAACTTGCCATTGTAGCGACAATAGTCCTCATCCCCAGCCCTCTCGCAATCAACAACAGTGCATCCCCTCTCTCGGTACTGGTCGTCGCAGCAGCTGGTTCCGATCCCGTGCGCGGTAACATCCGCTGCAGCAAGGAGCGCTGGAAGGGGAGCAGAGGGAGCGCATCCTCTTCTGTGGGGAGAGCGGTCGATGGGTTGGGCGCTACTCGGGGTGGCATTTTGGAGTGCAGCGGGGCTGAGGCTGATCCGCCTCGGAGAGGTCAGGGGCTAGTCGGATCACGAAGCGCACCGAGCCGACGATCGGGAGCTTGGAGCGAGGCGGGCCCAGCGAGACGCGCGATCGATGACGCGCGCGGCTCTGTCGAACAATTGCGCTTTACCACGTCAAATAGCCGATTCTAGCTAACAATTCTCGCGTGGCTTGTATCGACTTTTCCGAAGAGTTCTAGGTATTAATATAATTATGCTGTTAATGAAGTCTATCAAATAAATAAATAAATCGTCGTCACCGCGCAAGGTGGTCCGCCTAGTCTTCCTCGTCCGCTTCCGCAATTGCGCTTTACCACGCCAAATAGCCGATTTTAACTCACAATTCTCGCGTGGCTTATCGTCGTCACCGCGCAAAGTGGTCCGCCTCGTCGTCGTCGTCCGCTCCCGCAATTGCGCTTTACCACGCCAAATAGCCGCTTCTAATTCACAGTTCTCGCGTGGCTTATCGTCGTCACCCGCAAGGAGATCCGCCTCCTCGTCTTCCGCTTCCGCTCTTGGCGCACTTGACCTCCCAACACTCATAACCCCCCACTCGCCGCATTTCAAACCAAGGTACGTTCCGCCAACCTGAGCCGGCCATCGACCCCAAAGGACGCGCAGCTCCACGCACGGCATAGCGAGATGGAGCGCCCGCCGCGCCTCGGAGGAACAGCCTCCTGCTCGGGAGCTGGTGCTGTACGACTCCAACCCATGACAACCGTGTCGGCGCACTCGACCACCTACACCGTCACCGATCTCGCCGCATCCCACGAAGTGCCATCAATCCGGGCCAGAGAACCGCACTGACCCTGAGCTCATGCTCCACCTCCCCGCTGCCCTCCACACACTCCGCTGCACTCCCACTAGATGCCAGGCCTTACCGACGATGAAGTCGTTTCCGAGTTGCGCAAGATGGTCCGTCCGCCTGCACCGTCCAGGCTCTAGTGCTAGTCTTCCCTCGTTCGTTTCAGGCGCTGACCCTCGTCACTCTACCGACTATCCCAGACCGCTTTCATCAAACAAGAAGCGCTCGAGAAGGCACGAGAGATCAAAGTCAAAGCCGACGAGGAATTCTCCATCGAAAAGGTACGCCTCTCAAACAGCGGGCCGCATCGCCGGAAGGGACGCGGTCACGGTACTGACCGGATGGGGCCGCTGTCACGTCTGTCCACGCGCAGGCCAAGATCGTGCGACAGGAATCGATCAATATCGATGCGACGTTGGAGAGGAAGAAGAAGCAGATCGAAATCGAAAAGAAGATGTGCGTGCTCCTTGCCCTCCTTCCTGCTTCTCCTCTTACCCCTAAAGCTGATCCCATCCCTGCATTGTGGCCCCACAGCGCCATCTCGAACCAAAACAACAAATCGCGCCTGCAACTTTTGGAGAAGCGCGAGGAGTTGTTGGAGAAGGTTTTTGATGACGCGAGGGATAGGATTGGGCAAGCGACCAAGGACGAGAAGAAGTATGCCGAATTGTTAAAGGGCTTGGTCTTGCAGGTACGCTTCCAGGCGCTGCGATCAGACTGACGTTCGAAACTACAAGACTGATCTCGTCGGGTCGTGCGTACAGGCCATGTTCACCATCATGGAGAAGGACGTCAAGGTTTCGGGACGACAGAGGGATGTCAAGTTGTTGGAGAACGCGGCCAAGGAGGCCGTCGAGGAGTTTGAGAAGCAGACGGGGTGGGCACCCAAGTTCGCCATTGAGGCGGATTTGAATGACAAGTCGTGAGTTGGAAGTCCAGGACGCAATGGTTGGAAGGAAAGAGAGGTGACTGATTCAGGTCGGGCGTGTTTAGTGCCGGCGGTGTGATCATCAAGGCATACGGCTCGAGGATCACGGTCAACAACACCCTCGATGAGCGATTGAGGCTCTTGGAGGAGAAGGTGCGTGACAGCGCTTCGGCGATCCCATCAACTCTGGCTTAGAGCAGTAGACTGATGCACCACAGCCTTGTTCGCACAGATGTTGCCCGAGTTGAGGGAGTCGTTGTTCGGCAAGAACGAGAACCGACGAGTGAGTACACCTTTCGACGTTTATAGCCACTAGACGGGTACTGACAGGTTGATTTGGTTCACCACAGTTCTATTCGTAACTCCCGTACATGCCATCGTATAGACAAACCCACCGCAACACGGAGCCGATCCAACTCCGTGTCAACCTCGTCGCATCCTTCTTCGGACCGACCCCACCTTGTTCTTCTTTCTTCCAGCACGGCGCCGACGGCTGCGCCTCTCCTCTTTCAACCCCTGCTGTGCTAGCGCCTTCTTTTCTTTACTTCCTTTTCGATGCTTCTTGAAATTACCATATGTGCAACATGTGCCCTATCTTCCAACACGGGTCCAGCTAGTCTGGTCCTACAGCATGTGACGATATGAGGAGAGTGATTTGAGCGGTCTGTCACGAAGGGAAGGCAGGGAGGGGGCGCAACAGGGAGATCTAGATCCATGTGAACAGGATGGATAACACCACCCTTATGGCTAGGTCCCAAGAGGATATGCTGCAAACGCGCCCGTTTACTGGAGCCCAAGAAACAACCCCAGGAAGAGGTAGGGAACATCTCCAGTCGCCACTATAAAGGATCATGAAATGAAAACAGAACTAGAATTAGAGAACCTAAAGGTGGTGTCTGGAACCGTGAAAAATACATATACACGGTGATCAAATTTCCGGTTAGACCACGTTTGCAAAATAGCGTATTAGGAAGACGAATAATAATACTGAGCAGCGTGACGCGTCTAAATAAAAAAAAAGAAAACCGAGACGGCACGTGATCGCGTGATCTGAGCCAGTCGTGCGACGTGAGACATGCGGCGTGGTCGGGGAAAGTTTAACGGAAGTTGCTCAAAGACGTGAATAAGGCCAGGTCCAGTAAGCTAGAACCCTTTCCTCGAGACGGGCTAGGCTTTCCGAAATGTGCTGCAGTCAAGTCTCAGATGCGTTCGATTTGTGTGGACGCTCCTTACGAAGGCCCCGCTTTAGCATTTCAGCGGTACCACTGCCGTCGGCGCACCGCACCGGCTATCGTCCTGTCGCATTTGCCGGAGGCTTTATCAGCTCGATCGTACGCCCAACAGCTTCCACCTCTGTTCGATTCCGGGTTTCGGCTTGACGACGGAGAGGGCGGTTGCTTCTTTCTTGGATGCACCGCACGCTGTTTTCGACGTCCCCCTACACCCGTTGTCGTCGACTTCAAGCTCTGCTCAGTTCATCCCCTCGCCCTGCGCTCACGCCAAGATCGACAACCAGGACGATGTCGAAACCGCACCAAAGGCT
Organism: Microbotryum violaceum; assembly: GCA_022506055.1. NCBI lineage: Eukaryota > Fungi > Basidiomycota > Microbotryomycetes > Microbotryales > Microbotryaceae > Microbotryum > Microbotryum violaceum. The sequence goes on from JAKMXP010000001.1 coordinate 3,287,258, forward strand.
CAACCACCTCCTCTCGTCCACGGGAAGTGGCTCACCTTCCCCAGCCGAGAAGCGCGGAGAACTGCTCGGAACTCTCAAGATCGGTGATCTCAGTGTGCCTGTCTACGAGGCGGCGGATAAGCACCGATGTGTTCGTCAGGACGGGGGCAACGTGCTGAACTTCGAAGCGAGTGGGGAAGGCGCTGGCACGCTGGGCGATGATCGCTTGGGAGAGGATTTGGTGTGGATGTGCAAAAAGTACTTATTGGGTACGTTCAAGAGGGATCCATGAGGTAGAGGGCGTTCAGCACCGGACGGTAGATTGACTGACCCCCTTCGTCCACGTCGAACAGGCCAGGACATGTTCCTCTACTCCCCACCGGGTCCTTACGCACGTCGATTGGCCCTCACTTTCGCTCATCTCCTCAACCGACCTTTCGAGATCGTATCCTTGCATCGCGATGTCGGAGAATCCGAGTTGAAGCAGGGGAGGGAGATCAGGGGCAAGGGACAGCTGGTCTACACGGACTCGTCGGCGGTCAGGGCGGCCAAGTTGGGCAGCTTGCTAATCTTGGATGGGATCGAGAGGGTTAGTACAGATAAACGGACTTTTAAGAGCTCAGATGCGATAGAGCTAATCTGGGGCATTCTGAAACAGTGCGAACGAGGTGTCCTGCCGACGCTCAACAATTTGCTCGAGAACCGAGAAATTGTCAGTTTGCATCGGTCGGAGGCTTGGATGCTCTTTTATGCCGTATACTGATCCCGCTTGGCGTGTTTGAACAATGTAGAACCTCGAAGATGGAACGCACATCGTCTCGGCCGATCGCTACGACCTCATGGTCAAGAATGGCGAAGACACGGCCTTGTTCATCCCCGCCCATCGCGACTTCAGAGTCATCGCAATCGGAGCCCCTGTTCGTGAGTCATGCAACTTCGACTCGTGCATACTGGAAGAGTTTAAGAACAGAAAGCTAATCGATATTCTCCGCTCCCTCAGCTCCGTTCCCGGGATACCCACTCGACCCACCTTTCCGTTCGCGCTTCCAAGCGCGCTACCTCGACCCTTTGGCGACCTGCAAAACGCTCGCCGCGCCTCAACTCCCGCTCCACGAACCTTCGCGCTCGTTCGTCTCCAAGTCCTCGGATGCGATCACGACCTTGCAAATCACCAAAGAAATGCGAGCCAAGATGGCCTCGGGCGTGATCGACTCGAACGACTTGCCTTCCTTCCCTCAGACGGCACTGTGGAAGCTCGCACGCTTGCTCGATAGGTTCCCTCCTCCCGTTGACGCGGCCTTGACGTCCCCGGCGCAAGTCGCGAGCGTGTTGATGGCGGCTCATCCTGCGCTGGCATTTGTCACCAAGGCGCATTGGAGATCGGTCGAAGAGGCTTTCGTCGCCGCTGGGTTGGGCGAATGGGTCGCTGGTTTGGACGAGGTCGATCCTGCTTCGGCCGGGATGGAAAAGGGCGGCTTCTGGGGATGGGAGTTGGACAAGATCGAAAGGGTCTCGCGAAGCTCGGCCAAAGTCAGTTTCGTCAGGGGTGGTGGCGTTGAAAAGATCGTGATCGAGGATGTCGCGATCGGTCCGCGGTCTTTGACGAACTTGAAGGAGGTCCTCCAAGGGACACAAGATGGTCGCGTCATCGTCACTCCGAGGTTCGTGCACCTCTTGACGACGTTGGTCCAGCTCCACGCGCTGGGATCCTTCGACCTTGCCGTCACGCCTCCTTCCTCGTCGCTGCAATCCTCGTCATCATCGACTAACCTCCTCATCGATACCTTTGCCGGATTGTTGGGTTACGAATTGGAGACGCTGCATCTCTACAAGGAGCTATCCGGTCGAGAGATTTGGATGCGTCGAGTTGTCAGTCGGGGAGCATCCGAGGCATCGGGATCGACAGAATCAGGCGTGGCGGGGACGACGACGTGGGAACCAAGCTTGTTGACCCAGGGTGCGTGGGAGGGCAAGTTGGTCCATCTTGAAGGCATCGATACGATCGGATCGACGGTCGGAAGTCTCGGCAGGCTGTTGATGGATCGCGAGGCCGAACTTTGGGAAGGTCAGAGGATGCTCGGACCCAAAGCCGAGGGAGAGGAAGGGACCGACAAGGATGGAGCCATTATCTCGAGAATTCATCCGTCGTTTAGGATCATCGCGACATCGTCAAAATCGTCACCGCCGAAGGAATGGCTGACCGAGGAACTGTCGGCCAACTTTATCGCCTTGCCTTCGATCGCGATGTCTTTGGAAGAAGAGAAAGCTATTCTTCTCGCGACGGGGTGCCCGCCGGCTATCGTCGATCGATTGGAAGTCTTTGCTCGCGCTTATCGACGCGCCAATGCCGCTTCAGGAAGCAAGAGTCGTCGATTGGGCACGGCCAGCTTGGTCCGTATCGCGACGAGGTTGAGCAAATTCCCCGGCGAGGGTTTGTTCGGTCTGTTGAATCGGACGTTGTTGAGCGAGTTCTTACCGAACACCGCCAAGCAGGAGCTGTGGGCCTTGTTCAAGGATATGGCGATCGCTCCGGATGAGGAATGGGTGAGTGGTCGATTCATTGCTGTCGAGTCAATCTTGAGCCATGGCTGATTCAAAGTTCGATTTCGCAGTGGAACCCACCTCCCGAAGTCAAAGCCGGCACCCTTGTCTTCCCCGCCGCCAGCGATCCTGCCGGCGAAGCCAAGGCTTACGAAGTGCGCCTCTTCGACCTCAAGACCCACGACGCCCTCGGCTCGTCCTACATCCCTTACATGAACAACTTTCTCGACAACTCGCAACAGACGGCCCTCATGCGGGATATTGCCGTCGATCTTGAGTTGCTCGGCGAGCACGTCCTCTTGCTTGGAAACCAAGGTGTGGGAAAGAACAAGATCGTCGATCGCGTGCTGCAGTTGCTCGATCGACCTCGCGAGTTCGTACAACTTCATCGTGATACGACGACGCAATCTCTCCAGTTCAAGACGTCATTGGAAGGTGGTGTCATTCGATACGTCGATTCACCCCTTCTCCGAGCCGTGGCATTGGGTCGAGTGATCGTCATCGATGAAGTCGACAAGGCCGCTGCACCCGTCGTCGCTTCGTTGACATCGTTGGCCGCGAGGGGCGAGATGACTCTTGCCGATGGGAGGAAGATCAGACCTGCTGGATCAGTTAGATCGGACAAGGATATAATCGTTCATCCCAATTTCAGGATCGTGCTATTGGCAAACCGACCGGGTACTCCGTTCTTGGGTAATCGTGAGTTGCGAGGTAGCGCAGCTCTATTCACACTGACTACCGCTCGAGCATGTCCTTCACAGCATTCCTTCGTGTGCTCGGAGACACATTCAGTACCTACGCGGTCACGAACCCCGATATCGACTCTGAGCAACGCGTCTTGGCGCAGCTCGCCCCGGAACTCGACGAGGAGCTCCTGAGGTCGCTCGTACAAGCTTTCGGTGATCTGCGCAAGGCCTTCGATGTGAGTCAAATCTAGGAGGGGAAGGGAGGAATAATACACCAGTGGCTAAATTGAATATCTTGTCACCGTTTCCAATGCAGAGCGGTGCCTTATCGTACCCCTTTTCCCTGCGCGAACTCCTCGCCATCGTCCGTCACCTCAAGCGCTACCCGGACGACACGCTCGAAGAAGTGCTCCGTAATGTTTTTGATTTCGATACGCATCGACCCGAAACGATTGACAAGCTTCACTCGGTTCTAAGCGTCACGAGGGTCGGATTGGACGCCGTTCGTGGACCGACCGGGCTCAATGGTGAGAAGATCAAGAAGACCAAGGTTATTGAATTCCAACCCAAAGGTGCGACGGACCTTTCTGAACCCAAGTTTGGGAAGGGGCCTGATGGAAAATTGCATGTGAGCCGGCGTATGCGATTGTGCTTCTCATAGTTGGCGATATACTGAGGTGGTCCTCGACTTTGAACGCGAAGGTTGGTGGCAACAAGTGGGCTGGCGGCACAGGAGGTCGATCGACGGCTGGATTGGGTGGTCGAGTGAGTAACCCGTTCATGGACGAGAGGAAAGTTCCTAATGCTGAACCCGGCTCAATTTTTGCGAATGTAGGGTGGGGCGCAGCGACTTGCAGTCAAGGGCCAGGACATCCACCAAATCCCCGACTCGCTCAAAGCCGACGTCCCCGACCACATCAAGCAGCAAGCGCGTGACATGGCTCGCAAGGAACTCGCAGAACGTCTTGCCGACATCGATCTTACCTCGTCGCAGGCGTCGCAGTACTCGGGCTACCACGACGCCGTCCAGAGTCACGTGCAGCAGCTCGTCTCCTTCCTCGACAACCTCGAAGCGAACGAAGAGGAGCGTGTGTGGCTCAAGCGACAAACCGATGGCGAGCTGGACGAGTCGCGCCTGAGTGAAGCGTTGACGCAAGAGTCGACGGTGTACAAGCGTCGAGGCATGGAAAAGCCCGAGTTGGGACGTCCACAGCTCAAACCGAAACGTATCCGTTTCGTCTTCGACTGCAGTGCGTCGATGTACCGCAATCAGTACACGGGCGGCTTGACGCGATCGCTCGAGACGGCGGTGATGGTCATGGAGGCGTTTGCGCGCATCTCGCGCAAGGAAAAGTACCGTATCGACTTGATCGGCCATAGTGGTGAGGAGGTGTCGATCCCTCTTGTGCCCATCGATACTTTCCCCGCCCATGCGGGTGAGCGCTACAAGGTTATTCAGAAGATGGCTTTGATTCCTCAATTGTGAGTTCAGTGAAGTTCTACCTCGATCTTGTGAAGAACTTGCGCCGATACGACTTGCCATCAACCTTTTTCTCGCAGCTGCTGGGCGGGCGACAACACGGTGCCGTGCATCGAAGAAAGCGTGCAAGCCGTTGCGGAATCCGACTCGGACGACTACTTTTGCATCGTCATCACCGACGCCAACCTCCCTCGTTACGGTATTACTCCTGAGGACCTGAAGCGTGCGATGACGTCCAACTCTAAGGTCAAGGTCTCGTTGGTTGCGATCGGCGAAGGTGCCGAGAGCGAGTGGTTGCCCAAGGTCTTGCCGGGGAGGTGCCATGCGGTCAAGGAGACGGCTGATATTGCGACGACGTTAAGGTCCATCTTGGGGTCGATGTTGACGGGCGAGTTGTAGAAGTTGTGATAGTGGGACGCTTAGTCTGAAAGAAATTGTATCTTGGTGTTGAGCCATTTGTAACTGGTGAATATGAGATCATCGAGTGCGCTCAGTCGCGTTTTGCTCTTTGCTACTAGTAGCTGAGCGGAGAACGAATTGCCATGCGAGGAGCAAAAGTGACATTACCTCAAGATCGATTCTTATCAAATCATGTGATGCTGAATACACATATTCCCACGCGGCTGTTGTACTTTTTTCGGCTGCGCTGCCTTGGACAATTGAGTTCCAGATTACGTCCGGGGAAGAGAGTATTGTTGCTAGGGGGTGATCCGCTATGTATCTCGCTTATATAAATCTGAACGACACTTCAGTCAGTCTTCAATGCGAGAGCGAATAAGGAATATGAATTGACAACATACCTGAACGACACTTCAGTCAGTCTTCAATGCGAGAGCGAATGAAGAGAGAAAGAGACGAAGTGTCGCCCAAGTGCTAAACAATCTGCTAGAAATGCCCCGCCTCCCCAATTAAATAGCGGGCCCAATTAACTGCAGCCAGGGTAAGATGGCGATCCCAGTCGAGTAGAAACATCCTGCCATTCTTCCATTTAGTCATATCTTCAGAGTCAAGAACAAGCCAACCCTCCAAATCCAATACCGTCCTTCCTTCGTCTTCGAACTCGGATCCTAATGTAGAGACTTGTCGTTGACACTCCCCCTGGTTCCGATGTTCGAAAGCTGAACCATTCCCATCGATTGATGATGACGCTCGAACTTGATACGACCGAGACCTTTGGTGAGTGTGTCGGCGACCATCGAGTCCGTGTCGCAGTAGACGAGCTTGACCTCACCGAAGCCAACTCGCTCGCGAACGAAAGGATGAACAACATCGAAATGCTTGGTACGCGCATGATGCGCAGGGTTGTTGGCAATGTTGATTGTAGCCTGGTTGTCCTCATGGATGATCGTTGCCGATTGCTGAGAGACGTAGAGATTGGTGGCAACTTGTCGAAGCCAGACCGCCTCCTTGGTAGCCATAGATGCGGCAAGAATCTCGGACTCGGTAGTAGAGGTGGCGACGAGCGACTGTTGTTTGGACTGCCAAGAGATTGCAGCCCCTCCGAACAAGGTGACGAAGGCCCCAACTGATCGACGATTCACAAAGTCGCTTGCCCAGCTGGCGTCGGAGTAGATTACGAGATCGGTAGAGCCATTGAGTTGGTACACAATCCGAAGTCGATGGTTCCAGCGAGGTAGCGAAAGATGCGTTTGACGGCAAGCAAGTCGTTCTCGGTGGGAGAAGCAAGACGTTGGGCGACGGCGCGAACTGCGGCAGCGATGTCGGGACGAGTCATCTGAGCGGCGTATTGAAGAGCGCCGACCATGGACTGGTACATGTGAAGATCATCGAGCGTGGCAGAAGTGTCAACCGCGCGATCCTCCTTGTCGAGCATGGGGGTTGCCTTGGTCTTGACCAAATCGAATCCAAAGCGTTTGAGGATGTCTTTGATGTAACGAGATTGGTGTAGAAGACAGTATTGTTCTTTGCGAAGGACTTCGAGAGAAAGAAAGAGGGACACTGCACCTTGTCGTTTCAACTGGAACACAGCTTGAAGTTGCCCAATCTCGGTCTCGATCAATTCTTGAGAGGTAGCGGCGACCAAGCCGTCGTCGACGTAAAAAGGGACGATGATGTAACCTCGATTGTCGGTCTTGGAGTAGAGGCAGGCGTCCGAGTCGCACTTGGACCAGTTCTTCTCGACCATGAGACGATCGAGAGCGGCGTTCCATTCGCGAGGTGCTTGCTTGGTGCCATACATGGATGCAACGAGCTTCAAACACTGACCAGGTTGCAGAACTCCAGACCATCCCTTGGGCGCCTTCATGTAGACATCATCGGTCATCTTGCCGTTGAGGAATGCGGTGTCAAAGTCGAACTGTTCAAGCTTGAGTCCGCGAGCTGTGGCAAGAGCAATGATGAAACGAATGGTACTCATGCGAGCAACAGGAGCGAACGTCTCGTTGAAATCGATACCCGGGCGTTGAGCAAAGCCTTGAGCGACGAGACGAGCCTTGTAGCGAACGATTCGACCAGCTGCGTCCTTCTTGAGAGTAAAGACCCACTTGGAACCGAGAGCACGGGCGCCACGAGGAAGCACGACGACCTCGAACACTTGATGAGCATCGAGAGAGGCAAGCTCCGAGTTGATGGCACCGATCCAATGCTCCGCCTCGGGCGAGGAAATCGCTTCTTCAAACGATGTTGGAGCGACTGACCCTTGGGTTTTTATCGCCAAACAGAGAGACTCCTCCCCCCAGATTTCGTCGACCGCTGGTTCGTTGTCTGGAACTTCGAAAACGCCGTAGCAGATGATGTCGCAGGTTGAGGCAGGACCGATGAAACGCGCGGCACGAGGACGAAGACGAGAGTTGAGAATGTTCTCAGGGACGATCTCCTCGAAACGACCAGGGTTGCGGCCGACCTGGACACGACGGTAGCCCTCAGGAGTGCCAGGGCGCGATGGTTGCTCTTCCACCTCAGGGACCTCTGCCAGAGTGTGGGGAACTGGAGGCAAGGGAATGAACTCATCTATGTCCTCGTCCGAATCGTTGGCAAGTTCGAGCTTGTCGAGTTCTTTGCGACCAAACGAGCAGTGACGAGTGACGGTGGTGGTCTCGGTATCCTCGAACCAAACGATGTAGTTGTAGTCCGAGTAGCCCACGAGTATACCTTGCTTGACCTTGTCATCGAGTTTCTTGCGAAGAGTTTTGTCGATGTGAACGAAGGCGACGGCACCGAACGGTTTGAGATGGCCAATTCGGGGTTTCTTGCCGTGAATGATCTCGAAAGGTGTTTTTCCTCCGAGTCGAGTAACACCCGTGCGGTTGTGGATGTAGGTGGCCGTTGTCATAGCGAGCGACCAGAACGAGTGAGGCAGCTTCGAGTCATGGAGCATGGCCTTGACGGTATTCATGAGAGATCCGTTCAAGCGCTCGACCTGTCCGTTGTTTTCCGGGGTGTACGGTGCTGTGCGTTCGTGCGTGATTCCGTGACTCTTGAAGTAGTCGATGAAGGCCTTGGAAGTAAACTCGCCTCCATTATCGGAACGAACGAAACGGATGGAATTGCCGGTCATCTTCTCCGCACTGAGTCTGAAGGTGTCGAACGTCTTCAGAACCTCGATCGAGGTCTTGGACGAAAGTGGGAAGCACCATTTGCCGCAGGAGAATTGATCGACGATCGCAAGATAGATCGTGCAACCGGCGTGATCGGGTTCCTGAACGAAACCGAGGTCGATGGAGACGCGCTCGAGAACAGCAGAGGCAGAACCATGACCCTTGAAAGATGAACGCTCGGACTTGGCATACAGACAGGTGTCGCAGTCGTGCACAGTCTTGTCACTGAGGTCGAGTTCCTCAGCTGCACCGATGCGTACCATATCGAGGATGGCGCGAACCGGAAGATGACCGAGACGACGATGCCAAGTCATAAGAGGGGCGCTGACCGTAGAGCGAGTCGCTGAAACTCCTTCGATCATCTTGACGTCAACGCCCTGCCCTGTCTGGGCGAGTGCTGACGACGACGGTGTTGTCCTTGGAGACCTTGCAAAGACCGTTGACACCAAAAGCGACCTCGAACCCTAGCGACGTGATCACTCGGACTGAGATGAGGCCAGTCGTCGCACCAGGGAGATGGTAGACGTTCTTGAGATGAATGGTTCGACCTGAGGTAGACTCGAGGATGACCGTGCCGTAACCGGGGCAGACGACGCGCTGACCCGATGCAGTCTCGACCGAGAGAGGTTGAGCGACGAAGTCGATGATCGACGAACGATCGCCAGTGTGATGATGAGCAGCACCAGAATCGATAATCCAGCGCATGACTCGAGTCGTAACGGAGTTGGCAACTTGAACCGAGAATGAGATCGGCTCAGAGACTACCGCAGCTTTGTTCGTCTTCGACTTGGGAGACCCCTTCGACTTGTCCAAACGATTGTTGGGGTTTTTGTAGCAGTCCGCAGCGACGTGTCCCTTCTTGTTGCAATGCGTGCACTTGAGGGGCTGCGAAGTGGCCAGCGCACCGGCGTTGGACTTGGTGATCACTTGGTTCGAGTTGACCGAGATGGCGGCAGTCTGTCGACGTTGCGCTTCATTCTCGATCTGACCAATGACTTGAGTGGAGGTAACGACGTCGTCGGGATTCGCGTGAGCTTGTTCGAACCACATGTTGACATTGCTCCAGGATTCGGGCAAGGAGTTGAGGATGAAGATGCAGAGGCAGTGTAGAGCGCGTTGTGACCAAGCTTCCTGAACTTGTTCTCGAGTATCGTCCACATCTCTGCCGACGTCTCAGTGTAGGCGAGCACGCCTTGAAGGGTGATGTCAATAGTATTGAGAATGTTTTCTTGGCACCATTGATCGCGTTCGTCCCATTTGTCTATGTCGTCTTGGCTTGCGAAGTCGAGGACAGGACGAACTTCGACTCCGATAACGATGTTGAACGACTTTGCCCGCTTCATGTAGACCGAAAGACGCTTGTACCATGATGGATAATCAGAGGCAATCTTGAGTCGAATGAGGGAAGACTTGTTGTTGTCCGAAGACAATGACGCCGGGAGCGTAGCAGCTAGGCTTGTAAGGCTCATAACCTATTGTTGCTAGGGGGTGATCCGCTATGTATCTCGCTTATATAAATCTGAACGACACTTCAGTCAGTCTTCAATGCGAGAGCGAATAAGGAATATGAATTGACAACATACCTGAACGACACTTCAGTCAGTCTTCAATGCGAGAGCGAATGAAGAGAGAAAGAGACGAAGTGTCGCCCAAGTGCTAAACAATCTGCTAGATAAAGCCAACCCTCCAAATCCAATACCGTCGTTCCTTCGTCTTCGAACTCGGATCCTAATGTAGAGACTTGTCGTTGACAGAGAGGAGAGGGGTCCGACCGTTTCCCAGCGCAGTTGCGGAGCCGCGGCGGCCGAGGTTGCGGCACGGCAGGCTGACGAAGAGAGCTTCACTCGTGCAACGCACCTGGTGCACTCCGCGTCCATCGCACATCAGCTATCCGGACTTGACATTTTCTTTTCTTTCGTGCCTACTCTTTGCTCTTCTGTGGACCTTGACTTGCTTCGACGTCATCCGCGTCGCGGCGCACACAACTGAACTCGAACCGCAACCGCGTCGCGGACCCAAGCGCGACCTCTTCTCGGGGTTTGGAGGCTCCCTCGTTTCCACCCCCTCTCCTCTCCTCTCGCCATCTCGGGAACGTCATCACTCACCGCCACTCGCGCGTGGTGCTGATCGACGTCGCAGCCATGACACCCCAGACGCAAGAAGGGTCCACTCGTCGAATGACTCGCAACAGCAACCCAGATGACGTACCGCGGCGAGGTCTTGTCGACGACTCGGCACCGAAGGCAACTACGGCAGCAGCGGTCGACAGGCATGCCAGAGCGCCGGTCGTGTCGATGCCCAGCGGGGGACGGGACGAGGGAGTTGGCGACGGGGACGACGGCGCTGCGAGTACGATGACGGCATCGTCAGAAAAACTATCAAACAAGCGCAAGACTACCCTCAACACGGCCACTTCCGAGAAGGCAGCACCGAAAAAGACCGCAAGAATTCAAAGTACTACTCCCAAGCAGGCTCAGGCTCAGGCTTCCGCCCAGGCTGGTCCGAGCTCGACGATGCAGTGCGCCGGTCAGAGTCTACCGCTCGCGACATCGACTACTTCTGTGGACACCCAACGAGCCACATCGCTTCAAGCAACCGATGAATCTGATGCCAACTCGCGAGTCCGAGTTTGCGACCGAAACGAGATGCCCTCGAGCGACTCGGAGCTGACCTCGAGCGACGATTCGAACGACGAGCCTTACCTGCCTTCGCGAAAGAGGGATCCGAGCCGCGCCACCTGGGCTTCCAAAAGAGGTGGCAGGCCAGCGCGCCCTATCAAGACGAATCAGAAGTCACACGTGGAACAACGAACCGGAAACAGGTCCGCAATCTCGAAATTCGACCACTCCTCGACCCGAGCACTTGGCAGTTTTCCGGCCCTGCAGAGTCTCACCAAGAATGTCGAAGCCGTACTTCACACTGCTCGAACGCGGACCTACTCCGGCAAGAAGCTGCAGTCCGAGTCACACCAACGCTTAAAGGCTTCGGTCGAAGTGCTGCCCGATCCACCTCAAAGAGCCGTACTCGCCTTGCTCTTAAAGTGAGTCTCTCCTCTGACGCTGCTGGCACGCCGGTCGAAGACTCGACTAAACGTTGCCGCAACCTCAGTCGCTACACCAGCTTTTGCGAGACTCAAAATGTCAACCTACCTGTGTTTCCGCTCTCCGTAAGCCTCTCAACTTTTCAGGATAGGTCAGAGCCCATTCTGATTCACTCGCTTGCACTTCCCGCTTTGCACGGAGCAGCCCGCAAAAGTCGCACTCTTTCTCGCACGGGCAACCGACACATCCTTCGGAGAAAGTTTGCGTCGGCGATTGCCACAACCCTTCACTTACCCTCTACCCATTGCGGGCGGCGACGATCAAAGTAGCTTGCTCGGTCTTAGCGAGGGCTCACGAGTTGATGTCGCGTTGATGCGTTGCTGGCTCCAGGCCTTCTCCTACGCACAAGGCGCAATCGCTCCTGTGTGGGCGCCGGTGCTTTCACCGTTCGACCCCTCCCTAGCGAGCATTGAACGTGACCCAGCCATCATCGACATCGTCGCAACCTTCCAAGAGCCCGAAGCAAGGACCTCGTCTTCATCTCGAGCAAAGTCGACCGCGGTGGGAAGTCGACCCTCTCGAGGCACACGACAGACGAGCCAAGCCGCCGCTGTTCTGGTCGATCTGGTGAAGCGACCCCGGAGTCAAGATCTGCAGGCCGCCGAGGCGAAGACTGCGCAGCGGTGAGCCAGTCAAAACAACAGGAGCATGCCGCAAATTTCAGCGATGTAAGCGACGTAAGAGCTGACATTGATCCAATTCGGAAACGGGTGATGTTCGATAGAGCCTCGGCGATGAAGTCACTTTCGAAAGCAATCTTGGAGCACAACGCCCGTGCCGCCAGGAGGGGCTCGATGACAGTTCGACGGCCGTGCGACGCGACCTCTCTGATACCGGGCATCGTTCCACACCCCGCATCGGGGTATCAAGCTCCTACTCTCGAGATGACCTATCGGGCTCAAAATTTTCCCACTGGAATTGGACAGTCAATGCCGTTGCCGCACGGCACTCGGACTCCCTCATCCTCGAATGCTCCTCATCCTTCGCCCTTGTCGAAAGATGGAAGCATGCCTTCACCCCACCTTCCGATCGGACCAGAAATTCTCGTCAGGAACCATGCGTACAAAACTCCTCCTACTCAAGCTGGCTCAACCAATTCTATTCCCTTGACGAAGTCGATTTCGTACGAGCCACATCTGCGCAGCGCTTCGGCCGCAGCAAGTCTGAGCGACTTTCAGCCAATGCTGATGGAGGGGGTGCAAACGGGTAGCACGCTCCATCTTTTTGACTGGCCTCAGTCGGGGCAAAATGGGATGCGCTCGATTTCGGTTGGTTCCCAATTCGGTTTCCGGCACGATGCTGCGCCTACCGCACGAGCGTTCGTCCATCAAGGTAACCCGTCACAGGCCCGCGGGCAAAAGTGGTCTCGGCCACCCCACAGCGGCATGGTTCAGAACGATCCCAATGGGTACGAGGCAGGAGCTCAAGAATTGGGTACAAATATTCTCCAACAGTTTGACGGCAAAGGCGAAACTAGCCTCGGTTCGGTTTCATTTTCGCCGTCAATGATGCCGCCACCGGCGTCGACGAGTTCGAACAATTCTGCTCGCCGAGATTTACTGGTGCAGAGTGCTCCACAGTGGTTATCGTCTTCTACAGCGACTGTTCTCCAAGAAGGGTTGTTCGTTAGCCCGATGACATCGGTGTCGCACGGCAAGGGTTCTCAGTTCGAGATGGAGAGCTCGACGCGATGGGGTGCGCTTCCCTCGGCTCCGACGTTGATCGCGCTGGCCGCCGATGTGCGGCCCGTCGGTTGGTTCATTGAAGCAGACACGATGCGCACGATCCAGATCGGTTCTCCACATGTCACTACATCTTCTCACTCAGCAGCGATAATCCCACGGGATGTGATCAACGCTCAAGGCCCAAGTAATCTGGGCAACCCCTACCTCTCGATGCCCGTTGCACGCCCTCCCCCTGTTCGGCCGAACGAATTACCCGAGCCGGTCGTGGTGGAGTCGCAGCGGATTGCAGGGCGTCCAGGTGAGATTGCCATGAGCATGCATGCAAATCACGGCCAAAAAATGGAGAGCACCTTGAATCGAATGTCTCGCCCTTCTTCGGCGGCCGGATCGGCCCCTCCTGAACAGCATCGCTCCACGTTGCATGCCGGTCTTGAGGTCGCAGCGGGGCTCGACGGAACGTTCCTGCTCGGCACCTCCGCGACGCCATCGACCTCATCTCCTCAAAACGGTCAAACAGCTCCAAATCAAACTCTGCCACATCACTCAGCAGATATGAGCCTCACACTCACCCCCACCTGCTTTCGCCGTCAAACGCGCGGCTCACCGACTCGCCGATCTATCGCGAATCACCCCTGAGCTTGAAAGAAGTCTCGCGCGCGCACTCGACCTGATCTCGATGCTTAGCCTGCTCTTGCTCGACCCATCTTTGACTCTTGCTTGTTGGCCAGTTCCTCTCCCGTTCTATTTCTAGTTCTACCTTCTCGTCGTTCCCATGCGTTGCATATCGTTCTCTTTCGGCTCGTCGCTTGTTAGTTGTCACGTGCCGCGAAGGAAATCGTCGGATCGGTAAGCCCGAAGCCGAAGCCGGCCAGACACGAAGACACTCAAAAACATTGAGCCGAAGTGTGGTCCGTACCACAAACATGAAGCAAACCAAAGCACGGAGCATAGCATGCACTTCATCCAACTCTCCAGTGTTCTCATGATATCTCGCGGTGCTCGAGCTCAAGAGCGAAATAAAGTCTGGTGTTGCAATCACGGAAAGAATATATAAATGCTTGGGGAAGGTCCGAGGGAACGGAACGTGGGTGATACGAAAGGATATAGAAAGAAGATTGGATATCGGGAAGAGTGATTCAAAAGCAAAAGTCGAGCGCGAACCAAAAGTCACACAACACAGCGAGATGATGCCGAGACGCCGAGGAGGGGATCGAGGCCCGAACCGGCCGGGCGACTGCGCAAAGGCCGAAAGAAGAGTCGAGGAGCTCAATCGACCTCCTTCGCCTTCGTCACTTTGAACCAAAACTTCGGATCTTCTGGATCGAAGCGGGTGTAAAGAAGTGCTGGGACGTGGCCGAACCCCAACGCCGGGATGGTGGTGACAGCCCCGGTCGGCATGTCGTGGAGGTGGTCCTGGCCGACGAAGCACATCTGTTGCGTTAATTTCGCTAAGAGGCCCCGCTGCAGGCCGTCGTCGGAGCCGTCCTTGCTTTCCCCAGACTGCGGATCCCGACCCTTGTTCTCTTGCTGCAAATGCGCACCGGTCTGTGTTTCCTTGGCCTCGCTCTGCGGACCATGACCTCCTGCTGCCGAGCCCGCTTGTTCGCTGGCCCCCGAAGCGGAATGCTTCGGAGTGCCGCTCCCTGTTGCGACGACGCCGTTCGAGAAGGCGGGGCCTTGCGGGGAGACTGACGTCTCGCGTTTGGCAAGGTGACCGTGAGGATGACCGCTGTTGTGGCGGTGGCGGTGGCGGCTATTGTGGCCGTGTCCACGGTGACCGCCGCGACCGCCACGACGACCACCGTGACCGCGGTGGCTAGTGCGACCGTCATGACCACTGTGACCCTTTCTCTTTTTGCGATCACGCTCGCGCTCGTAGCCGCCGTCGTGACCACCGGGATGACCGTGGTGGGACAGTTGCGATTGAGGATGATGCTGAGTATTGACATGGGCGCTTGACTTTTTGGGCGATTTTTGAGATGGGGCCGGGTCCGGGTTGGCCTTCTTGAACTTGTAGTCCTCCTTCTGGCCAGCCTTGCCTATCTGTTCTGCGAGCGAGAGGGCTTTTTGCGAGTTGCCGCAGGAGACCTGTACACGGATTCAGCCCACTGTCAGCGTGGAGTAGCAAAGGAGGCGTTCAGGGCAGCCAGGGGGACGTACAGCACTGAATAACAACTGAGGGGTGGATAAGGTTACAGCTGGCATCAAGTCAGCAGAGAAATAACCCAATCGACACCAATCGCGACTCGAACGGAGGCTGGAATCGACGAACAACGAACCTTAGCGGTTGTGTGATGGGTTTGTCCGGTGAATTCGCAAATGTAGGGGACGACTTTTTGGTCCCTACCGTTCTGGTACTGCGCCGCCCCACACTTGCCTGCACCACTGAGCGCGACGCCCATATATTCACCATATGCGTTTCCACTGCGTCCGTGGACATTGTGCCAACTGAGATTGACTGTCGCGTATTCTTTTTGGAACGCAATGCCGACCTCAGTTTGATCGGGTTTGCCGTGCCACACCGGCGCGCTGCGGCGTGTCGATCGTGGTCTCCTCAGTGATAGCTCATGAGATGAAGGCACCGTGCATGGGAAGTACGAACCGACTGAACCGCAAGTACTGTCGCGACAAGTCGATGCATGTCAGAAAAGCAAGGAAATGGGATGAGGTAATGCGGGCAATAAGAGAAAGAGGGGTCAGCGAGGTCAGCGAGGTTTGCCGTTGGAGGCGGCGGCGACGCGCCGCGTGGAAAGCGGCAGGTGTGGTGAGACCGCGCAGAAAAGTCGCATCCGTGCGGTGGGTCCACTACGATTCCCACGAAGCCTGGCATAGCCACGACAAGAATAGCAAAGGGCTACTCGCCTCGCCGTTCATGTTTTGAATGGTGTAACCTGTGTGATGAGGGCGGCCGCAATCAGCGCCAGGGGGAGTCTAAGTGACACGCTCGGTCCGCCCGTCGAACGCCTCGAGGGGAGGACAACGCGTGGACACTGCGAGTCGGACGATGAACTCACTTCCATCAAGTTTGGCACCGTTCTCCTAAGTACAATCAATTGAGACGGGGACCTGTGTTTAGTCTTCTTGTACTTGGCTCGCCTTCTCGTTGCGGAGCCGAGGCGCAGAGAACAGGAGGGGGGCGTTGTGGCGGTGCCGAGAGGCCACGGCGGGAACGTACCGTGATGACTTTACTGGCCGCAGTGTTGTCGATAATTTGCGCGAATGCGCCTGGGAGGAACGTAGTGACCAGCACCGACAGTAACAGCAGCGAGCGCATTGTGAGAAGTGTAGAAGCAGGTGGCCGGGAGAGAGAGAAGGAGAGTGGGACCACAAAACTTGGCGATGGGCTTCGCGAGACAAAACGTGACGCCGGCGCGCTGATTCAGGGCGGAAAGGAGCGAGGAAAGGTGCGCGAAACAAGGAGCGGCAGTCGTCGACGAGGCTTGCAAAAAGCGTGATAGTAGGGGTAGAGCACCTGTACTTGCTCAGACGAGGATGCGTCAGGCGAGAAGGAGAAAGACAAGGCCAGAACAGGCTCAGGTGGGAAATCGTTCTCCTCTTGATGGCGCAGTGCTAGCGCTCCAACGACAGTGAGTGGGAGTATGCGCCTGAGCTGAATCGACTCCGCGTCCTAAACAGGACTAGCAAGTACTAACAGTGGGTGTGTAGGTGTGTGCGGGCCCTGCATTGCGTGAACGTGGCGCCAATCAAGCGCGATTGCCAAGCCCCGGGAATCAAATTGTAAGACCAGCTCTCCTGTTTCAGTTGTGAGCTCGTGTTGGGGCCTCATCATGACTCTGAGCCCGAACGGCTCGGCCTCGCTCGGTTCCAAGGAGAAACCCTGTTGATGTCATTGAACATTTCACGCAAACAAACAGCTACAACATGCTATGAACCCAATGCTACACGTTTTTCGAGAGAAGGGGAATGGGAGAGTAAGGCCGAAGTCTTTGGAGTCGTGGGAGTGGGGCGGCTAGCCCGTGGTCGCCCCTTTTTCGCTGCTTCGGTCCGTTTCATTTCCGCCAAGAGGGGGCTCGAGCAACCCGGGGTTTCAGTACCCGGCCATTATGATCAGGATGACACAACGGCCCACCATTGCGACTTGTCCTTGGCGTTGAAGTCGACCATGCCCTGGCTGGTGAAACCTCCGGCGCTCTTGACGGCCTTGCTGCCGACGGCCCTCGCCCTTTGGTCGAAGAGGTGGTCGTGGGCGAGGATGCAATAGGTCGCACTGAAATTACGCTTGCCCAAGTTCAAGTCAGGGTCATCGTCGGTGTCGGTGTACTCGGTGACGTCCTCGTCGGTGAAGAGGGGCGACTCCTCGACGTCGTTTTCGTCGACGACCACGGGCTTGGTGACGGCGGCGTTCTTGGCCCTGTCCTCGAGCTCGAGCGAGCGACGACGACGCGGGACTTTCCTGGCGAAGGTGACGGCGCTCGACGAGGTGCCGCACGGGACGAGGGCCCACACCTGCTTCGCAACCGACTCGCCCGAGGTTCGGCAAGCGTACGCGACCGCGGCGATGTCCTTGCCTTGACCGTTCTGCTTGCCGTATTGAGCCGCCAAGCATTTGCCGTTCTAAACGATTTGATCACATATATGAGAGTTGATGAAATGTTACGCGTGTCAGGCTACATTCGAATTGTAACGAGGTCGAGGTGCCGGCCGTGAAATGGCTCGCGAGCCAATTTCTCCCCAGCCGAAGTGGGACGAGCGGAACTGCTGAGCTGAGTGAAACTTACGGAACTGCCGTCGGCGATGCTCACGCCTTGCCAAGAGCCCTTGGATTTACCGCTCGTGCCGGAGACGCGGGTCCATTTGAGCGAAACGGATCTCTTGGACGGTTGGGCGTAGACGTTGGCTTTGCCGGAGTCACTGGAAGGGACGGGACGGAGAACATGATCGGGCGGCGAGAGACCGGGTGAGTTTGTTGGGCGAGAACCGATGATGGCGAACCCGCGCGCGCGCGGAGATGTGTGGTTTGCATCAAAACCGTGGAAGGGAAGGGGTGGATGCTATTGATACGAACGATGTCGGGACGGTAACTTACCGAGTGAATTGTAGGTATCTGATCAAATGACGCGCAAAGCAACACCCAGAAGAGGACACAGACAAATGCAAAGCGGCGCTCGTGGTCAGCGCCAATAATGAAGATGAGACCGGGGTGCTTGCGAATTTGCAGCTAATTCACAAAGGGGGACGTCCCGATAATGGAGCGCCCCACCGCAGTTCTGCTGTTCGCGCGCGCGAGAATTCGGAAGAAACGACTCACTTTCCGGTTTGAACGTTCCTGAACGTGTAGGACCCGCTCACTTTAGCTTGTGAGGCCTAACGAGTAGTAGTGAAAAATGTGGTAGTGGGGACGGGGTGGGATCGGTGATGCAAGCGGAATAGAATGAAGGGCCGTGTGGGGTAGAGCAGCAAAGAGCGGGGGCAGAAAAAAGGGAGCCGAGAGGGAAAAAAAAAGGGGGTGTTAGTACGCTCGATCAAGATTAGGATTGGGGTAAGCGCAAATCGGCCGATTCAAACCCAGGCGTCGAGACCCGAGATGCGCAGTGTCTCAGATCAGGGCTACCAGGCACATGGCGGGTGCCTTGCGCGCGCGGGCGTGGACCCCCAAAGGAGGCTCTACGTGAGATTGGTAGACATGGTTCGTCGTCGTCGGCGGGTGAACGCGAGCTCGAGCTACGGCTAGCACGGAGATGAAACGCAAGTCGAAACTTCGGCCGAGAGGCCGAAAACCCGACACTAGCGAGAGCAGCGAGTGCGCTACGACTGAACCGGACGAAATAATGGAGGGGCGTGCGGGCCCACTTCCGAAGCCGAAGCAGACGACGGACCGGCGCCAGTGCGCGGCTTCGGAGCTTGGGAGGATAGGGGGCCCGTGCTTGAGCGTCGGCGACCGGCGCGCGCTAATACAAGGACCCCGAAGACGAGGCTAACGAAGAGCAAACGGCTCGAGAAGGAGTCGCTTCAAAACCAAAGGAAAGCACAGTAGGTAAAGCGAAACTCACGAGAACAATGGCTTGCATCTGGATGTTGTCGATGGACGATGCAGACCCCAAGGTCGCGACGAAGGTGAGAGAAAGCACGGAGAGTGAGAAAAGCATGGTGGTTGTCGAAGAAGAGGAGGGAAAACGTGATTGTCGGTGAGGAAGGGTGAATACGGAGACAGTGGACGTGGGTGAGAGAACGAAGCAAGATTAATTGTTGGTGAGGAGAGGACAGCAGCAGAGAAGAGCAAGAGGAGACGGGTGGGGAGGCAAGTAAGGGGAGGAGATTAAATCGAGGTCCTTGTGAGGAGGTGCAGGATAGTAAAGTAGGTCTCACACGAACAATCTCTGCAACGTGTGTTTTGAGGGGAAACATGGGTCTCGGGGACTTACCTGTCACCTAGCCTTCCTCCGCGCCGGACTACCGGTAATCCTCCTCAGTGCGACCGAAAAAACGAGGGTGCTCGGTGCATGCGCATGCACGCACGCCCCTCCCCCTCCGCGGACATCGGCGCGCGCAGCCTTGGGTCCGTGCGTGCGCCTCGCTCCCCCGTAATCGTTGTAGTCGAGTTCCTGTCGTCGCAACACCGAAAAAAGAAGGCCGCCGTTGCGCAAGCAAACTCCGAAAATGGGGACACCTATCGCACTTGAAAGTCGAAAACTTGTGGAGTTCAATCGTCAGTGAACACTTGGTGTCGGCTTGGGACCAGGGTCATACATGTACAACGGATTGCCCGGCCACCACCGATGTGTTTGCCATGAAGAAACGTGAGTCTTGTCTAGCGCATGATGCATTGCATCATCAAGTAATTCAGGATTCTGTATCCTTCCCATTTCAGACAGGGTGTAGGTAGAAGCTGTCAGGATCGGCAGCGACGAGTCACGGCTCGATGCACTTTATAACGGTCCTCGCGGCGAAGAGATAAGTACGTCTAGACTGGGGTTAGACTTCGGGGACGAGGTGCGAGGGACTTCTCGAGGAGGTTCAGGTTAGGACTGCGAAGCAATTGGGGCAGGACTTGGACTTTAGGGGTTCTCGAGAAGGGTAAAGAGTGTGATTGCAAAGGAGGGTGGTGTATGAGTTGTGTTGGTATGAGTATGGGTTGTTGCTTGCAGGAAACGAGAAACTATCAGAGGGCCGGCTTTCATAGTAAAAGCCATGGTATGTTATGGAAGGTTTTCTACAAGTCAGAACTTAAGATCGAACGACAGAGAACGAGGTGGAACGAGATGATCGACGAGCATCGGGCTCGGGGACTCAGCTGGGTCTGGTAGTAGCTGTCTCGAAGAGGAAGGCGAGGAGAATTGGAGTCAGTCGCGCTTAGTTTTTGACGCGGATCTCGTCGGTTGAACTATGTATGGCTCACCAAGACCGCTACACACTTCTGATCGTGGACTGCCGCGACCGGCTGCCTGGCACCGTCTCCACTGCCGTCCAGTCGACGCAGACGGGACCGCTCGATTTCCCCGGCGCCGGCCGCGCACTGCACTGCGTGACGAGCGTTGCGAACCGTCTATGTAGCTCAGCGTCTGATTTTTCTCGAAAGTCTTCTCCCAGTTTCAAGCGCTAATGGTATGTTCTGAAGTCCTTGCCAGCACATGCATGTAATGTACGGTGTCAACCCTTGCGCACGCCGGCCGTCGAAGTGAAATTGAACCTTGAATTCGCCAAAGTGCATTCATTACGCAGGCGAACCCAAAAGCCGACCCGCGTCTACCGGCGCGCCCGAGTCGACGCGCCTCAAACACTCCTTCTCCTCGCTCGCTCAACCGACTGATCGTGATCTACGAGGCCACATAACGTCTCATCATGGACGCCCCGGCTCTTCCGCGTCGAAGCGACTCTCGGCAATCCTCACGGTCGCAGCCGCAATCGCAGTCGCATGCTTCCTCTCAGCCGCTTCATCCGGCGCCTCATGCTCGCGCTGGGTCATCGTCGGGACGGGCCTCGAGCGCCGTGTCCGGCGCGTATGCCGCGGCCTCGACGACGCTGTTTCCCAAGACGCCCAGGTCCTCGGCTGCCAAGTACGGAGGACTAGGAGAGAAAGAGTTGCAGCAGGTAAGCGCTGTAGCCCTGCGCCATGGGCCTACACGCTCTCGATCAACAAACATGACGACTGACCTCCTCGCGTCGTGTCCTCCTAGATCACAAGCAGCATCCGCACGGCCGTCAAGACGACGGGAGCGTACAAGAACAGAACCGTGTCTGTACCGGAAGAGCTCGATGCCTCGCTTGCGCAGGACCCGATACGAGGTGCGTGTTGGAGCAGCTCGCTTCATTTCTGCCCTCCTGCCCTCCTCTTGTCCCGGCGTCTCGCTGACCGCCCGTCCTCAAATCATCAGACCCAACACCTTCGGGATCGTTCGTCGCCGAGACCTCGTTCAGTCGAGCGCCTCTCAACTCGCGCCTCCCTCCCATGTCCCCCCACCGCGTCGCCCTCGCCTCCGCTTCTCGGCGCAAGAGCTCCAAGACAACGACGACGGGTGCTAAACGACGTTCATCCACAATAGCAAGAGAAACAATCGAGTCACATGCGCCACCGGCTACCGCGGCTTACTCGGACGAAGAGAGTCTCGATGAGGACAGCGAGGGGCTCGAAGAGTTCGAGCCGGCCGATGAGCTCGAAACGAGGCAACGCGAAGGACTCGATCCGGAACCGCTGCAGGGCCTTAGTCCCGAGCTGCAAGAGGCTCTGATAGTCGAGGACCTATTTTTCGTGCTCACGGTGGGTCCGACAAGACGAGATCCCTCGTCCTCTGTTGCACCTGGCTGAGGTCCTGTTGGCTTCGCTCACAGGGTATCGAGGGTCAGTATATCGAGTATGATTCGACGTATACCCCCGAAGATGAGTTCGAGCGACTATATGGCTCTAGATTTGTTGTTGCGCCGTCTTTGGGTATGTACTTGGATCGATGAAACAACTATCAACGGGCGCTGACTCTGTCTGATCCGATCTTGCGCACGTACCTTTCAGAGCCGTGGATGGCGGCAACGGTGACGCGCTTCCTCGACATCGCCAAGCACTACACATCCATACACGCCTTCATCGAGCAATATTCTATACTCGAGTACGGCGTCATCAACCATGCACTCTGTGCTGCCATTCGCGAGATGCTCAAGGTAAAGTATTGCTGCTCGGTTGCTTGTGACCAGACTCCATCGGCTAACGAACATCCACTCCACTTCCGTCCGCAGGAGTACCTCATCCTCTTGGCCCAGCTCGAGCATCAGTTCCTCAACTCGCCCGGCTTCACTCTACAACGCTTCTGGTTCTACCTCCACCCGACCCTTCACACCCTTTCCCTCATCAACTCGCTCACGCTCGACCTCGTCGCGCTCAGCATTCCGCCGGAAGAAGCCTCGTCTTCGGAGGAAAGCGGTGACTCGGACAGCTTTGTCGGTAATGCTGCTTTGCGCGACGTGCTCGCCGATATGGAAGGTGCGGTCAAGTCCGCTGCGAAAGGGGACCGACCGAGGCGGGGCGAAGGCATCGCCAAAGGCGGCGAAGTGCTCTTTGTGCTCTCGGAGAAACTCGATCGGACCGCGGGGGACCCTGCTGCACGAGAACTTTTTACGACCTTGCTCTTGCGGGCTAGTCAACCGTATGCGACGATCTTGCTCGGTTGGATCAGTACGGGCCATCTCTCAGACCCGTGGGACGAGTTCATCGTGCGTGAGGACAAGAAGCAGACGCGCGAATCGATCGAGACCGACTTCACGAACGATTATTGGGAGAAGCGCTACAAGTTGCGCGACAACCTTAGCTCGGATGGACCTGCGGAACCGGCGGTGAATCGGAATGTGCCACCGAGGGACAGGGGCTTGAGTGGAGGGCAGATCGTGCCGAGGTTCTTGGAGCCGTGGAAGGATAAGGTCTTGCTGGCGGGCAAGTACTTGAATGTGTTGAGGGAGTGTGGGATCGATATTGAGTCCACGAGTGGGAATTGGGCCAAAGGGCAATTGCTGGCGCTCAATGATGAGAGGTGAGTCGCGATCGTCACGACAAGTCGGGTCAGGGGCTGCTCTTTTTGCTCTTTTCTGACTCGATCACGAGCATGCCGTGCACAGCTTCTTCAGACGCATCGATGAGGCGTACACGTACGCGAACAAGGCTCTGCTCAAGCTTTTGCTCGAACAGGAACACCTCTTGACGCGACTACGATCACTCAAGCAGTACTTCTTCATCGACCACGGTGACGCCTTTACGCATTTCCTCGACCTTGCAAGTCTCGAATTGCACAAATCGCGGCATTCGGCCTCGGATGAGAAGTTGCAGTCGTTGTTTGAGCTCGCGTTGCGGAACCCTTGTTCGGCTTCGGCGGCGGATCCGTTCAAGGATGACTTGATCGTCGTGTTGGCGAAGAAGACGTTGACGGAGATGCTGGTCAAGATCTTGAAGGAGGATGGAAAGTTGGTCGATGCTTCGGAGGGGAAGAAGAGTGCGAGGGATAAGGACGAGGATAAGAAGGACAAGAACTTTTTGGGTGAATTTCAGTCAGGACCGCAGTCGCGGCGATCGCAGGCGTCGGTGCACGGTTTGCTGACTCTACCCATCTCACAGCCCACCAAGCGGTTACGCTCGAGTACCACGCCAAGTTTCCTCTCTCACTCGTCATCTCGCGCAACACGATCACGCACTACCAATTCCTATTCCGTCACCTGCTCCAACTTAAGCACACCGAACGCGTCCTCGCAGAGATGTGGACCGAGCTCGCGAAATCCTCGTCCTGGCGCGTTCGCTCTCCCTATCCCGAACTCGAACAATGGAAACAGCGGGTATTCGGTCTGCGCGCCCGCATGTTCGCGTTTGTACAGCAGATGTACTCGTTCACCGTTAGCGAGGTGTTGGATGTCAATTGGGCCGTGCTGGAGAGGAAGTTGGCCAAGGTCGAGACGGTGGATCAGTTGTTGAGCGATCATGTCGATTTCTTGGCGACTTGTTTGAAGGAATGCTCGATGACGAATGAGAAGCTGCTGGTGGTGAGTTGCGAGGACGCTTTCGCATGAATGTGTGATAGATCTGCAGCTTGCTGATCTATTCGAATCGCGCGATCGACTTGTTCCTGCTCAGATCCATTCCAAGTTGCTCGAAGTGTGCACGCGCTTCCCCCCTTACGTTGCCAAGTTCACCGACGCGATCGAGATGTCGCTCGCTTCAGCCGAACGTCACAGCAAGGATTGGTCCCAAGTTGGCTTTAAGAAACAATGGGATACGCTCGCTTCGTGAGTCCTTCGATGACGGATGAGGTGGACAGAGAGAATCGCGCCATTGACTCGTTCGGATGGATTGACGGCTACTCACAGGTTTGAACAGCACTTCAATCACCATACCAAGGCGAATCTTGATCGGTTGTCGTTCCATGCGACCAAGGAGAACCCGGCGTTGTTGCCTTTGGTGGTCAGATTGAGTAATCTCAAGGTGCCGAGTTTGCCGGTCTGATCCCGCTAGGGGCGTGTGGGTTTGGATCAGGAAGAAGGACATCAAGGATGTGTTTGGCTTCGTGAGTAGGGTGTCGGTGAGGTTTGTGATGTTCTTTATGTTTGTGTTGTAGTAATTTCAGTATGTTTCGGAAACCCCCCGTGACTTGAAGAGCGCGGAGCTAGCTGAGAGTCAAGACTGGAGTTTCTTTCGGTCATGTTCGGAACAGGCCGCCGTCGCACGCTTCCACCTGCCACACGCGCCGATCCAAGCTCGAATCGATTCCACAAGCCTTGCATCATGTCGTTCGGCCGACCAGGGAATGCCTCGATCTCCTTTTCTGCTACTGCTCCGGGTAGGTTTGTAGTTTGTTTTGATGTGGTGATGTGCAAAGCTCGAGGAACGCTGATGTCGAGTCGAAGGGCGTGGATCTCATCAGAACGAGGCTCGTTCCCGTTGGATCATGAAGGTCCGTTTTCTCTCCCACCCCCCCCCCCCCGCCGGCCCGCTACCGCATTCCGGTTGCACAGGGAATGACCGAAATTGATCCCGTTCGAGACTGGATGCACGGTCGCACCCAGGGGAATGCAAAGCGTTCATGATACGCTACCTCGAATGCATGAAGCAGAGCAAACAGACCTCCACCGCCTGTCGGGGTTTGAGCAAGCAGTATTTGGAATGTCGGATGCAGAGGTAGGTCTGTAGTAGGCTAATGGATGGAGCTGAGACGGGCATGCAGGAGAGGGAGGGGGGGGGGCAAGGCTGATGTGGGAGATGGTGGTGTGTGCAGGGGTCTGATGGAGAAAGTCGAATGGGAGGATCTGGGCTTTCATGGTGACGAACAAGGGGCGGGCGCGACGGCAGCGGGGGAGACAGCGGGGGCGCAACCGACAAAGAGGAGTACACATCGACCACCGACCACAACAACACTGCAGGGGGAGGAAACGCGAGCTGGGACAGGCACAGGGACGCACGTCTAGCTCCGAGGAGGGAGGGAGCATTCGCTTCGAGGAGGGATGTGCGTAGAGTTGGCGGGGAGAGGGTGGAAGAGCGTGGAAAGTTACCAGTACTTTACCGTGTGGAATGTGCGTTGTATCTATCGAGTCTCCTCAGCAGCACTGGATCTCGGTCACTGACGAGGTGTCAGACGAAGCACTCGGCGCCAAAACTTTGGACGCTCGCCGAGCCGCTTTAGCGCCGACCAACGGAACAGTTCGCGGAGAGCTATACAAACTTGAGTGCAGTCGCAACTCGACAATACTTTGGTATACCCTAACCGGATGTTGAAAAGCCAGAGGATTTGACGGCGCGCGCTCGGGCGATCGTCCGATCTCGTCCGATCACCCGACATTTTCATTCGCCAAGCCCGACCGGTGCTCGTCCGTCTGCCTTCGACCCTTCGTCGCTGACCCCCTGACGCCCCACACCCGCACACAGCACCCATGGCGGCATCCTCGTCACTGGTACTGGACGAGGCGCGCCTGCTCTTGTCCCGGACGCTGTTCCCGATCTTCCTACTCGCGCCGATGACGACGACCGTCCACGAGCAATCGCACCTCGACCACGTCCGGCACTGGTTACAAGAGCCGTGCAGTCGGCTACGGTCAAGCCAGGTACGTTCGCGCCTGGTGCGAGCTGTCTAGGCAGGTGATGTGCTTAAAAATTGGGCTCGGGCGTGGCGTGCAGTTCGTTGAGCTGCAGCGGCCAACGCGCACCGTCGAGCTCGTCACGTCCTCTTTGCTTTCCGTGCTGGCGTACCCGTTCTACCGATCGGATCCCGAGGTCGATCTTGCTGCGACACGTACGTGCATAACACTGCAACCCCAATCCGAACGGCGGTCTCTGCCCCCAAGCTGACGCTGCGTTCGCTGCACAGTCCGAGTCGTGCTCTCTCTCCTCTCGGCCCTCTCGAGCATATGGCTCGCGCGGTGGATACGGCCGACGTTCGGCACCAGGACGGCCAGGTACTACTTGGTGTTTGAGGCGACGCAGTTGTTGGCGACGAGGGAGATGACACGATTGGATGGGGTGTCGTTGGCGGTGCCGCTAGGTGAGTTTGCGAGAGAAAGAGAGGGACACAGAGGCGATTCCTCGGCGGGAGGAGGTGCCGACTGAGCTCTCGCTTGATGATCTATTCCAACAGTCCGAATCGCATCTGCACTCCTCATAGCTCCACGTCTGCCAAGTCCACTAGACGCCGACGACCGACCCCGCGGCACGTCAAGCAAGACACGGTCCCTCGACACCCTCCTCGGATTGGCTTTGCTCGCTCTTGCGAGTGTGATGCTGTGTCCGGCGTTGATCGCGCTGTTGGTGACGAGTTTGTGGAGTGCTTGGTCGAGTGGGTTGGTCGATGGGGTGCAGGTATTGGGGATTGTGGGGGGTTTGGTTGGGGTGGAGGCAGGCGAGTGACTTCTTCGATCCGACGGTGTCTTCGTGAAGGGGAATTCTGATCCGGAATTCACAATTTCCCCCATCCACCTCTAGCTCTGAGGACCCTCATAGACCCCTCTAACTCTCCCTCCGTCCTCCTCTCAATACTCCCCACCCGCATCTCTCACCTCCTCTCCACCTCGCAAAACCTCCACCGTTCCTCCCTCCTCCTCCTCCTCCCCTACCTAACCCTCCTCGGCCCCACCCTCCTCTTCTCCTTCCTCGCTTTCCTCGTCGATACGAGGTGTCGAAGACTTTTGGGTCCGGCGCTCCTCGCTTTAATGGGGATACATTATTTCGCTTTGGGCGGTGAGGATGCGGTGGAAAGGGTCAGGACGATGGTCTTGGTCAGTTCGACCGCGTGCGGCCTTTGCGCGGCGAGTAGTGCCAGAGTCGTGGGGATCATGTGAGTTGTGCACACTGTACGGGGAAAGGGGAAAGGGGAAAGGGGAACGGGTTCAAACCCCTCCCGTTTTTTTTTGAAGGGGAGGAGGAAGGGCGGAGGCTGATCTTTGTGTCTGTCTCCGGTCCGGTTGTGGGGTGGTCTTTTTTTTTTAGGTTCGGCACGACGGCGCAGAATTTGGTGCTCGGGAGCGTCGTCGGGGCGAATTTATATTTGGCTTTTACGAGTACGGCGAGCGCGACGGTGTAGTAGAGCACAGGATGTGGGGTGGGGAGCAAGTTGAGTTTGACTCCGTAGAGGAGGGTGGAAGAGAAGAGCACAAAAGGGTGTGACGAGATCGGACGGGGGATGAAAAGCAAAGAGTACAGTCGCTAAGACTACTCATTTGATTGGATTTGAACGATACCCCTTCTGAACCATAAGACCCTCTTCCCGAACATAACAGGAACCCTCGCTGCCTCAGCCCTGCCCTCGAGAGTTGTCCTTCCCGTAGAAAAGGTGATTAATATCCCGTATCATCATCCTCATCGGTATCCGAAAGACGTCTATCGTTCAACTGTTTCGGTCCCTGTTCAACTTGTACTACTACTGCTGTTGCTGGTCGCGAATGTCGGCTTGTAATTCGGTTCGCGGCGCGAGATGAATCTTGGAAGAGGGAAGAGAAAAGGGGGGGGGGGTCAGGATCTTTCCGATGGAATAGGGGAGGACCATCTGCGGTGTGATATATGACGTACTTGAGCAGATCGTCGGGCGTGACGACGCCGAGGACGAATTTGCGTTCTGAGGACGAAAAAAAATCAGCAAATTATCGACGTTGGTTTTTGGATTGTTAATTCGGGTGGAACCTACCTTGATCAGTCACCAATGCGAAGGTGACGTTCCGTGTTTGCCCCTGCGTGAAAAAGGCCTCGAGTTCTTCCAAAGATGTGTTGGGGGTGATGACTGAGGCACGGAGAGCGACAGCACGTCAGCTTTGCTTTGAAGCAAGTCAACGTGGGGACGAACGGCAGAAACGGACCTTGATAATCCCCTTCTTTCCTAAACCTCGTCACCGCCGCCGCTGCAGACCCTGCATTCTTTGTGCCCAAAGATGTCGTAGCCGACGTCCCGGAAGCGGTCGGGGTAGTATCCTCCGAGTTCGAGTTTGGTCGTTCGAGAACGGAAGCGAGGCAAGATCGACCGAAGATGAGGCCCGAGGCGACTTGAGTTTGGAGGGCTTGGGAGGAGAGCCAACCTTGCAGACGACGGGTGGAGGGATGGGAGATGGGGATGATCCTGCGCGCATGTCAGGGGAGGCGATGGGTGTTGGGTGGGTTGAGGGAAGGGGGTGGAGACTGGTGAGAGCGGAGATGACTGACGAGAATTCTCGTTCGAATGCCACTGTGGAGTAAGAGGACGAGTTTCAGCTCGTGTACCGCAGCAGCGACCAGACCGAAAGAGCAGTGTCCGATCACGCGTACTCACTCTGCAATGCGACATCGACGGTCGTATCACTCGACAGCACCAACGCGGGCGACAACTGGGGTGAGATCCGACAGTTGAGCCACCTCGGCGCGACGGCGCAACCCCTGCGCGGTACGAGGATCCAGCTCACCTGTAGATCCTCGACAACGGCTCCTCGGTAGGCTGCCATCGCGGACGATGGCTTTGGGGAGGTGGCTGCGGAAAAGGAGGCGACACGGCGAGGAGCAGCGAGCGACGACGCACTTGGGAGAGGTATGGTCCTACAGCTGCGAGTCCGCGAACGAGCAGGACCTGACGAAGCGTGGGCCTCGAGTGATGGCCATAGAAGGGAGCGAACGCGCGTGCTCAGAGCCAGGGACGAGCTGGGACGATCGGATTAGTAATCGGTCGAGCGGCACGTAATAGGTCGACGCTTAGAAAGCCGAGCGATTTGGTGCGGGCCTTTGCGCCGCGCGCCTGACTCGAGGACCGTTCGGAGGCTGAGGCGGAGGCGGAGGCTGCGAAGACGAGCGCGGCAGAGCGCGGCAATGATCGATGATGACGAAAGCAGCTCCATTCGGGCGCTTCTCTCCGTCTCTCTCGCTCTTCCTTCTCTCACAGCCACACACCAACCCACTTGGATCCCGCAGCGATGAGCCATCTTCCCAGGGACCACACACTGAGCCCCCAACAAGTGCAAGAGCAGCCGGAGGAAGACCAACCTGCTTTTGTAGCGGACGAGGACGTCGTCGAAGTCGAGGAACTGCAAATCGAGGGCCAGGACGGGGACGAGCCCATGTACGATGAGGATGAACAAGCCGAAGAGGGAGAGGATGCTGCGCACCAGCTGCTGCAGAACGGCTTCGACGATTCGGCGTTGACCTTCTCCGAACACCAAGGCGCCGTCTTTGTCGTCTGCCTTCATCCGACTCAGCAGCACATCGCTGTTTCGGGTGGCGAGGACGATCTCGCTCTTTTGTTCGATACCAACTCGGGCGAGGTGTTGCAGCGGTTGGAAGGGCATACCGATTCCGTCACCAGTGTCGGCTTCAGCTTTGATGGCGAGCTCGTCGCGACCGGGGGGATGGACGGTAAAGTCAGGGTGTGGGGGAGGCAGAAGCACGCCGGTGCAGCCGAGGATTTCACCACGTGGGCCTTGGTGCAGGACTTGGAAGGGCCGGATGAAGTTAACGTGCGTTGTCTGTTGCGCGGGGAGACGGGGCGACCGAGGGAACGAGCTGACTCATCCTCGCCCGTAACGGTAACGCAGTGGATCGACTGGCACCCCAAGGGCAACTTTTTGATCGCCGGTGGCGCAGACGGAACAGTATGGATGTGGAAGTGTGAGTACCGCATCGCAGCTCCATGTTCAGAGCAATGAGTGTGACGTCCATTAACTGGGCCCCCACCACAGTGCCGAGCGGCGAGGTCGTGCATGTGCTTTCGGGCCATACAACCCCGGTGACGTGCGGAAAGTGGACACCAGACGGTAGGTTATCATGAAAGTGACTGAACTGTGTGGACATGGTGTGCTGACACGTTCCCCACTTGTCACCCCCACCTCCTAGGCAAGAAATTTGTGACCTGCTCCGAGGACTCGACCATGATCCTCTGGGACCCACGCAACGGCGATCAACTGCACAAGCTGTCCCCCTCCGACGCCCGCTTCCGTCTCGACGGCGGCGTCAACTGTATCGCCATCAACCCTGCTGCCACAGTCGCCATTCTCGGAGGAGCTGAAGGTGGGCTGAGAGCGATCAATCTTGTGGCGGGGACGGTCTTGGCGCAGATGCAGGGGCATGAGGAAGGGACGTCGGTCGAACAGGTCGCGTTTAGTGAGGTGCCCGCCGTAGGGAGTGTTAGTGTCATGGTCGTCGTTAGTGTAGGGACCGATGGGAGGGTGTGTACTTGGGAAGCGAACTCGTTCAAGTTGAGGAGTACGGGTAAACATGAGGTGCGTTTTGAGGACGCCGTTGTCGATCAAACCAGTGTGCGCTGGATCCGTTTACTGATCGGGGTATGCTTGTACACACAGGACGCGGTCACCTCCCTCGCATTCTCCCCCAACACCACGACCTTCGTCACCGGGTCCGCGGACCACACCTTGAAAATTTGGGACTATCGACGAGGGACCTGTGAGACGACGCTGCTAGGTCATCGGGATGTCGTACATGCTTGTTCGGTCAGTAAGGATGGGGGAGTGGTGGTTAGTGCAGGAGAGGATGGGGAGGTGAAGGTTTTTAAGCCGTTCGAGGAGAGAAAGGATCCGCTTGCGCTGGAGGAGGGGAGGGGGATGAGGTGATGAAGGAGTAGAGACAGTGGAACGCTGGGGAGGAGGAGCGTGTTTGTAATGGAATAGAGGGAAGTGTCGGCCCATCGGAAGAAGGAAGTGGACGCAGAACGCGTGAATTCCAGAGAGGTTGAACATTCTCCCATGATCACACAGAATCTTTGGTCGTTGACCGCCCGTGCTTACGGAAAACCCCTGTACCGAAGAAAGAGAGTTACAACACCCGGCGACAGCAAGCAGGCAAGACTCAGATGTTTCGAATAGGTGGTGTCAGCCATCGCAAGTCAGGTCCTATCGCACTTCTCCGCCACCGACCGTTCCTTTTGACTCCGAGTTGATGAGACACTTTTTTCCTCGTTCGCTTGTAAACGAAAGAATGTCGGCTGGTGACGAGCATGTCATTTTGGCTAAGAATGCCAGACATCATGGATTGAGCATGGGATCGAGCAGCAATGACGACGAGAATGATGATCGAGCTCATCCGAGTCGAACCCGAGCTCCTGTGCAATCGGCCAAGCGAAAGTCCAATTTCGGCGGGAGAAAGTCGTACAAGCTAAATCGAACTTCCAAACTCTCGAGATCAATGTACGAAGAATTGAAGACGATGATGAAAATCCGTGCTCAGAGAGTCGATGTAAGAATATAGCGGCAGGCCCCACGTCGAAGCTGTCAACCGAGGGGCGTCGTAATAAAAGGAATCTCGTTCTTGATCCACGCGATTTATAATAGCGATGGTATCGAGCTTGTTGTCAAGCTAGTTGACTTTTGTTTTAGACTGAGCTCGCAGCTACTCGGGGACTCGAGTTCGGTCGAAAGAAGCGCTTTGCTATACGAAGAGAGAGAAGAAGGACAAGAAGGACGAGTGAGAAGCCGGATGGGCTGAAGCTGGGCTTCGAACACCGATGGGACACCCAAAGTGAGGGACTACGATACCCATGCTCCGACTACCAATTGTTGCGTAATTAGTAGATGTGCACGTATATACGTCGTTAGCTCAAGTCCCATGCCTCAGCGGCTCATGAGTGAAAGTTCGCCGAGACAAAGCCCCGAGCTACCTGAAGCGGAGCCTGTGCGGAGGAAACAGGCGGGTGCATAGCCGTACACTGTCGCTATCGAGGTAAATACTTGAGGGATACGTCAGAATCTCGATGCGTATGTGCATGCAAAAATATGCAGTGAAAAGGGCCAGGAGCTCGCCCATGGCTGGCGACGAGTGGGGGTGGGGGCTGCGGTGAGCGGCTGGGATCCGACGACCATTCAAAGTCGATGGCGGAGCTAGTGATGAGTGAGCCTGGGAGCACTGTGGTGCAGCGAATCGATCACAGACGGTGAGTCATACTTTCATGCTCGCTGTGATACGACGTGCTCCAGCTCTGTGCATCCTGTTAAACCCAGATCGAAGGCGCGTTCATGGCCCGGGACGGCGGAAGCTCGTGACTCTCCCGTCACCCCGGAGACGGAAGGGGGGATTGCAACACCAAGGTAGACAGAAGTTCCTGACATTGAAAAGTGCAAATTGGTCTCTCGACACTTGACCTATAGGGATGCTGCGGACATGTCACTTGCTGAGCATCGTCGTCACCAACGGCCGCCTCGGGGTGGCGAGACGAGAACGTAAGCTTCAGCTACTGGGGCCGCTAACACGTTGAATCAGGAACCAAGTTGCTCCTTTCAGGATCTACAACTCTTTCAGACACGTTTCATGTGTTGTGCCTGCCCAGTTCCTGTCATACCTTCTCTAGCAAGGCTCGGCCTGAGTACGCTGGTTCGGCGGCCCAGATGTTCATTCACCGATGGCGACGGCGGGTCCGGGTCCCCTCCTCCGCATGTGTATACTGCAGCTCATTGTACACATATTGCCTTAGGATACCATGCATAGACTTCATGAGCTTAGATTTACCCAGGAATTGTGCTGTCTTCGATGCTGTGCCCAGCTACACAGAGGCTCGGCATCACCTTGCGCTAAGTACGGCATGTGGGACCCCACATGGGCTCTGAGATGGGTCGCGCGACGCCTCGTGACGCCTGCAGACCGCCTGCAAACGCGCGCCGGATGGCGTTTACCTCTCTCTCCCTCCTTCTCTCCACGTCGCCCGCTCTGTGGTTTGACTTTGAACGCAGCTTTTCAACTTCAAAACACTTCTTTCTGTGAGTTTGGCCGTAGTACATGGTCCTAGGGTTGTCGTGGCTGGATAGCTGATTGCGTCAACGGGGGACAGAACTCCTCTCCCTCGTCGTCGTCGTCCTGCTGTCGTCAGTTCCCCGCAACTTTGAGACCCGCAGCCTCCCCCAACCGAATTCGACGCTAGCGTGGGTTCCGCCTCGAGGGTTTTATCTCGCCACGGTTGGCTGATAAGATCTTCACGCCATACTACAGTTTAGATTCATCATGTCTGGCATGTAAGTTCGGATGTGAAAGTCTTGAAGAATGGTCGTTTTCGTTTTCGATCAGTCAGCCTGTCGTGATCGTCGACAGGCACCGCCCGCGCGCGCCGCCGACCGGTGCTCGTGACCCACCTCTCTGCCCCGATCTCCGTCTCGGCATTAGCTTACGTGGGCTAGGCGGAGACCTTATTCCGGGAAAAGCAACCTCATCGGAACTATGAGCTTATGTTATATCACTCACTTTTGCATAACCTTCCCCTCCGTCTCTCCGGCTTGAACGGACACTTCCGACTCGGATTCTTCGTCGTCGTCGTCGGTCGCGTGACCCCTGGGTGTCGCTCAACTCTTCCTTACGCGAACGCCACCCGCTCGCCAATGTGTATCGTCTCACATGGACCCAACACCGCCCTCGGTCGTCTCATCGCACCTCATATCATCTGAAAATCGTAAAGGCCCGATTTAACCGCCGTTTCATCGACGGACTCGACCTCATCGATCGAGATTGGTGACGGGTACCAGTTCTGCCTCCACGGTAAGGAGCGCTGCGCCGAGTGCCAGGTCGACTTCAGGGAGGACAACTCGTTCACGGGTCAGTCACACGTTTGGGTCAGGTGTTGGATGTGCCAGCACATCATATCTGACGGCAGCACTGTATCGACTGTCGATACAGCGGGTCTGGACGTTATCGATCGAGAGGTACGTGCGGCGTTGCTGCGGGTCGGAGGAGCTGGACTAGTGCGGGGTGCTGAAGGTGCGCGGGTTGCTCGGCATTCCTAGGCCATCGAAATCGACTATCACCTCAACAAGGACGGTATCCCTGCGTGCAAGAAGCACAAGATGGTCGAGTGCAAGAACTGCTACGGCTTCAAGTGAGTCCTATCTTTGACGCCCTTGGTTTGATAGTCTGCACGATCAGAGAGCTTGCAGAGCGCTTGGCTGACGTATCAGTTTAACCTCGCTCTCTTTTTTCAGGAAGCAAATCAACAAGCTCAACAAGGACGCCGCCAAGATCGCGTCCAAGAAGAAGGGCAACGAGTCCAACTTATTCTAGAGGCTCTCGAGCCCAAAAGTCGGCACTTTCGGTCGTTTTGCCATCCATCATGGTGAAGTGAACAAGGCGCCGTTCGCATTCTTTGAGCATCCGTTCTACGACTCGTCGTCTCCACTCTCTCTCGTATCTCAGCGTCTTTCATCGTCGCCGCCATTGTCCCTTCTCGTTGCTCAGTCGACTCCCGCTTCATTTTCTCCGCTGCTCGCCTTCACCCGACCCTTTTTGTTATTTTCAAGGGAAGAGGAAGAGCTTTGGGTGTTCTTCGTCGTCGGTCCGTAGTTCTGGGTGACACCCCTCGTCTGCCTCTCCTTCCCGATCGTGCTTCGTCGTTCCTCGGTTTTTGTGCTCCGTGTCCATGCCTCGACCCTAACGAAAAGCTACCAGAAGAAACTGTGTGTGTGTGTGTGTGTGTGTGTCTAGTTTGTATCGATGGTTTCTCCCTGTTTTGAAATAATAAATTCGAGTTTGTTGTCCTCATCGCCCAAAGTCGAGGAGACCTTTGGAACAGTTGCTATTTTCACTGGTGCACGTGCACACATGCCGTCGGCTTCGGGTGGGTGACCGCGTGGTCTGTAGTCCTTCGCCCTCTGCTTCAACCTTGACCTGCGCTCTCCTCACACTGGCGTTCGTCAGACCTCTACTGCTTTGTACCACTCGAACCCACTTACTTGAGAGTGTTGTCACCCCCGCCTACCAGTGTCCACGACTACCCATCACGCTCCACCTCGCTCGACCCTCGTCATCGTGGGTCTCAGGGCCAAAGCCCCCCCTACGCACCGCAGGCAAGGACAACATGGCTTCGCTGGAGCAAGGAAAGAGGTTGGCCGAGCTGAGGAAGCTGATGAAGGAGCACCACGTCGATGCGTATATCGTTGACTCGGGGGATGCGCACGGCTCCGAGTGAGTTGACCGGGTGCACACGTCTGTGAAGGAGGGCGGCGGTTGGGGGCAGGAGATGGTCCTCGAGTACTGACAGAAGGCGGTCGGGCCTGTCGCGCAGGTACATCGCGGCGTGTGATGAGAGGAGGGTCAGTTCTCGCGCTACGATAGCTCGGGCGTGTGGGGCTGCTCGCCGAGGGTGCAACGGGTGCTAATCGCCGAATTAATGTCGTGATACCTTTGAGTAGGCTTGGATCTCTGGCTTTACGGGTAGTGCAGGTACGTGAAGTGCTCGCTGGGGCCATGCTGCTGCTGGGCAACCCCAACCTTCCTCGGAGGAGGCTGATGTGGGGCTCCAATTGGGTCTCTCCCCGTACAGGAACGGCCGTCGTCTTCACCAACGAGGCGAGGTTGACGACCGATGGACGATACCAGTGCGTTTCGACGCCCGCAGAGTTGGTGTGCAGAATTGCGAGATCGAGGAGGCTGATTTGATTGTTCTTGTCACGCTTCGTCCAATCAGTCAGCAAGCCGGGAACGAGCTCTCGTCCGAGTGGACGCTGTACAAGCATGGAATTCCAGGTCAGTCGACTCGGCCGCTACTGCTCGGAATTAAGACCGCAATATCAATCGAGCATCTTATGTCAAAGCACAGAGGTCAAGTCGTGGCAAGAACAACTCGCGGCGTTGCCTCCCTCGACCCAGATCGGCCTCGACCCAACGCTCATATCCGTTGGCGACTACCACACCATTCTCCCGACTCTGTTGAGCGAGTCCAAGTTGGTGCCCATTGAAACCAATCTCGTTGATGCGATCTGGGCCGACCGACCTGCGCGTCCCAAGAACCCGGTCGTGCTTCAGGAGATCACGTACGCCGGCCAAGCGTCGATCGACAAGTTGGAAGCGATTCGTAAGGAGGTGACGAAGAAGGACGACGCCACGACCTCGGTGCCCAAGACCAAGACGACGTACCTCGTCAGCTCGATGTTGGATGAGATATGCTGGACGCTCAATCTTCGAGGATCGGACATCGCGTTCAACCCCGTCTTTTTCGCTCATCTCGTCATCCCCATCGACGCGCGCAAGAAACCGACCTTGTTCGTCGATCTGGAGCAGTTGCCGCAAGCGGTGTACGAGTACCTCGATCAGGAGGTCAAAGTTGATATTGAGCCGTATGAGGATGTCTACAAGTTCTTGAAGGCCGTTGGGCAAGGCGTGGGCGAGCAGGAGAAGGTCATGATGCCCAAGAGCACGAACTTGGCTTTGGCGCTCGCGGTCGGATTGGACAAGTGCGATGCTGGTTCGAGGGGTCCCATTGGTTCGTGTTTGGCCTTCGGACTTTCAGTGCTGCCCGATGTCTGAACCTCGTCCTCGCTTCGTACACACAGTCGACTTGAAGGCGGTGAAGAACGACGTCGAGATCGAGGGCTTCCGACAGTCCCACCTCCGCGATGGTGTTGCGCTCGTGCGGTACTTTGCTTGGCTCGAACAACAGCTCAACGCCGATATGAACGTCTCTGAATACGAAGGGGCTCAACAACTTGAAAAGTTCCGAAAGGAGCTTGATCTCTTCAAGGGGCTTTCGTTCACGACCATTTCCTCGACGGGTGCCAACGCCAGTATCATCCACTATCACTACTCTGAAGACCCCGCGCAGGCCACTCGCATCCGAAAAGACCAGATCTACCTCTGCGACTCTGGAGCGCAATTCAACGACGGCACGACCGATACGACGCGCACGTTGCATTTCGGCGAACCGAATCAGAGCGAACGCAGGGCGTATACGAGGGTCCTGCAGGGCCATATCGCGATCGATATGGCTGTGTTTCCCGAGACGACGACGGGGTACCTTCTGGATGCGTTTGCGAGGAGACCGCTTTGGTTAGATGGGTTGGGTGAGTCGCGAGTTTTAATGCGAGACGTGGTTGAAGAGAAGAGGTTGAGAGACGATGTGTTTCTTTGTCTTGTTGAAACCAACTCACGTACGATCTTCACGCTCACAGACTACCGCCACGGAACGGGACACGGCGTCGGAAGCCATATCAACGTTCATGAAGGTGAAGCTTCGTTCTTGCTCCCATGAACATCTGTGTCTTGTGCTGGAGACAG
The DNA here is from genome assembly GCA_022506055.1 of Microbotryum violaceum. Taxonomy (NCBI): domain Eukaryota; kingdom Fungi; phylum Basidiomycota; class Microbotryomycetes; order Microbotryales; family Microbotryaceae; genus Microbotryum; species Microbotryum violaceum. The sequence goes on from JAKMXP010000001.1 coordinate 3,324,690, forward strand.
CGCATCTGATGTGTGCAAGCGAAAGCTCACAGGTCCGCAAGGAATCGGAACGAGGATTGCATACAATGACGTCAAGGTCGGTCGGCCCTGCATGGTTTGTTGACGGGTGCATCGGTTGCCGAGGTCCTGACGTCACTCTGGTCATCAGCTCCGAGCGGGTCATGTTTGCTCGAACGAGCCTGGTGAGTGACGTGCTTATGTTTCGACTGCCTCTATTCTCCATTCTAAACTCCTCTTATCTTCTCGTAATAGGCTACTACGAAGTCGGCAAGTTCGGCATCCGCATCGAGAACATCGTCGTCGTACGCGAGGCGTCCACGCCGAACCAGTTTGGAGGAGTCAAGTTCCTCAAGATGGAGAGTGTGACGCAGGTGAGTCACGGCGACGTTTCATCCGTTTGGTGTTATTGATCGCCCGCAGCACACGGTTTGCGTACAGGTACCGATCGCGACGAGCCTTGTTCTCGTCGAGCTGCTTTCACCGAATGAGCGCGACTGGTTAAACGCTTACAACGCTGGGGTGAGGGAAAAGCTGACGCCGTTGATCAAGAAAACAGGGGACGAGTCGGCGCTGAAGTGGTTGGAGAAAGAGACCCAAGCGTTGTAGGCCGTGGGAACTTTTTTTTGGAATGCGTAAAATAGGAGGTGAAGATTCTTCCTCCATCGCGATGATTATGAATCGGTCTTTCAACAAGAATAGCTGGACTTTTGTGACTTGAAACTTGAATCTTGTTGAGCGGTATCGGCTTTAATCTGGCCGCGAGATGGCGAGGTCCGGTTTCGGCTGACCAACTCGACTGAGCCGAATCGGTGGGGGCCAGTGGAGGCAATTTCTTTTCAGTCATAAATTCCAGCTCAGTCTCAAAGACAGCATCTAACATTGACCCACATCGTCATTGTTTGATCTGTCTCCTGTGACTGTGTCTCACGCTCGGACGGCCGAATGCGGGGAACAGACGCCCTAAGATTTTCTCTCGCTCGACGGGTCAGCGGGGGGGTCTTCCGTTTCACGTGCCGTTTTGGGATCGACCACGTTGCGTCTGTTGATGATGCAGCCGGCGAATTTTCTGATCTGTTCCCAAGAGCTCGATCCCCCGCGGGTATTCGAAAGCGCCCGGTGGTGAGACCGTGAGAACAAAGGTGAACCGCGGCCGGCCTATCTCCCTGTTTGAGGGCGGCGCAACGAGTTGTCTCCTTTCCGGATTGGCGACCGAGCCGCCGTCTGTGTTTCGTCGTGAGGGCGAAGAGGGAAAGATTGGGAAGAGAACAGCCTTATCGTTTCCCTCCTCGTCTTCATCCTCTCTGATACCCGTTCCCGTTCCCGTCCCGCTTCCGTTTTCCCCCGCTTCCGATCGAGTGGCCGAGTGCGTGCTTGTTCGCTTCCGAACCGAAAGTCGACCACGTTCAGCTGGCAAGGAGGTGAGTGTGTGCTTAGGGGGGTCGGTGCGCGCGTCTGGGGCAGAAGGATGGAAGGGGCGGGGCTCTTCGGGGACCCAGTGCGGGACTCTGGGGCAACTCCAAGACTGGCCAGCTTGTGTGCGCGGATCGACGCGTCGGCTCACCTGGCCGCCTTATCTCGCCTGGTGCTGCCTCGTGCGCGGCGGCGCCTCCCGTGAGGCCGGTGTGAGCTCAGCCAATCGACCTTGACGCTTCCTCCCTTCGAGCCCCCACCAGGCACCGAACCGACACTCCTACCGCATAGATCGACTGCCGCTCTCTCTCCGAGAGGTGCTCACTCGATGTATAGCAGCATGGGTGGCCGATCGGGGTCGCATCGCTTGCAGCACTCTCACCAGCAGCCGCCCCCACCGCCGCCGCCGCCGTTCCTCAGCCAGCAGCAGCAGCAGCAGCAGCAACGGTCGGCTTACGCCCCGCCGCCGCCGCCACCACCAGGGCCGATCAAGCTGCAGGGCTTTGACATCCCCACTTCATCCTCCTCCAGCACCGGTAGCAGTGGCACGAACGCGCACGCGAGCCCCGCGACGAGCCAGGGCGCGTTCTCGGTCGATCCTTCGATGCTGTTCGGCTTGCACCACAGCACTACTGTGGCCGGCGCGGGTGGTGGTGACGCTCATGCTCATGGCCCGTCGCGCTCGGCTGCCTCGGCCTCGCACAAGACCGTCTCGCCGCCACCGTTCGTCACTTCGAGCACGGCCGCCTTTTCCGATCTCGACCTCGACTTTGAGACCACCCTGGCTTCGTTGGCGCAGCATCACCATCACCATCAGCAGCAGCAGCAGCAGCAGCAGCAGCAGCAGCAGCAACAGCAACAGCAACAGCAGCAGCACGCTCGTGCCCACGCGCAACACCACCACGCCGCCACCGCTCACCAGTCGTTCGGATCGGGCCTCTACACCGCCTCACCGGCACATCAGTCTCCTCACTTGGCGAACCACGCGCACCTCGGCCAGTACAGCGGACCGGAATCGTCCTATGGCGCGTACGACGCTCGCGCTTTCGGCGGCGGCGGGATGCCCACCTATCTCACCAGCGCCGGAGACACCCCGCCCCCGCCCCCGCACACCGTCTCGGCCTCGTCGACGACCCACAACCCGGCTCGCATCCCCGCTTCCGCCGCGCCTTTGATGACCAGCTCGCTCAGTAACGCCAGTGCTCCTTCTCCGCACGACTCGCGTCACAATGTACGCTCACCCGCGACCCCGACGACCCCGCTGCTCGATCTCTTTGGCCACCCCTTGTCTCCAACGATCCCAGACTCACCCCACGGCGCCGCATCCCAGCTGCAACAACAAAACCCACGGCGGTCATCGCAGGTGGCGCAAGAGTTTGGGTCCTACTCGTCGTCGCACGGGGATGGGTTCGGTCCGACCTGTGCAGTTGCGATCACCCCAGCGATTCCGTTGAAGGCGTCGTCTTCCTCATCGCTCAGCAAGCGTCGCGGATCGGCCGTCGTCATGCCCGGATCACCCGAGGCGGCCAAGTCGCTCAGCAGCAGTCATGGTCGATCGAGGAGTACGGGCGTCGGGAAAGCGCCGACGTCGAGGGCGAGGTCGAGATCGGCGAGGAGGAATGGGAGCGCGGCCTATTTGACGAACGGATCGGCCGGCGCTTCGTCGAGCAACCTCATTGCTTCGGCCAATCCTCCATCGTCGACGTCCGGTCCGAGTGCCGCGATTGCGATTGCGATTCCTGCCGTCAAAGGAGCCGAGGACGGTGCATCTTCGTCTGTGCCCAAGAGCAACCACCTCCACCAACTCGCCATGTCGATGCCGGCGTACCCCGGTGGCGGATCAGGCGACGGCACGAATCGCCACGACTGGTTCACCTCACCGCAAGCGATCCGGGGTGCAGGAGGCTCGTCGTTCAAGAGTGGGAATGGGGGAGCAAGTGTGGGCACCAGCGCATCGACGACGACGACGATGGATGCCGAGTCTGGGTGGAGGCCGAGTGCTGGGTCGGTTGGGGTCCCTTCTTCGGCGCCTGTTTTGGGCTCGACCAAGAAGGGCAAGATGACGCTCGATGATGTGCCTGAAGATCCGACGCAGAGGCAGTGAGTCGCAAAAAGTGAGAGAGGGTGTCTGGGCCCCGATATCGTTCTCACTCACCTCCTTTTCCATTCGCCGGCGGCTCCGCGCAGAACCGCGCTCCTGACCGAGAAACGACGCAAGCGGCGCGAATCGCACAACGCCGTCGAACGCCGCCGCCGCGATAACATCAATGACCGCATCACCGAACTCGCCTCCTTGCTGCCCGAAGTCCTGCTCGACCAAGTTAATTCGGCCTCTTCGGCGGCAGCTGCCAAAGCCGCCGCTTCGGGCGTGAGCGTCGACGATTTGGACGAACCCGTCGATGGATCGTTCGCGGCGCTGAGTTTGTTAAGCCCTGACCCTTCGACGGGGTTGGCCTTGGGTAATGGCATCTTGGGGACCAGTCCGACGTCCGCGATGCTGGGGACGAGTAGGCAGATGACGCAGGGGGCTGGGGCAGCGGCCGCGGCGACGATGGGCAAGCCGAATAAAGGCATCATACTGCAGAAGAGCGTCGAGTATATAAGGTGCGTGGGTTTAGTACGATGGGAATTGGATTCTGATCGAATCGGTGGGACTGAACTTTTAAACCCCGTATTTAGATACCTCCAACAATTACTCGAATTGCATCTTCAACGCGGCGCGGCGCTCGAACATCGCGTATCCGAACTCGAGGCGGGCAGGTTGGGCCTCGAAGGTCTGGACGGTGCGATCGACGGCATTCGATCGAAGGAATCGAGGAGTGGTGCGACGACGACCTCTTCGGGCGGGATTCGATCGCCTGCGCTGTCGAATGGATCGGAGGCGTTGTTTGATTTCTCGCCGGCTTCGACCACGGGCGCGGGGACGACGACCGATGGCCAGGGGTGGATCATCCCCAAGGAGGAGGAAATGGATCAAAGCTAGGCAAGGCTTTCTATGGGATGGGCGATGGGATCACGGGGGAGAAGGACACGATGTATGTGGGCTGCGTTGGAGATTTATCGCCTACTTTCTTGGTGATGTTGGCTTCTTCTCTCTCTTAAGTCTAGTTTGTTTTTGTAGTGTCGTACATAACCTTATTATCTTGCCTTGATCCGTGTTTACGTTTCGCTATGTTTCTGTTAATACCCAATTAATCGTGTCGAGTAACTCTTTCTTCGAAAGGGTTTTGGTCTTCATTTCATTTCGTTCGTACGACAGAGGCTACAAGATCCCAACACACTGAGTACGATACTTTTGTCACCACTTTTGGAGAGCCTCATACGAACGAAAAGCCAGCGACCTCGAGCAAGGTCGCCAACACGGCTCGTGCGGTAGCATGGACTTGATCAAAGTTGTAGCCCGGGCGAGACGAGAGGTCGCATGAGTTGTGGTAGCAGCTGTGAGGGGCGCACGGCGAGAAGGTCGACACGCCCCGCTGTCAGTCTGGGTAAGACGTAGGCAGCCAGCGTGGGGGGCAAAACTCACGGATCTCGAATCGCGCCGTTGCGCTCAAAGACCCAGGTCGAGGCGTACCCGACCGCTTCGAAGCTCTGATGGTCCGAGCAGCACGCGGTCGTGTAACCGACTTGTAACTCGGGGACGTAAATTTCTGAAACGTTACCGATCACGTAAGCCGCTTCGGGAAGTCCGATCTTGTCCGGTCGGGCCATTTGCATCGGTTCGCCCGGGACCGTATAGGCGATCATGTCGACTTGCACCATCAGGACCACATCCTCGTGGCGTTTTTTCAGTTCCCTCGCGTACCAATTTGAGCCGAGCAGGCCTTGTTCTTCGCCTGAGAAAGCGGCGATCACGATCTTGCGCGAGAAGACGAGGTTGTGCTCCGAGATGTGGCGCGCGAGAGCGAGCAGGAGGGCGGTGCCGGAGCCGTCATCGTCCGCACCGGGAGCGGTGGGGTAGCCGAAGGACTGTTGGAAAGTTCTCCGAGGTATAAGCACATCAATTCAAGCGCTATTCATGGGATGTTGGGCTTACTCCTCGCGAGTCAAAGTGCTGTCATGTCCGCAAGATCCCGACATGTCAGCAGTCTCTTCGTATCCGACTCTGACCACTACCGAGCCCTCACCCCTCCAATCACGACCGTCTCGTTCGCAAAAGCGCCAGGGACATTGCCAATGCCAGGAAGCGAGCATTCGATCATGGGCGCAAACTCGGTCTTGTAGTGGTGTTGCATACAGATGAAGCCGTTCGTTCGGAAGCGCTCTGTGAGGTTGTAGGCAAGGCCGTCAGCGGCGGACTTTTTTGCGGTCGCGGGCTGTAATGGCCACAGCGGCATCATACTCACGCAGAAGCCAATTGCTTGCCCGTCCGGCACCTTCACTCATGCTGTGTCGACTGATCCATCGTTCGGACGAGGTCGTCGCGGAGGATTGATCCTCCGCGGAGAGGTAGCGCACGTCGGCGATGATGGCCTTCTTGGACAACGTTTTCACCAGCTTGGAGAGCTGCGCGCAAAGCGGGAAATGGGGGAAAGGGGGTTAGCACCCGGTGACACTCTCTTTCGGGTGTGTTCACGAGAGCTCGCTTTCACTCGCCAGAGGATTGAATTTGAGCCCGCCCAAGATGTCAACGACGCGCTGGCGGTCCTTCTTACTGACCAGCTCCCCCCCTTGTACCGGCCCGTCCACGCCAGCCTCGGAAGCGAGCACGGCCCTCGAGGGTGGGGGGAGCGGATCGGAGGAGATGAAGACGAGCTCTTGCAGGGCGTGAATTGGGTCCTCGGTCCATTCGCGAAGGAGGGTATCAGTTTCGAGCTGGACGAGGCGACCTTGCGCCGATGCGAGAGCGGCGATAAGGCGCACGCCGCCAGACTCGTCAGAGTGGGTCGTCGAGCCGGAGAGGGGTGTCTGCACTCGAGTCTGTTGGTATGTCGCGAGTTGGCGCGCAAAGATGACCTCTTGAATCTCGGCTTGGCGTTGTTGCAGCAGGTCGGCCTCAAGCGAGGACGACGCGACCCAGACCAGGCTGCCGTACGACCAATCGAACGCGATACAGGGCGATGCGGACGCAGAGGACGAGGAGGAGGAGCGCTGCGACTGGAGACACTCCGGGGTGAGGTAGTAGACATCGGTCGATTCAGGTCGTGTGCCGAGTCGGGCGTGGAAAGACGCGCACTCGGGCGGTGGCGCGACCGAGGTCGTCACAGGTGGGGCACCGGCCGGGGACAATGCCGACGACGGCGACGACGACGGCGACCACGACGGATTGTGCAGGCAGAGTGCACCGCCTGGAGATCGAGGAGCAGCGAGGACTCGGCTCGCCGTCAGTCCGAGCACGGCTGTTGCGAGAACCAGCTTCATGACGGCCAGTAGGAGACGCGCACGAGAATGTGGGGAGCAAGGGAAGAGCACGGGAAGGCGCATCAAGCACGTCGTCCAGTCACACCAGCGTCGATGACGAGTTTCGGCCGCTCGTCCGAAATCGCAAGGTCAACGATGAACCTACGAGGGTCCCCTCTGTGAGCATGATCATGGACACTCGTTCAGGTGAGCCTGGCTTGGAGGAGATTTGATTTCACAACGCCAAGCAGCAGCAGCGCCGGCCGACCAGAGAGAACAGCTATCGATCCGCAACACAAGGACATCCGAGTGAGGTATTCACATTAAAGAGAGGACACGACTAGAAAAAGGGGCAGGAAAAAGATATCGGCGCATCGTTTTTGGGGGTGGGGGAGGCGAGTTGAAAGAAACTAGCGACCGATCGTGCCGCCGTTGGTGTCTACAAAGAGTAGAGTGAATTCAAATGATGAGCATCAATCTCGAGCAAGCGACTGAAATCTGCCTCGTAAACTCACGGTGGTTAAGAGCCTCATCAGCACGCTGCAAGTCCTCCTCGTTCAACACCTTCTGCTTGCCCGCGGACTTGACCCCACCGGGCGTCGTCTGACCACTCGCCAGCCCGGACGAGACCGATCCGCCTCGCTTCTTCATCACCAAAGGAAACGGGTACGCGTCCTCGTCGTCGTCGTTCTTGTTGTTGCGCGACATCATCGACTCCCACGTCTGCGCGCCCATGTAGTCCGACGTGCCGAGCGATTGCATCTCCTCCGTCAACGTGCCGAGATCTCCTGGCGTCATCATGCCCGAGAGGAAACGGGGCGAGCCAGGCGCCGACACGGGTCGAGGCACGCGGACTTGTCCCGATTCAAAGTCAAAGTCGTCGTCCGTGAACGAGTCGGGGTACGCGCGACGCAATGCGAGCTGACGCGCCTTGGCGTATTCGAGTCCGAGCTTCTTCCAGTCCAACAGGTCGCTGAGACGCTCGGTGCGATTCCTCTGGTTGATACGTTGGCGACGCGTCTTGGTGCAGAACGAGACCATCTGATCCGCAAGTTGGTTGACCGAGTCCTCGACCGACTTTTGGCGACGATCGACGATGTAGATGCCATAGTCGTCCGAGTTCTCGATCAGTTCGTCCATGTAACAACCGAAACCAGACAAGTTGGTCGTGATCGACGGTACACCCATCACCGTGCATTCGGCGGGGGTGTATCCCCACGGCTCGTAGTACGAAGGGAAGACACCGAGATGGCACCCTCGCACGAACTCTTCATAGTCGAGGCCGAGGATCGGGTTGTTGGCGTTGAGGAACTCGGGGTGGAAGATGATCTTGACGCGATCGGTGCCTCGATTGAACAGCTGCACGCGACGGATCTGGTTCAAGATCGGGTCAGCGGCGTCGTCGGCCATGTTGTGCGTTGTCACGGGCGGGAGCGAGTTGCGGCGAAGGGCAAAGACTCGGCGCTTCAGCAAGATTCGGTCCTCGTCCGAGAGCAACGATGCGGCGTCGGGGACTTCGGTTCCGGGTTCACTGTGGGCACACCATTTCTCCCGTGAGCAGCATGAACTCAGGGGAGTACTTTAGGATACGAGCAAGAACGAACCCAGTGTAGCGCGCGGTCCTCTCGAACAATCGAGCACCGATGCGATTCTGGATCTCGGTAACCGTATCACGAAGTTGTTTCGTCACAGCCTGACCCTTGAGCGCCTCGATCGTGTACGAGTGCGTCGCGGCGGGCATAATGATGAAGGCGACGACGGTCATCTTGGTGCCCATCTGCTGCAAGCGGTAGTTGAGCCGCGCGAGGGATTCGATGAACATGTCGACACCCTTGTTGCGGTACTCGTAGCGACCGGCGGTGAAGAAGTACAAGGTGTTGTCGAGGTCAAAGTCGTAGTGGCCATAGAAGTGGCCTCGGACAAAGTCGTTGATCTTTTGCTTGGACAGCGCGTGTAGGTTTTGGAACTCGTGCATGGCCGAGAATTTGGTCACGTTGAGACCGTTGGGCAGGACACCGTCTGCAAAGTGGAGCGTTCGGAGGACAGGATCAGTTTCTGGTCCTGGCATGATCGCCTGAAAGCCGGTTCAGACCCACCAGGCTTGCGCTTGAGTAAATGTTCGCTCTCATACGCGGTGATGTGCGATACGGTCGTAAACACATCGGCGCAATGGGCTGAACTACGCTCGATGCAGTAGCGGTGGTAGATGCCTCGCTTGCCGGCCTCGTGGTCGACGTCAAAGTAGGCGAGGTTGTTGTAGAAATCGACCGAGCCAGCGCAAAGGTATCGACCGAGCAAAGTGGCGTGGGTCGTGAAGATGGTCGTGACGTCGATGTGACGCTTGCGGCACAAGGGGATCGCGAGACCGACCTGCCACTCGTGGAAGTGCGCAATGATGGCTCGCGATCGTTCGCGGGAAGAGAACTGGGCGTGACCGAATTCACACTGTTAGGCAAGAGCTTCGAATGTACGGCCACGGGCAACTCACCTCTCCAAGGAACCACGCGACCAAGTAACCGAGCAAGATGGTCTCGTTCGTCTCGGTGTCGTTCGGCGGCGAGGGGATCCCGGCGAGGTTCCACAGATCGGTCTTCCACTCGTCCAAGCGATTCCAGACCGACCCCGTGTCGAACAAGAGCACTTTGGGTCCACCTTCAATCAACCAGCGACCGTAGAGGAACTTGACGCCTCGGTCGCGCATCGAGGCGAGCGTGTCACGAAACGCCTTGTCCGTGTTGGAGAGGGCTAGGGAGAGACAACCTGTCAGACTTGGTTTCGTCATAAGCGCTCGAAGTGATCTGAACTCACTCTCACCCTCCTTGGGGGGAGCCTCCCATTCGATCGCGTCAACCTCCATCGGGGCGGACTTGTAGGACAAGGGGCCGATCAAGAGGTAGCGGTCGCCATACTCTTGGCAGGTGACGGGCGCCTTGGTCTTGATGACGGTGTAGATGCCTCCGACTGTAGCATGCCGAGATGCCGAGCGACGGAGCCGACGGTGCGACGTTGTGGTGCGGATCGGAGAGAGCCGAGCGGAGAGAGGAGCGAAGAGAGGAGCAAAGAGGGAGCAGCGCGGGTGGTGTGGGGTTTCGTCATCGAGCCAGTGGGGCAGCAGCCGGGGGGGAGCTCAGAGAGTCAGCTGATCGATCAACAGAGAAGGAGCGCTCCTGAGTAATCTCCGAAAAGCAATATCGACATATCCGAGCGGGTAATTGGGTTATCCTCGAGCCTGTTGTCCCCCTTCGCTCGTAGAACCGTGACCGAGAGCGCTTGGTGCTGTTGTCGAGGAGGGAAAAGATTATGAGGTCATCGGCGCCCGTGAGCAGCCGGTGCGGCCACCACCAATTGAGACCGGTCGAGACGGACACTTCCGCTCCGACACCACCTCGCTGCTTCAACTCTTCATAAGCATCAAGCCTACACTCCGGTGTACACGATGAAGCTGGTCGAGTGATGCAGTGCATCGAAGAGCACGAGCCACGGGCGGAGGCGGTAACTCGGTCGGCCACCAGAGGTCCCAGTCTGGCTCACCGCCTGCCGGCCGGCCCGGGTCGACTCCTCCCCCACCCAGCGAATGACCCTCCACCCTCCGCTACGTCCGCACCGCCTCGAACTTCGTCTCGGATTCAGATCAAGAAAAGCTTACCTTTGCTGAAAGAGGAGAAGCAAAAGATGGGGGCCATAGGTCAATACATCGTCCTACTGGAACGACTCGAGACACAGTCGTCCACATCGGGAAAGACGGCGGCAGCGGAAAACGATGCTCCATCATCCCTCCGCGCCACCCTCCTCCTTCCGCCGTATTGAAGGAAGAACTCACTTGGCCACTTCCCATGCACATTCAACGAGCAAGGCGTCGTGCACCGAGCGTTGCGGCGATCCGGCGGAGCTCATCTTGGGTTCAAGCTGTGGGCTCGGGCGAGGTCGAGCAAGACGTCACACGCGAATCGAAGCGGGGAGGGGGCGCTCGAGTGGAAAATGTGGAGGCAGGTAGCGTCGCTCGAAGGAGGTAAAGCAGACGGGTCCAAAAGGTGCGAAAATTCGAGAGCAAGAGGCTTGCGCAGAGAGATTTGAGCCGAACACTTGCTGACAAGCTGGGGAAAGAGGAGAGACACTAAGGGGGGCGCGGGCCGGTCGAGACTCCGGGAGTGAGAGCGGGCCGCGCGCGCTTTTTTCCTCGTGGGGAAACACAAGCGCTAGCAATCCACAAATTAAGGTCGGATCGTGCTTGAAATCTACTCAGATTCGGGCTGATCGGCGGCAGACGCTGAAAGCGGATGTCATTGCTGTAGCACCGTTCCCGAAAAAGAGTCCTGTCTAGGAAACCACAACAGGAACATGAACAGCGGTGACCGGCCATCCCGCATTTCCCCCTCCCCTACGCCGATCTGCGGGGTCGAAATGGGGTGAGACCGAACGGCCGACAGCCTGCAGGCGCCGGGGTTTCATCGATCTAGCTATTATCGCCGAAAGGGTTGGAATCGCGTAAATAGTGCGCGACCGAGCAACTTCGCAGAATCTCTCATGAACGCTGCACCGAACTTGGGGTCTGTACAACATATACTACCTCGCGAATCCGATCTACTGAATCCTCAGTCCATAATGATCACCTCGTCATCGTCCCCCGCATTCTCATATCCATTTCCATTCTCGCGCGTGCCACCACCCCCACCCCCACTTGCTCTAGCTCTCGCCATCGCCTCCGCAGCTTCAACGGCCTTCCGTTCCGCTTCGTCCCATGCCGCTTCGTCGATGAAGAGCGAGTCGTCGCCTTCGATTGTGGTGGCGTCTGTGGAGGAATGGGCGTCGTCTTCGCAGGGCTGAAGGGGGTTGGGGGCGTTTGTTTCGAGGATGTCGAGGTCGGGGTCGGGGGGGATGTCGAGGCTGGAGGCCAAAGTGTGCAGAGGCGAAAGCGTGCAGAAGCGAAAGCGTGCAAGAGCGTTAGAGCGGAGCAGATATTCACTATCTACATCTAATAGACCAAAGCTATCACGTGGATTTGCACATACCCAAGTCGGCGTTTCAAAGTCCTCTCCAACTGCTTTTCGGCGAACTGTTCGAGCTCGGGCACTTGGCTTCCTTTGATCGTTACCGTGTCGGGCGTGAGAAGTAAAAATTTGGACGTGTAGGAGACGTTGTGGAGAAGTAGCTACGTATATAAAAGTCGATTGATGATTAGCTCGGTACCAGTGCAGCGCACTCGGGCCAGTCTACCGGAAAACACTACCTTGCACCCCAACTTGACCTCGCCCAATCCCAGGCCTCTCACCAGCCTCTTCTCAAACGCCTGCACCGCCGTATAGCCATCACTCAACCCCAACTTGACCAAACCCCTCGGCCACGTCCTCGCGACGGCCTCGTCCTGATCGGTAGGGACGTCGTCGTTGGTGGCACCGGCGCGGGAAGGTTCTTCGACTTGCTCGCCGGATTCACGGCGGGACCGTTGGTCTTTGAGCGTTTCGAGCAGGCCCAAGGCAGGGTAAGCCACTTCGTCGACGGCGATGATTTGCACGAGCTTCTTCTGGGGGAAGAGAAGGCGTTCGCGGTCGGTTGAGGCGGGAGGGACGCTCAGGGTCGAGGCGGCGCAGGAGGGCGCGAGCGTTGAGGTGGCTAGGTCGCTCGCGAGCAGTTGTTCTTCGACGTGCTTGATCAAGGTGGCCGGCTGCGAACAGGCGGGAAAGTGTTCCTGGTGATGGGATCGGTACGATGGGTCAACTCAGCGGGCATCGTACGACGTGCTCGCAGGATCGAATGAAGGAAGGCGTGGCCCGCCGACAGATCCTCCGCACTGAAACGTACGACAAGGTACTCGACACAAGCATCCAGCCACTCGGGGTCGAACTGAAAGTGGGGTGAGTAGGATGAGGCGAACCAAGGCCGGAGCGAAGGAGGAATCTGAGCAGAGGCCACGATGACGATGCAGGTCGCAAAGTGTCAGGTCGGGGAGGCGAGTGGAAGAGATGGAAGATGTACGGGTGGGAGCTGGTAGGTCTGTCTCTACGGTGAAGATGGAGTGGCGAGTGGAGATCTGTGAGACGGTGTGTTGCGCAGGACGACGCGTTGCTGCGGATGATGATCGAGTGTGCGTGCGCACCATATCAGTTCAGTCGCCGAGCAACTTAATCCGCAATTTCGCACATAGGATCAATCATCGGAGCACTACCCTCAACAAGCTTGTATTGACAATACACCATCAAATACATCACATCGACTACGAGTCCGACGCCCACTCAAGGGATCCAAATCCGACTGTATCCCTCAACCTTGCCTCGGCACGTTGGACATAAATGTTCCCTTGCGCTCGTACGCGTACTCAGATGATGGCGACAGCCGTCGCACATCGTCAAGCATCGACAGGGCCAGCAGACGATGGAGCGTTCGTCCGTCGCGCAGATTACGCAGAGGCGTTGGTACGGTGGGTCGTCCGAAGTGGAAGAGGACGCGGGGGTCGGGTTCGATGTCGCACCGAGCTCGAGACGGCGTTGTTCGATCGCGCTACTGAAAGCTTCAGGAGCGCTAGGGTTTGGAGAGGAGAGCGAGGCGTAACGTCTTCGAGTCATCGGTGAGGTCCCCGATGGGGCAAAGTAGTGCGCCAAAAGCAATGGGGCGAGATCGGCGTGCTCGTCCACGTCGGCGAGATTGGTTGTCTGATGATGATCGTGACTGCGGATCAGCGCTGACGATAGGCCTGGACTTGTCGACGATGAGCAATCACTTCTTTGATGACGTGCATCTGAGAGGCCCATTAGCTCTTGCAATAGTGAAGCCGCCTCGCCACCATCATTATCGCCCGAGCTCGCGGCTTCCTCTTCGACTCCAATCAACGACTCTTCGTCGTCGGAAGAATCGTCCTCATCCTCGTCATCTTCGGACGGCACGTAGTCACCATCCTCTGCATCCTCTATCTCCTCTCCACTTCCTCTCGGGACCCATCGTTCCATCGCATGCGATTCCCGATCCTCATCGTCTCCGTACCCGAGGAAATCGACGACGCCCAAGTAACCTCTTCTAATCGCGCGATACGACTTCCACACGACGAGGAAAGTCATCCTCCATGCGAGTCCCCACAACCCTCGCCATGCGTTGCGCCGTTGTTCGCCTCCGCCAATGCCGCCGACCTCTTCACCCTGGCGGCGCAAGACCTCGATCGACTTGATCTCGTTCGCAAAACCCTCCTGTGGCGAATGCCGAGGCGATTTATTGGAGGGTCGACGACGTTGAACAAGTCCTGACGAACTGGAGCCGGATCGACCGAGTCGAACGATGTCGGAAGTGGGAGGGGTAGGAGCATCGGGGAGTTGGAGGGAGAGGAACGAGAGCGGCAAGGGTGCCATGATGCGGATCGGCGAGACTTCGTTTGCAAGACCGACGAGTGTCGATGATTCGAGGCATGACGTCGCGTATCTCAAAAAGACAATAGCGTTGGAACAGATTAGCAAGAGCTTCGTCCCATATCCATGCCATCGATGAAACCTACTTAATCATGCCAACACCCCAATCATCACTCCTCTTTGGCCAATGCGTGCGGTGGCCAAAGACACCCTCCATCGTCATCTCCTCGCGCCTGAGCAGTATCGCCGACGCCCTCAACACGATCGTCACCAGCGCGAGCGCCTCGAAGGTCAAATCGGGGATCAACGACATCCATACGGTCCCCTCCCAAGAGATCGAGTCGTCGAGCAAAGCCGGACCGCGACGACCTTGGGGAGCGTAGACGGCTCGATAGAATCCGATCGAGAGGATCGCCTGGCCGATCAGCGAGAAGAAGGCCGTGATGGCGAGTCGCAGCGGCCGTCTCGGCGGTGTCCAGATGAACGAGGTGTGGAGGACGAAGAGCTCGAGCAGAGTAAGAAGGAGATGAACGTAGAGATGCGTTGGGGGATGCCATGCTTGGCCGGCAGGTGGGGAAGCGTAAAAGGGCGCCGAGTGGAGATGCAAGAGGAATGAGAAGGAGAGCAGATTGAACGAGGCTTGGGATCCGAGATCGTCGGCGAGGGCTCGAACAAAGGTCTCGGTAACGACAGCCAAAGCGACGGCGACAAAAACCTCCCACATGACCGTCGAGGCGCTGGCGATCGCGTACGGCAGCCTCGAGCGATCCGCCGCTTGAACGAGCCGGCTCAGCTCGGATCGACCGGCCCACGGTGTGAGAAACGATAGCGCTCTGACAAATGCACGCCCGTTGCGGGTCGAGGAGAAGAGGTGCGAGTCATAGTTGTAGGCGAGCAGCAGAGCCGACAAGAGCGTCGACGAGCGCAGGAGGAGCACCAGGCTCGGCAGTCGAAGGGCAAGGCGCAGCTTGATCGGCAAGGGCGCGTTCGAGCCATCCGGTAGAGGGCCCCGGTCGGCAAAAGGTCGACGTGGGGGTACGAGGTGATGTATGCGGTTGAGCAGGATCGAGAGGCCGAGCAGGGCGACGAAGAAGGACGAGGTCACGAACGACACGGGGCCGGGGAACGCCGGCGATGACGATGACGACGGGGTGGATGCTCTCATACTTGAACGTGCCCTCGATAGGCTCCCTGGATCGGACGAGGACGCAAACGATTCAAATGCCGGGCTTGAGGACGAAGCGGCGGCGTCGACGAGCTGGCGGTGCAGCCATGAGCGCATCGGCCTCAGCGTGCGCTCGTACGTGTAGCCGGCCACCGCGAACACCACATTACGCACCATCACCACTGCACAGGGATCCACTCGGATCGAGCAGGATCCGAGTGAAGAGGTCGAAGTGGAAGTAGATGGCGAGCGCCGGGTGCCGAGTGCCAAGTCAGCCACTAATCCACGATGGGCGCAAGTGCGAGACCGACGTGTGGGACGTGTGGGGGGGGGGGGCGCGCTTGCGAGAACGCGCGCGAGTCGTTCCGAACGCCACCATCGCGAGTTGAAACAATAAGGTGACATTTGTTTTCAGGCTATTAAAAATCATGCACATCTTCAATAGCATGACCCGCGAAGAATCATGCGCGGCGGGGCAACCGGCCGATCACTGCAGAACTCGGCCGAGGAAGCCGATCAAAGTGAAAATGTATTACTATCTCCTCTCTGAGAAAGAGTCTCGACGAGGCCACGAGCAGCGTGCGACCGAGGCAACAATCCTATCACTCCGACTTCACTACAAAGTGGGTTGGTACATCCACATCCTGGTAAGTGTTAATCACCGTCTGACGCCGCGTCACGCGGCAAAATGCCAAATTTTCCAGCTACCCTCACGCTGTCCACCACGGTCCCTGCACCATGGCATCTGACTGAGGCGGGGCTGCCTTTGGCCGAGAACGCTGGCGATCTCGGAAACAGAGATCCGTTTCGGCAGACTCGATGCGTCTCCGTCCTGCCTTCAAGGACGAAACTGGATTCTTGGACATCTTGTTTGCAACTCGCCGAGAGGGAGACGCAACACGATCGAAGAACGGGCACAGATCCGCTTGTCGGACCTGGCTCAGATCTGTAAAGTATGCGCTCGCAAAGGTCTGTTCGATATCTTCGTCACGTACCAATCCTCGGCCGCACGCGCTGATGAACCCGAGCATATTAAGGTTTCGAGCTGGCCAATCCGACAACCACCTGAAAACTTGATTCGTATGCCGACGGCGTATACGCTCTCCGATGCGGAGGCGTTCGAATTGTGAAACTGTGAACGGGGTCTTGAAGGATGTCACGAAAATCTTAGATCACTTTGTCGCTGCGGCGTGTACCAAGATCGGAGGGCCAAGTTGGACGGTGGAGAAGTGCCTACGAGCAAGCAGACATGCGAGATTGAGGAGTCACGGAAACAACACGCGGAAGATGAAAAGAACTTGGGCGCTCTGACAGAGACCAAGCAGAGGATCACTAAGCTTGGTCGACGGTTCTGAACATGGACGTCGACGAGATTGGGAACTCGGATCGTTCGGGTCCATGATTCGGTGAGTCCTTGAGAGGAGTCGTTGGCGGGGACGAGTTGAGTCCGTCATTCGACTTGCTGCCGATGCACGGTGCCTTGCTTTCTGCAGATCGTGACGATGCGTGTTTCGGTCAGGTGGACAAAAAAAGGCGTATCAATTCCTGTTCAGGCGTTGACCAAGTTGGCAACGGTCACGGAACAAGCGAGGTGGTGTGTTAGGAAAAACCGGGAGAGTAAGTAGGGGCGAGCGATGTGATGTGCAGAAGTAGAGACGTATGATTGCAGTGATGGTGAGTACCCGAAACTGGAAAGTGAACGAAACTGAACGAAACTGAATGCATGAAACGACTTTGCGACATATATGATGGAACACAGCCCCCTTAACCGGTTACTCTCTTGCTCTTTACAATTTTGCGCTCGTCGGCCTCCTCAGCCGACAGCCGCGAACCCGGTTCAACGTACAAGACCTGAACCAGAAAGAACCAGAAGAGGGAAGCCTCAATATTGCGCAGAACGATGCCTCCCGGAGAGAAAGAAAGGACGAACCTGGTACTGATCCTTGCGACTCAAAGACTTGAACCCGACCCTGAACGTGCTCAACGACTTCACGTTCAGACCCGTCGACGGCAACGACATCATCGCGGAGTCTGCCATGATCGTTGAGAAAAAACTAGTCTCCAAAAGCAGCGCCTTGACATCGTTTGGGTCGGGTTTCAGACGCGCTTGAGGGGATTCGGCCCAGAACGCTTTGACGGATGGGGATCGCTTTTTGGAGCTTGAGGGAGATGCGGAGAGAGCGGACATGGCGTCGTCGAGTTTGGACGCGGCTTTCTTGAGGACTTTTGGGACGCGTCTGACAGTTGAAAACGTGACCTTTCGGCTCAAGACGAGGCTCGACATGAACGAGAGATCACGGGAAAGAACGTACCTCGCCGGATCGAACATCAACAAATATCCCTCGCCTTGCTCATCGTATTCGATTCCGACGACAGTCCTTGCATGACCCTGGTGTTGCAAGTACAAGGGCTGCTTGGCGGACATGACGGGTAATATGCTGGCTGGAAAGCTAGAGGATGAATGTCACCGTTCGAATTGGAAACGGAAACGCAAGAAGCCTCGAGCGTGTCGGTGAAGTAAGTGACGATCCATCGGATCAAGGGTGATTCGGCGCCTTTCTTCGCATGAGGAAGTTTCGGAAAGTCGACGACTTGACAACTTTTGTGAGGGACAAAGGTGGAGAACTAGGATGAGCCGGGGCGGATAGGGGCTGTGCACGAGCTGTTCGGTCGTACCGTATGCATAGAGCTGTGAGCACCGTATACATCTCGGTTGCTCCGGTCCACCTCTTGCTTCCTCGCAGCTTGCCGTTGAAGTGAGCGGCGCCGTTCAGGTCATGGCCTGATGATCATCGAGCGAAGCTTCAGCACTCACAAATCGAAGAATCGATCGGAAGTGCGGGCACAATGGACTTGACTGACCTGCCTTCCAAGCATCCTCGATGATGCCTTGTAGTTCCAAGATGGACGGAACCGGGGAAGGGCCGCTAGCTGAGGTGTTGTATTCGGGCAAGATCCGACTCGATCCTCAGCTTCGCACCGACTTGCTCACACATCGCCCACACCCCATGCCTCACGACTTGAACTCGTTCGGTCCACTCGAGCTTCGACTCGACGATACCTCGAACCTGGACGGCCCTCCCTCTCTGACACCGTGTTTGCACCACCGGATACGCCAGTCGATGCTTTAAAATATTCGATTCGACGGTGACCGTGTTGCGCTGACGGCTGACATGATTGATATGGAAATTGTGATCGTGGTGTCCGTCGGACGGTGTTGGAACATGATGAAGGAGCGGATGGGTACATGGGAAAGGACGGTTTGTGATGTAATGCACGTCAACCCCAACATGCAACGTGACATCATTGTGTGAACCCCAACATACATCATCACATGATCATGTGAAGCCCAACTTCCATGATCGCTGACCGTCACCATCTCCGGGTGAGCGCTCGAACACGTGATTGTGTGGGCGGCGGTTCATTGCTCCGCCAGTCCGAATACCGCTCCTATGATGGATGTATGATGTGTCGTGATGAACCGCATTCGATTATTTTCCATTTCGGAGATCGCGAGCGCTATCAGTGGCCGAACGCAGCGGGGGCCGCCGCCATAGCAACCCCCCCCCCCTGAAATGGGACAATCCCGGGATCGTCATCATCCCGGGATCGTCCCATTTCAATTTTTTTTTTTTTTTTTTGCTATGGCCCTCTCAAATACCAGATGGCGCTCGCCCAAATCGCCCAAGCATCTTTGTAAGAATCGCGCTGGACAGCGCGCGCAGAGCTGGCGGGCAGCTGGCGGGGGATTTGGTATTTGGTATTTGAAAAGTGCCCATATAAACAGGTTGAAAAACACTACTGAAGCTTGGGTCCTCCTGTCTGGTCTATGGAGGCTTGCTTTCGTTATAGCCTCGCCGCAATCCCACCTAAGCTCGCCCACTCCTGTCGTCGATCGTATCGGGTTCGGCAAGATGATGTCGATTGGTCTGCGCATGCAGGATCTAGGAGTTTGATCGCAACGTGCAGTACGAAGTCAAGTATTACATTCAGATTCGTCCATAGAAATGCAAAACAGGAACGCGGATGTCGAGCACGGTTCTACTCGCAAAGTGCCTTGAAAGCCGCCTGGATGTGTTCATACGACATCTGACCGGAGTTCCAACGCGACGCAAGTTCTGGCTCAGTCTCGAAGTCTTCCAGGCCTGAAAAAGAAAATTCCAGCGAGCAATTCTGCTGCAGCACACTCAGAACCTTCTCCACGCCAGACCAACGGGACGCGCATGCGGCCAGGAGCCTCTTGAAGCCACCTCGCGTGCTGAGCCCCTCTTTCCAAGCTGCTGCATTTGTGAGATCCTCGGCATTCCACGCATCCCAGATACGCGCGACGGCCGATTTTTTTTCGAAAACGGGCTTATCGGCAGGCCCAGATTGAAAAGCCGTGCGGGACGCCACATAGAAAAACGACTCGATGTCGTGCCAGCGCCCGTGCACGACACCCTCAGTTGCGGGGCTGAGCAAGAGTCGAGAGATGTATGGAAGCGTGCCCTGTGGTTGATCATGGTACAGGGGAAGGGTGGGGAGGAGTTGGGTGAGACCAAGAACGTGTCGAGGGCTAGCACGGACGCGAGAACGTACCGAGCGGCTGAGGCGACACGTTTCTTCAGCCGTTCGAGTCTTCTTCACCGCCAGATTGTAGTCGGTCAGGATCCCATGGCCGTGATGGTCGACCATTACGTTGTCATACGACACATCCCGGTGGATGAAGCCGTAGTCCCAGAGCTGACGATGCCCTGTCACGCCCGGCAAAGCGTCGTCAGTGTAGGCACACCCCTCAGCGCGCTGTCCCGCTCTGCTCTGAGCACTCACCCTCAATCGCGCCCTCGAGAGTGCTCGCGAGCTGCTTGGTGTTCTCGAGCGTGGCGAGTGAGTTGTAGCACTCTTCGTGAACGGCGACCTCCTTGGCCCGCAGGGTGAGACCGCTGAGGGATTCGTCGCCGGGTAGGAACAGGGGGAGGGTCCTGTACTCGGTGCGAAAGACGCCGACCAGCGGAGCGAGTCCTCGAGGTCTCTTTTCCTGGATGAAGTTGCGGATCTCGGCCAAGTCCGAGCTGCGCGACTCCTCGACCCAGGTGATCGTCATCGCCCGGGTCCTGACGTTGGCGCCCTCACCTACGGTGATCTCGTATGTCGACGTCGCGCGGCCGGACTCTCTTCGTCGACGGACGCGGAGCTTCTCGATCTTGACGTTGGACATCGTCGTTGCTCCCCAGCTGAACTCTGAGGCCGCCGGCGGGAAGAAGTCGGGGCAGAGCGTGACAGGGCCGTGGCGATCGTCGATTGAGGTCGTAATGGGGAGAACGCCGTTAAGCCGATCACTGTTTTTGATGAGACGGTACCAAAAGGTCGACAGCTCTCCGTTTTCCTTGGTGACCGTTCTGAGGTTGGTAACGAACACGCCGCAAGTGGTCATGACGTAGACTTTGAGACGGTCGCCGCGCAGGGTGAACCCGATCGCATATTCTCGAACCGGCGTTGCGAGGAGTGCCGACAACTGTCTGAACAACTGGCCCTCGGCCTCGGAGTTGTCCGCTCTGGTCTCGCCGACGGCGGCTACGCGTGTGAAAGAGCGTTTGGCATGGTTCAGGTCCACCTTGGCCTCGGCCTCGTTCGTGCTCTCTTCTTTTGCGCGGTCGTCCTCGTCGTGATGTTGGCCCTTGCCGTTTTCCTTTGCGTTGAAGTTCACGGTGGTGTCGGGGTCCGCATCGGCGTCGGCGCCGAGTTTCTTGGCTTGCGGAACGGGGTGACTGGGAAGGGCCCATACATCCGGGAGGGTTGGGTCGTTCGCGACCGCAGCGCGGGTGAGGAGCACGACGTCGGCCGTCGTCTCAGTCGTCTCGGTCGTCTCGGTCGTCTCTTCGCGGTCAGGGGTGACGCTGATGTACTGGGGCGAGTTATTGCAGGCCACCAGTCGCCGGTCGCCAGTCTAGAGTCCCCGTGAGAAATGACATTCGGAAGGCGAGTCAGCTCTCGAAGGAAAACACCTCGCACGCCCACACCGCCAAGCGATCGAGTAGCCTAGGCGTCGACTCACCGTGTTGATGACACCTGCTATAACCTCTTCCAGCGCTTCTTCGGTGCCAATACTGTGCTCGCTGGGCCAGATCTTGTTTGCGAGCTCCTCAGGGGTCGGCGGGCTGAAGAAGTAGGCCTCGAGGGCCGGACTGTATTTTTGGTTCATCAGGACCGCCTTGGAGATCCTCTCGGCTCTGGCGGATGCTCGCTCTCCCGAGGCCGTCTCCCGTCGAGTGACTCGACGAGTGCGATACCGAGGAGGCGCGTAGGCTAAATATGCCGTTGGTAGAGAGCCCGACGCTGGGTTTGCGGTTGCGTTCCTTGCTGCGCTTGCGGTTGCTGTAGTCGCTGTCGTGCCCAGTAGGGTGCGCGTCCCTCACGGCCGCAAGGTAGTACGTGTCGGGGGTCACGGATGTGGAGGCTGCGTCGAGACTACTTGCGCTTGAGCTTGGGTGCCACTGGGGTCGAGGCCAAAGATGAGGCGGAGGCTACAACTTTACAACTTTAGCGTGCGAGCGCGTCCCTCATTGCTGCAAGGTCGTCGTGTCAGACGTCGAAGGAAGCTGGCGGGCTGCGGGATGTTGAAGCTGCGTCAAGACTACTTGGGCTTGAGCTCGATGTCGCGGCCGAGTTTGTTGCCACGAAGGTCGAGGTCGAGGTTGAAGACGAGGCGGAGGCAAGCGCCTGAGCGTGTCATCGGCACCGTGTTGGACGAACTTTGCGTCAGACGCGCGCGCTCTCGCCAGCTCTCGCCAGTCGGTTGGCACGTCTGCTCTCGCGCCGCCCGCCCAAGCCGCCACCACCCACCTGCCCAGCTCGTCGCGTCGCACCCCGTTGACGCCGACGCGCGGGCCTATCAACCACGACACCACTCGAGCGGGACGACCCAGGCGTGCACGTGAGGCTGTAGGGGCTCGGGATGCTGGCTTCGACGAACGAGGTCGACGATGCTTTCGGCAGTTTTGTCGTCTCGGACAAGTTTCTCCCACCCCGCGTCCACGACTTCGAGTCCGGGCTCGGCAATATCTCAGATCTCGAGATCCAGGAGCTCCTCTTCCGACGCCGAAGCTGCTTGGGTCGTGCAACCTCCGCTTTCCGCGTTACCGCAAGACACGCGCCTGTCGAGCCCACGTCGATCACCTTGCCTACACCTGCCGTCGAGTACGCCATGACAGTCGCATGGGTTGAGCAATCCCGCCTCGACGATGCGATTGCCCTACGTCGCAAGATGCACGCTGCGTCGCGTATCGACACCGAGGGTTTAAGCCTTAGCGCCGGCATCTACCGGGACGACTTCCGCACGCTTCCGACCTTCTTCGGCGACGATGAAAGTTTCGATGGTATCGGGCCCCGGGCACTCGAGGTGGTCTTCCATCGACAGTGTTATCGGCCCCTCAACACGGCGACCACGACCAGGGAACTCGCCCAGGCCGTACTTGGAGTCGTCAAAGGTGAGCACAGGGATCAACTGGGCGGCGTTGCGTTTGCGCTCCCTAGCCGAGACGCCCGTTCCCATGACAATGCAGGACACCGAAACCTCTACAAGCTGGGGTATATCCACCGGGATATCTCGTACGGTAACGCCGTCATCGACCGCGACGGTGTCGGCGCCCTCATCGACTATCACCTCGCCGTCCCGCATGATCGACTCTGCACCGAGCTGCACCATAGAATACGATCCGTGCGTTCTCCCCTCTGTATGTTTCTCCGAATGAAGTTTCCGACAAGCACTAATCTTTGGACTATGCGACGTCTTACAGGGCACCTGGCCCTACCTTGCCTGCTCGATCCTCGCCCAACCGAACGAGCCGCTCGGTGTCGTCCACGAACGGTGGCACAACATCGAGTCGCTTTTTTACGTCGTGATGGAAGTTTCGTTCCGCGAGCCGTACCAGGGTGACGAGAAAGTCCTCGTGATGACGCCGAAGGGTCAGATTATCTGGGGGGACTGGAATCGGCCAGAAGCGCACCTAGTCTATACCCTCAAAGTTGTGCTTCGCATGGACCAACCTTACGAATCTGTACTCGAAGGCTGCGCACATCGATGGACCAATATTCAGCTACTTCTTGACATCTTGAGACGCAATTGTGGCCTCGACAGCCGGTTCCTTGGTTCCAAGGTGGCTATGGAAGAAGATCAACTGAGGGAGTTGTGGGGTCCGTCCAAGGCGATGTCGCACGAGTCCATCATCTCGGACATTGAGCAGCTGCTTCCCTTGCTCTGAAGTGACTACCTTTGCTTTGGGCTTAAGCATTGTTGGTCATTGTTAGTTCAGATTATTGCAATAGATACCCCAGGTCAACTTCCGTCCGTTCCAGTATAATTCCAGGCTGGAAATAGGACTGCGCCAGCGGTGCCTTCATTCGGCTCGACTGCGCAGAGTTTCTGGCCTAAGTCGTAATCTGGGAGGGCCCTTACATCATTCATGTTTTGCTCATAGGAGTGCTGTTTTTGGAAATGTATCAGGTTTGTTGTCCTGGCCCATGTAACAAACGCGTGGCCTCGAACCAACAAAATGAAACCCATAGCCCCGCACCAAAATCCCGTCAGTCTAAAACGTCCATGCCGCCCGAGGCTTACGACGGCGCTGTGGCCCATCTCCTTGCCATTCTCGAGCGAGATCCCGACTTATCTCATGGTTGCCAGCGATCCGAACGTCACCACTGCTGTTCACCTGCCGGTGCTGGGCGAGCGTGTCGATATCATCGTTCGTTTGGCGCTGAGCCTCATGCTTGCAGCCTGACCGCCCCGTGTAGGCCAAAACCAAACTGGCACGAGAGTGGGACGTAGTCACGTTGTAGGAACTGAAAGACTTCATGTGGGAGTCCGATGCCCCTGCCTAAAAACTCCTGTAGAGTTCGCGACCGAATCAGGCTACTAAGTCCGCTCCGCAAGCACCACCAGCACCACCAGCACCACCGGGGGGTGGGGCGAGGTTCTCGCCGCCTCCGAGATTGATGTCCGACATGGGTATGGAGATCGCCGCACTGCAGGTGGGACACTTGTTCGTGTTGAAACGAAAGTGTGGGGAGAAGAGGTTTGTTGGCGAGGAAAGGCGTGGAAACCAAAAATTTATGGAGTTTCGAGCGAGCAGCAGGCGATGTTGCGAGCGAGAATAGTTGGTTCTAGTGAGAGGGAGTGATTCACATCGCACTCGCCTTTCGACTCGCTCGGCGTGCCCGTTGGTCGCCTTTGGCAACCGGCCATGGAGAATGGAGAAAAAAATCGGGGCGGTACCTGGCCGCGCCCGCCGGGGCCCTCTTCACTTCCCGCCGTCCACTTGGGGCCTGATCACCTCCAGCATCTCGCTCTGTATGGCTTCTTCCAACGAAGCGACGCCGATTGTTTCCACCAACTCTCGGCCACCAACGCTCGATCAACTCCTCGCAACTTGTGTTCCATCCAGCTGGTTTCTCCCGCCACCGGACCACGACGGAGCGTGTCACTCAACTGCCACGCGCGTTCAAGCCGAGGCTGGGACGACCGCCTACGATTGCGTCGCCCGGCTGGGAGGATTGAAATGGGACTCACCCGCGTCACCTGGCGTCAGGGTTCTCGGCTCTTTCTTCGATATACTCGAGCAACACCCCTCATTGCTGGACCTGTTCCGCGAGGAGCTGGACGCCATCAGCACTGCTCCTCGCCGCCGGATGGCTCGGAAGAGTGAGGACAACGTCAAAATTTCGTTCACAGACCTCTTCGCTAGCGGTCTACGATCTGCAACGGCGGCGCTGCTCAACCATCATGCCGCAATCACCGAGGCCGTCGAAGCTTCTTCCGCTTCCGCATCGACCTCCGCGACGAGACCCAGGTACTCGGTTCGGTTGGACGAACCTGAACGTGCTCTCCGCACGCAGGGCGATGCTGTTGTCTACATTGAACTTGAGGCTGGCGACGTCGTTTCAAGTATCTCGATCGAATACAGGCGGGACAACGTACATCATAGCCTGGCCAAGGTACGCCAGGAGGGCGCCCTCTCGCATATTCCCATACTCGACCACGGGGCCCCAGTGCCACTTCAGAAACTAGAGGAAGAAAAGTCGAAGGGTGCAGATGCTGTGGCGACCAAGGTGAGGCATGCATCTTGCAGGCTTGGTCATACGCTTTCTCGATCCGGCCTCGAATATTGGGGCTCTGTGTTTACTCATATCTCATTTTTCATCCTCGTGTAGGCCATTATCCAATGCGTCTCCTGCAATAGTCGATTCTTTTTGCTGCTGTCGGTTCCGTTCTTCCAGATTGGTGAACTGGGTACGTCGTAGATTTGAACTCACCAAAACCTGTCGAAACTTTCCGGGCCCCACTGACGCATGCGATCATGCGGTCTTGCTTTGGCCATTCGCCCGCCCACAGTCCAGCACCAGTCGACGCATGCTGCAACGGCAAGCGATCCCGTAGCGTCGACCTCAGCGGCGTCTGCCTCAATCTCGGCTGCGACCGCGTACTCACCGGCACCGCCCCTCAAGGCCAGGTACGGCCTGATTCTACAAGAACTGGCTCGATGGGTAGAGCCCTCTCCGACGACCTTGAACCCAGACGCGGCCGAAACACTTGGCGCCGATCTTCCACGACGGTCACTCATCGTGTCCTTCATCGCCCTGGCTTTCACAGCCGTTGTCGAAGTGCCCAAGCCGGACCAAGCCGTCATCGATACACTGCTCAATCCTCAAGTTCAACCTCCGAATCTGCCTCGTCGTCGCTCCAATCCGGACTCGGACCCTAACTATGAACCCTCCCCGCGGGTCCAAAAAGCCTCGAAGACTTCGACCGAAGCCACCGGTGTTCGTTCTTCGGGGCGACTGGCAGGCCAACCACCGCGAGCTCAAAGCAACCCCTCGAATCGACCGGTCACCCCGCCCATCTCCGTAGGGTTGCAAAGTGATCCCTCATCCGACCCGTTGACGCCTGTCAGTCGCATCTTTACGTCCCCTCCTGCATCGACGGATTGGAGTCCTGCGACCTCGCCGCTCTCCAGCTCGGGCCTCCCGTCGAAATCGATCACCATAGTTCAAGATCGCGGGTTCGTGATCAAGGCCAGCTTGTCGAGCGCGTACTGGTCTATGATGGTGCGTCATGTGCTCTGCCCTGCTGCTCCCGTCCTAGCCCTTGTAGCCCAGCTCACAGAAAGGATTGTCTACTTTCTGCTCTTGCGCAGTCGTACACGGGCACGAGCCGCGTGGAATTGGTCGAGATCGGGTTTGATATCGTCTCTTCGGTTGCTTCCGACTCGCCCCTTGCGTCCCGTCTGCCGTCAAAGCCTTCCCCAGCGAGCGATTTTATTCGGGGCCTCCATCTGTCCGATGTGGTTTTGCGGTGGCTGTCCGAAGACCCCCGGGAAGAACTCGAGGACGATCGAATCCCCCTCGAACTCTTGGATCGGTTCGAGCCCACTGCGGATCTTTGTCTGGAGAAGGAGGTCGGGACAGGAAGTACTGCCGGAGGGTGGCTTGCGAAGGTGGTGCGAGTCAACCGACCTTTGTGCTCATCGGCCAAAGCCGAGGCACCCCTTCTTGATCACCCTGTTCCGAACACGACGTACTTTCTCAAGCTCGTGACGTGTAGTTACGTCGGCTCGGTCATCCGCGAGACGCTGTTTTACCAGCACGTCTTGCCCCACCTCCCCGAGCTTCTTCGAAAACATGTCCCGCAATATCACGGCACATATCGAAGGACGAATGGCAACGGATACGCCATGGTGCTTGAGAATGTGGGCAAAACGATGAACGAGCTCGACTTCTACGGATCGCCGGGCGAACTGTGGTAAGTTCCTGCAGGGCGGCGCACTGATCCAGCCATGTGCAAGCCGGTCAAGAGGCCGCGCGGATTCCTGACCCTCTGATTCTTTTTTCTTTTTTCTACGGGAGGTGCAGGGAGATCGAGGCGGCTTTCAGGGAACTCGGCATCATCCACAATGATGTCAGGGCCGGCAATGTACTGGTTCGACCCAACAATGGCCCTGTTTGCTTCGTTGATTGGGGACGATCGTATCTCAAACTCCGAGTGTGAATCTTTTCTCTCCTCCTCCTTCTGAGGTCTCTGTTTTTCTCTCTCTTCTATGCTTGTTTTGTATTTGTACGCACTTTCCCTCTGTTCATCTGCAATGCGCAACGCTCGTCATCTCGTTCATCTCGTCAGCGTCGTAGTTGGACTCGAGAGCACCCCGAGCTGAATGGACCTCAGCTCCTACCGGTTCGGCGAGAATCGTGCTTCTGGACGGAGGTTGAGGCTGGAAGGAGAGAGAGAGCAAAGGAGGAAATGAAAAGTCTATATGGAATGAACACCCCCCCCCCCCGTACCGCCCAATTCCGGGATACGTTTTGGAATAGAACCCCAAATCCCCAGTGAAAATGAAAATTGACAGTGCAGGGGGAATTGCTCGTGCACCGCTGAAATCCACTTTTTCGACTCTGAAGGGTGGCACAAGCCAAGAACCGCCAAATCGAGGTACACGGTCAATTGCTCGTGCACCGCTGAAATCCACTTTTTCGACTCTGAAGGGCGGCACAAGTCGAAAACCGCCAAATCGAGGTGCACGGTCGATTGCTCGTGCACTGCTGAAATCCACTTATTCGGCAAAACCGCCAAATCGAGGTGCACGGTCGATTGCTCGTGCACTGCTGAAATCCACTTTTTCGACTCTGAAGGGCGGCACAAGTCGAAAACCACCAAATCGAGGTGCACGGTCAATTGCTCGTGCACTGCTGAAATCCACTTTTTCGACTCTGAAGGGCGGCACAAGTCAAAAACCGTCAAATCGAGGTGCACGGTCAATTGCTCGTGCACTGCTGAAATCCACTTATTCGGCAAAACCGCCAAATCGAGGTGCACGGTCGATTGCTCGTGCACTGCTGAAATCCACTTTTTCGACTCTGAAGGGCGGCACAAGTCGAAAACCACCAAATCGAGGTGCACGGTCAATTGCTCGTGCACTGCTGAAATCCACTTTTTCGACTCTGAAGGGCGGCACAAGTCGAAAACCGCCAAATCGAGGTGCACGGTCGATTGCTCGTGCACTGCTGAAATCCACTTTTTCGACTCTGAAGGGCGGCACAAGTCGAAAACCACCAAATCGAGGTGCACGGTCAATTGCTCGTGCACTGCTGAAATCCACTTTTTCGACTCTGAAGGGCGGCACAAGTCAAAAACCGTCAAATCGAGGTGCACGGTCAATTGCTCGTGCACTGCTGAAATCCACTTATTCGGCAAAACCGCCAAATCGAGGTGCACGGGGAATTGCTCGTGCATTGCGAGATGGCAGTGCAGCGTGAAACTTCGTGCACCGAGTAAGCCTGAGCCCAGAGCGCTGAACCGAGATCGGATCCGAAATGGCCCATTTCGGGCTTCGGCGTATCGTTAGAGCTGAGCCACGGCAGACTTGAGGACTTGTAGACGTTGATAAGTTTACTGCAACTCTGTCACGATCACAGCTGGCTTGTATACGCTTGATTTGTGCTATTCTGCGTTGTTTTTTCAGTATACCCAATTTTACTCGTCGTTGTGGCCTCGTCTGAGGCCCGTCCGAGTCGACTTCAGACTCGCGCGCGCCAACGCTCCTTTCCCTCTTGCCACTCGCTCGCCCGACCCGACTCGACTCAGCTCTGATCCCACTACACCACAACGCTCTCCCCACATCACCCAATCGGCAAGATGCAGCTCGGCCACTCTCGACGGACGCTCGACGTGTCCCTTCGTGCGGGCTGACGCAGGCACGGTACGACGTCGCACGACAAGACTATCAACACCTCCAACCTCGTCATCTTGGGCACGATACGATGGGCAGATTGATACGAGAGGGCGCGGTCACTTTCAGCTGCGTCCAAGCTTACGTCGATGCATTGCTTGGGCGAGCTCGGTCAGCGCATCGCTTCAATCACCCCGAACGCCCGCTCGCTACTCGACCGATGGGTGTGGTGAGCGCTTCATTCAGATAGTCCTCAGCTCTCGTCCCATTTGCTCACCTCATGTTTGTCTTTGCTGTTCATCACTCTAGTTCAGATCGCGCGTTGGCCGACTCGCTGGCATCCGAGCTTCGCACCGAACCGCACGACCATACTCTACGATCACGATGCGACTCCTTCATCAGCACCATCGAAGAGTCTCATCGACGCGGGAAGCTCGGAATCTGTTTAAGCTTGTGTTGCACCACTCGGCGAGCATTTGCTCGATGCCCGTTCGAAGCTTCACACCCGTCATCGACCTTTGATTCGATCGAGTGATCAACCGACCGAACGGGCAAACCTCTCCAGCTCGATCTCGCCCCCTGTCCGTGCTCATCCCATCACCAAGACGTGCGAAGTAGCAGTCCGCTCGCCCCTCGTAATGGCCGCCTCGACCGCCTCGACCGTCGACCTTCCACTCGATCGCCATGGACTTACGGTCATCAACTGATTTACTCAACATGAGCGCCAACCGCACGATCGCCCCATTCTCGAATCCTCTGGCAATTCACCTATCGACACGATTCACCTCACCTCGTCTTGATCTGTGTCGCCGCACCCAGCTCGACACTCCCACGTGATCTTCGGATCCACACCGGCGGATCAGCTCGATCAATCAGGACCCCAGTCTGGTATGCTCTCCTCTCCAACCCGGGTCTTCATCGTCTCGAGTCCCTTTAATACTGACGCCATTTCAAATACTCATCTGTGTTTCACAGCACTGCCCCGACATTGTTGGCGCGCTAGATCCGACTCGCACGTCGCCCATCCTCAGCTTCGCACCGACTTGCTCAAACACCGCTGTGCACCCGAGTCCACAAGCTTGTAATTCGATACTGCCATCGCCAACACAACTTCTCCTGACCCGAATTCTCTCATTTTCTTGGGATCAGCTCGACTCTTCGGCGCTCTTTTTGGCTGGCTCGGCACTCGAGCCATTTCATCGAGCAGCTTCGTCTCGGCTCGAACCGTTCGGCACTCCGGTGATCAGCTGGACCTGTCCATCTCCCAGGCAACTTGCTTCGGTTATACCAAATGGACGATCAAGCACCAACTAACATGGGTTTGCCTCGATGTGCCCACCCTGACCGAATCGCCACTCGAACTCGCTCGGTCAACTCGAGCTCTAACTCAACGATACTTCGAACATCGACAGCCCTTTCTTTCTGACAGCCGTCATGGCCGGACCACGTGCTCGACCACCGACGACGGGCTCAGACCGCCCACAGTGAGCCATTCAATCGGAGCCCTCGCTTGAGTTGCACTCTTTGCTGACGAGATCAAGATATGCCGTGTCACCGCGCACTGCAGATTGTTGGTCACGGAAGACCCGGAATGGGAGCGCTCCCTCGAATGGAGCTTCGCACCGATTCGCTCACACGCTCGCACAGCCCACACCCGAGCTCGTGCACCACCATCCCCCGGTTCCTCTTGGGACGTGGTCCCAGCACGCAGACTAGTGTCGGCCTTCTTGCCACTGGAGATCCGCCAGGAACCCTTGCTCGCCCAGCAGCTTTGGACCCGCTGCGAGCGAATTGCTCAATCGCCCGCCCTTGTCATCCAGCTCGTCAAGTCATCACAGACCGTCTGCGTTACAACTCATGGCTCTTAACATCCCACATGCCTCCTCGCCATTCGACTGGATCGGAGTTGCGCGCTGGCTTTCAACCTTGTCGATCGCTCCGACCGATCGACTTCAGGGCAAAGCTCCCGAGATGTGCCACGGAACACCTGCTCATTGCTTCGCATCTTACTCGAACTCCATCTTACGTTGCGCACGTCGAAGCATCAAGTCCCGACTCGGACTTCCCGGACCACTCGGCGCTCGATTTCGGCATCGGACCGTGACGATCCTTCGCACTCTCAATCGATCTCGGCGATTCGCTCGATCAGCTTGATACGGGCGATCACCATCCCACCTCAGCGACTTGCACGTTTGTATACGCTTAAGCAACTCTGGTCATGCGGTCATGGACTGTGATCGCAATCGCATCGTGGTCCATCTCACCTCGCTTCTTGCACTCACCACGCTTGGTATCGACGAACTCGTTTGGCAGTCACAAAGCGAGCAAACGTCCGAAAGGTCAGTAAGTGCCTTTAACCTGAAGGCTTTCACTTCACACGGCGTGTTGTAAGTCTGTGCACTCTTCCTTATGCTTGACTTTTCTTTCGCTCCACCAGGTCTCAGATTCCGGCCTGCGCTTAACTCGACTCTTTAAACTCCAACTCGCTCGAATCCGTTTTTGGCTCTCACGAATGAATGATTGTCGACTCTGTCCAATTGAGGATCGATACTTTTCCGGCGAAGCTTGCTTTGCTTGACCTCAAACCCCTCTCGATCGACCCTGACCTCAAAACTCAACTCGGTGCGATAGATCGCTCGTCGAGGAGCGTACAAGCTCTCAACTTTGCCGCTGCTGCCTCCGCCACCCAAGACTCGATATTCGCCGATCCCTCGCACCATTCGGGTCGACTCGTCTTTTTCTCTCACTGCACGAAGACACGACGACGCAACATCTTGCCGTCATGTTGACACGTCACTTGCCCAGTACGGGCGGCTCGACCTTACTCGACCCGGCACTTGACGGGTCACCTGGAGCCGGCTGAGGCAAGCGACGACGCGCCATTCAGCAACTGCAACACCCTCACCATCGCCAATCGGAACGATTTGATAACAAGCTCCAAGATACCTACAGTTGCGTCCGGGCTATGTCGATTGCTCACTTGAGCCATCGCGACCCGAACTGCTCGACCTCCGACGACTCGCTCAAACCGCCCACAGTGAGCTGTTTCGATCTGAGCTCTCGCTTGTGACTTGCACTCCTTGCTGATGAGTTCAAAATATGCCGTGTCATCGCGCACCGCAGATTGTTGGTCACGGAAGACCCGGAATGGGAGCGCCCCCTCGAATGGAGCTTTGCATCGATTCGCTCACACGCTCGCACGGCTCAGATCCGAGTTCGTGCATTACCATCTCTCGGTTTCTCTTGCGACAAGGTTCCAGCACGCAGACTAGTTTCGGCCTCCTCGCCACGGAGATCCGCCGGAGATCCTTGCTCACCCAGCAGCTTTGGACCCGCTGCGAGCGAATTGCTCAATCGCCCGCCCTCGTCATCCAGCTTGTCAAGGCATCCCAGACCGTCTACGCTTCAGCCATGGCACCTCAACATCCCACATGCCTTCCTCGCCATTCAAGTTGACCGGACTTGCGCGCTGCCTCTCAACCTCGTCGATCGCTCCGACCGAGCGACTTCTCCGCTAAACTCTCGAGATGTTTCATGGAACACTCCTCATTGCTTTGCAACTTACTCGACCTCCATCCTACGTTGCGCACGTGGCTGCATGCAGCCAGGACTCGGGCTTCTCCGGATCACTCGCCGCTTGATTTCGACCTCGGACCGTGACGATTGTTCGCACTCTCAATCGATCTCGTCGATTCGTTCGACCAGCTTGATACGTGTGATCACCAGCCCACCTCGGCGACTTGCATGTTCGTACATGCTTCATCAACTCTGCACATGTGGTCATGGACTGCGCTCAACGACGCACGGTGTTCCATCCCTTCTCGCTTCGCTTGTCACCTCGCTTGGTAGCGACGAACTCGTTTGGCAGTCACAAAGCGCGCAAACGTCCGAAAGGTCAGTGAGTGCCTTTGACCTGAAGGCTTTCCCTTCCTCCACACCGCGTGTGGCAAGTCTGTGCCATCTTGCTTATGTTTGACTTTTCTTTCGCTCCACCAGGTCATGGATTTCGGCCTGCGCTTAACTCGACTCTTTAAACTCCGACTCGCTCGAAACCGTTTCCAGTCCGTCTCCCAGAAGAATGGTCGTCGCCTCTCTCCACTTGAGGATCCAGACTTTTTCGACAGGACTTGCTCTGCTCGACGCTGGTCTCCTCTCCATCGGCCCCGACCTCACAACTCAACTCGGTGCGACAGATCGCTTGTTGACGAGTATGCAGGCTCTCATCTTTGCCGATGCTGTCTCCGCCACCCAAGACTCGATATTTGCCGATGTCCTGTGCGAGGAGGCTTCTCCAACCATCCGAACTCTTATGGGTGACCTAGCGCCCGGCCGGCTCGCCTCGAGATTGAGAACGAAGGACCACCACGACTCTTTGCCCAACCGCTCGAGCGATGTTTCCTCCTTTCCCTGCATTTTCGATGTGCAATTGTTTCCGTATGTGCGCCTTGATGCAATACCATGTGGTCTTTGAGCTCATATGTGCGTGTTTGAGAACCTTTGGATCTTCTTGCCGGATTTTCCTGCGGCCTCCGATGTGGTCCTTCCGGGAAGGGCCTGAATGGAATGTTCTAGTATCGAATCTCACGTGAGAATGGGACTACCAGCTGCTGAACGCCATCAAACTTGGCTATCTGAGTACGTCGCCGTGACCTCTGCGGAGTCACTGGATCGATTGTTCTCCTCGTTCACGCCGACCGAGCTGATGGCATGCCGCTGTGGTCCATTTTGAGTTGGCTTCAACCGTGTGATTGCATCTCTAGCCTTCTTCTAGAGGCTATTTCCGACTGTAGCAACCGATTCGAGTGTGTAGGGGAGCAGTTTGCGGGCGTATGCCGTGATTCGACACCAAATTGTTCTTCGGCTTTTACGCAAAGTCGAACCTGTGCGACCCGACCCGCATCCCTCACCGACGATCCTGACTGACAGTATGCTTTGACGCCGCAAAGCCCAACATCGTTTATTCGATCCACGTGGAGATGTTCTAAGTTTACAGCGCATTGCGGAGCGCCAAGGGATCACCATTCGAGGGGGTTTTACAGCGCATTGCGGAGCGCTAAGGGATCACCATTCGATCGACCAGCGTAAAGAAAAGGAGCAACCTGCGAGCAGAGTTTGCGCGACCGAGAGGACCCCGAGTCCTTGCGCGACTTTGCAACTCCTGATCAGAAGTTGAAATTTACCTCAACGCAGTGGTCATCGTGTGATAAAGATGGCAGAATTGGAGGCATATGGCCTGCAGCAGTGACCCGTTCGAAAGGACCAGATCAAACTAAATCATGTGCTGCGGCATCACTTTCGCTTTTTGATCTCGGAGAACGGTCCCGATGAAGATACTGCATCAACCTCGCCCTTCGATGCGAGCAATATGGTGTGCAGCAATGATCTGTTCGGAAGGACCAGATCGACCTAGACCATGTGTGCTGCGGCATAACTTTTGCTGTTCGATCTTGAAGTACGGTCCCGATGAAAACACTGCATCAACATCGCAATATAGCACCGCACGCGTATCGACAAGTTTTTTGGTGTATATTCGAGTGAGGAAGCATCGATCTGCAGGTTAAGGAAGTGAGACCGAGTCGATTATTCCTTTCGTGTCTCTCGGCTCGGCGACGCTCGAGGCTTGAAGTCTCGAGCGTGCTAAGTGGACGATCTTCTCCGCGCCATCACCATATCCCTGTACTGTTTCAAACGAATGCTCTTTCACCGAAAAAGAGTCGTCAGATCGACCTCAGAGAGCAGTGCGATCATCATCGAAGGCGACCGAACTTGTCCGCAAACGAAGTACCGTCGACTCATTTTCGACTCATTCGGCAAGTTCACCTATCGACACGCTCGACCTCACCTCGTCTTGATCTGTGCTGCCGCACTCAGCTCAACACATGATCCCCGTGATCTTCGCATCCACACCGGCGTATCAGCTTGATCAGCCAGGTCCCCAGTCTGGTATGCTCGCATCTCCATCTTCTCAAGCCCTTCTATACTGACATTGTTTCATTCAAACCCTCATCTGTGTTCCACAGCGTTGCCCGAGAACCTTGGCGCGCAAGATCCGACTCGATCCTCAGCTTCGCACCGACTTGCTCACACATCGCCCACACCCCATGCCTCACGACTTGAACTCGTTCGGTCCACTCGAGCTTCGACTCGACGATACCTCGAACCTGGACGGCCCTCCCTCTCTGACACCGTGTTTGCACCACCGGATACGCCAGTCGATGCTTTAACATATTCGATTCGACGGTGACCGTGTTGCGCTGACGGCTGACATGATTGATATGGAAATTGTGATCGTGGTGTCCGTCGGACGGTGTTGGAACATGATGAAGGAGCGGATGGGTACATGGGAAAGGACGGTTTGTGATGTAATGCACGTCAACCCGAACATCTCTTCACATCATCGTGTGAACCCCAACGCGCATTGTCGCATGATCATGTGAAGCCCAACTTCCATGATCGCTGACCGTCACCATCTCCGGGTGAGCGCTCGAACACATGATTGTGTGGGCGGTTCATTGCTCCGCCAGCCCGAATGCCGCTCCAATGATAAATGTATGGTGTGTCGTGATAAATCGCATTCGATCGTTTTCCATTTTGGAGATCGCGAGCGCTCTCAGTGGCCGAAGGCGCAGAGGTGGCGGGCAGCTGGCGGGGGGATTTGGTACTTGATATTTGAAAAGTGCGCATATAAACAGGTTGAAAAACACTACTGAAGCTTCGGTGCTCCTGTCTGGTCAATGGAGGCTTGCTTTCGTTATAGCCGGACCGTCGTAATCCCACCGAAGCTCGCCCCACACCTGTCGTCGATCGCATCGGGTTCGGCAGGATGATGTCGATTGGTCTGCGCATGCAGGATCTAGGAGTTTGATCGCAACGTGCAGTACGAAGTCTAGTATTACATTCAGATTCGTCCATAGAAATGCAAAACAGGAACGCGGATGTCGAGCACGGTTCTACTCGCAAAGTGCCTTGAAAGCCGCCTGGATGTGTTCATACGACATCTGACCGGAGTTCCAAAGCGACGCAAGTTCTGGCTCTGTATTGATGGGTCTCACCCTTGCGAAAGACTGATCCAGCGAGCAATTTTGCTGCAGGACACTCAGAACCTTCTTCACGCCAGACCAACGAGATGCGCATGCGTTCAGGAGCTCCTCGAAGCCGGCGCACACAAGCAGCCAGCCTTTCCTGCTTGCTGCATCTTTGAGCTTCTGAGCGTTCCACGCGTCCCAAATATCCGCGGCGTCCGGCTTCTCGAAAGGTCGCGCGCCGGCAGACTCAGATTCAGATTGAAAAGCCGTGCGGCACGCCACATAGAACAATGACTCGGGTTAGGGTTAGGGGTTAGGGTTAGGGTTAGGGTTAGGGTTAGGGTTAGGGTTAGGGTTAGGGTTAG